>JAOUZG010020776.1:1863010-1917524 GCA_026289955.1 Argiope argentata | reverse complement strand
TGTGTGTGTGTGTGTGTGTGTGTGTGTGTGTGTGTGTGTGTGTGTGTGTGTGTGTGTGTGTGTGTGTGTGTGTGTGTGTGTGTGTGTGTGTGTGTGTGTGTGTGTGTGTGTGTGTGTGTGTGTGTGTGTGTGTGTGTGTGTGTGTGTGTGTGTGTGTTGATAAAGTTGGGAAAAGGATAAAAGGATGCTTATTTGAATTTTTTTGTGGAGAATGAATTGATTGGTTCTTTCTTTTCTTTTGAATATGTACTGCTCCTGTTATCCACACATTTATCATGTTCAATGACCTAACGAAGCAAGAGGAATCCCACTCTAACTGCTAGCGAAGCCACAGGATGTTTTATTATTATTATTATTATTAAAAAGAATTCTGCCCGGTACCTTCTTTAGATATCGAAGGCATCGCATGCTCTAAATTTTACTCTCTACACAACAGACCGGCACAGCCGGTTTGAAACACTTCCTTTTTTCAAAAATTTTTAATAAGCAGCGATTGCGATTCCAAATGCTTAAAAAAAAAATCTTAGATAAAGCAATACTTAGCAGTAAAAATCATAATTTTGATCCTGAAAGTGATAACCGTAACTGTTTTGAAGAAGTGTTTGTTTATTTTGTTCGCCATCTTTATTAGCGACTTCACCTCCGTAGCGCAACAAGGGGCTAATCCAATTTACTTGAAAAGCTGAAGATAGGAAAATAGATATGTGGAACATATTGCGAAATTTACACTTTTGTGAAGAAAATAAAATAACCGATTATACTGCAAGAAATTTGGCGATAAAATGCATATCGCTTGGCCTTGAAGTCATTGGATGAGAATTGGCAATCTGTGTAGTGCGAGGATTAACAGTAACTTTTACAAAGATTCGTGAAATATTGAAAAAACAGCGTGAAAAATTCATTGAACTACAGGAAATTTTCCACATTGAATTTCTACAAAATAATGCAGAAATCCCAGCTAAGGTTTTGAACTTCGATTTGGCTTTTTCTACTCTGAAAGTACTACAACAGAAAACAGTTTGTTTCTGCCGTAAGCCCAATCATGCTATACAGGACAGCTTTATTCAGCTGTGAATCGTGGTGCAAAAGAAATCGTAATTTCATTAATCGTCATGAAAAGATAACGACTTCAATGCTTTACTTTTATCTTCTGAAGCGAAGGAGATCTTAGCTAAGATCATGTGGATTTTGGACAAGGATACATCTACACATATGGTGAAAGAATGAAATTCTCGGACCACGATTTTTCCCATCTACTGGAGAAGTGTTTTTAGCAGGTAAATAACTCTAAATTTAAATCTCATTATAGTTGTTGAAAAGTATCTAAAGGAAACTGTGATATCAAAATTGAAAATGCAAATTATGTACAAGATTTAAAACACAACTTTATTTCTTTAAAAATTTAAATGTCGAAAGGGTTTAAATGCGTCTCTAAAATCGGTTCCATGCTAATATTCGTCGATTGTGGTATTGCTGCATTGAAAGCATTTCAGAAATAATAGCTTCGAAATTGATTTCAAGCCTTTAGTTGAGTATAATATTGAATATTACTTGATAGAAAATCCTAATGATTCATATGAAGTATGACGTAAAAAAATTGTCACTTAAAGCAGCAATGCGATATAGATGAATAAAATAATAGATTTCGCATTGAATACCAACCTTATTAGATTCCTGTAACCTAGATAAAACTACGAAGAAATTCCCCCTACCTATTCTCAATAATTAAAATGAGACATTAGTATTAAATAATGCTGATTTTTGTGATCCCTATGCATATAGAATCATTGGAAGATTCTAGATAGTTCTTAATTGTTGAATATTATTCGGAAATGTATTTGTTTTTTGTGCATCATTTTGACGTTTTATGCATTTTACAATTTTCGTTGTTAAAATTGCCTGCTGAATGGTAAAAAGATGTAATTTTATGGGGAAATTCAATTTAAATCAATTATATAGCCGCTATGGATTAGACGATAACTAGTAAGCAAGTTATCATCAGGACACGTTCAACATCACAACAGATATCCCTCTCTCGACGATGCAGAAAATATTGCGTAAGATCCTGAAATTTTATCCGTATAAGATAACACCCTTTAACTGTTGACACTGTTCTGAACCTTAACGTTTTCTGGTTGTGAGGCGGTTCTGGTTCACTTGAAAGGCGTTATGTATCAAAGACATGCTCCTGGCATTCATATTTTAAAAGATTAAATAACGTTACATATCAGACGAATAAATACCGATATGCTAAGAGTCACCTTCGAAAACCTCGTGTAGCCCATGTAGTTGTTGGAACATCTTGATGCTCACCTTGAGCCAAATTTGTAAGTTTATAATAAACGTTTTTCATTGATAATTGGTGTGTTGCTATTTATTGTTTACATAGGCAGTTATGTATTATTTTCCCCCATATGCGCTTGCAGCACAATAATTTCCCCTATCGACGATTTTGGGACTAACTTTTTTTTTCTTGAAAGATCAAAACAGCATATTTGAATCTGTATGTTGACCAAATGTTATATTTCATCCAGTACATATCACGATGCAGAGCTCCGAACACCTCCTACTGTTTCTTGATCACCCAGTATATTTATTTTTCGGAGCAATAAACAAACCTTTATATTGGGTGAATAATTATGCATCGGATTACTTTCCCGAGTGGAAAGGATTAATATCTGTAAAGTTTAAAGCAAAGTATGAAAATTTTTGTCGTAAACATTTAAGGATTAATAATGAATTTCTTAATAAAGATATGAATATTTTAATATTAAATTTATATTTTTATTTTATTACATTTTTCTATGATGCGGAAAGTAATAAATAAATCTGAGCGTGTCATAAAGACAATAGTGGAGCGGAAAAGAGTTACTTTCTGTGAAAGTAACTTGCCATTTCCTTTTTCAGTTGAAGATATAGCTTATAATAAGCATGTATCAAACTTGATACAACGTAAAAGGAATCACTAACTGCCTAATGAAATTTCGAAATGGAAATCTCCCAATCTTGATCATTCTAAAGTTTTTGGTAGCCTAGTTAATTTCTAGGTTCCCAACCTTAAGCGGGAGAAATTCCAAATGTCTTGTAAACGTAGAATAATGTTGGAAAATACAAATAAAAACGTGAATATAGTTTTTATGGTATCGAACAGAAACACGTAAATTGAAGAAACAGCCGTTAAATTTAATGGAACAGTAAAAAATAGTAAATATCTAAATAATACCCCTGAAGATTTCTTTGAGACGATAGCTTAATACTTAGTGTCAATGATAAATCTATGTACATTTTTCTTTTGATGTACCAGCAGATTCAGGACAACTATTACTTTCAGACGAAAGGGATTCTAAAGAAGTTATTCGATAGGTTCAACAATAAAGATATGAGGAGTTAACTATAAGCGTATACTAAAAATTGAAAGCGACTTATTGAATCACGATAGTAGAAGATCTAAGATTAAAAGAAATTGAAAACGAGAATATTACTGAAATTTGCAAGGATTATTTCAATACTCGATCAAGCTCAAATTAATCTAATGGGAAAACAGTGGTAGAGGAGATAAAATCATTAAATAAATCCAAAATTTGGAAATTGGTTGATAAGCCTGACAATAATAAAATTGCGAAAATTAATAGTTTTTACTTTAGTAGTTACCCTTTTAATTGTATAAACTAAAATTCTCAAATTAAAGCTTGATTGGTTGCATCTGGATTTAATCAAAAATGTAATTTAGAGTCTTATACACCTGTTATTATTTAAATTTTTTTGTCCTGTTTTCACTGTCAAATAAAATTTATCAGTGAGATTGTTTGATGTTAAATCAAATTTTCACAATAATTTGGAGAAAGAGGTATAAGACATCACCTCCTAGTTTATATTTGGAGACAGAGGACAAAATATATAAATCAAAGAAAGGTATTTATGAGCTTCCACAGTCTGGTAGGATCTTGTCTTTTAAATAGAAATCTGCTTTGAAAGGAACTGATTTGAAAGAAATTGAATCCGATAACTGTAATAATAAATAAACCGAAACTTCTTGCATTGTGTATTTAGAGGGATGATATTCCACTATCTGATAGTGTCATTGAAAAAAAAAAATTTAAACTATTTTTTGAATTTAAGGAAGCTACTGATAAAGAAAAATTTCTAAAAACAGAAGTGCATTAGGTATAAAAATAACTTTGGTTTTTCTCAAGTTGAAAAGATAAATTTCCTTTTAGAAAAAAGTTTTCCTGTACTAAAAGGCGAGGATAAATCTTTTAAAATGAATAATAAATTCGCAAATATTACCTCATTTCATTCTTTAATAAGTGAACTTCTAGGTTTAGCTAAGCGAACTAGTCTTGACGTATTATTTGGTGTAACATCACAATTTTATCAAAGGATAGCAGACATTTAAATTTAGCTAAGAAAAGTTTGAGGTACCATAATGGCACCAAAGATACAACTTTATCTATAACAATAAACTTGGATGCCTTGGATAAATTTGGGCGCTCCAATTTATATCCTAATTAGAAAAATGCAGAAAATGGGAAATCCTTTTCTGGTAGTGTTTTGATGTTGAAAGATTAGCTAATTACTTGGAAGTGTAATAAATAGATTCGTTTGTGTATGAACTTGTAACGCTCAATTTTATGCTAATTATTTATTATGAGCACGAAATATTTTGAACGTATTCAATTTTTCTTTATGATTTTGTATTATTTATTCTGATAACAAATCGGCTATCAACTAGTTAAATTGTGCAAAGTTTTTATCCAATACTAGATATGCAAGTTCAAGTTTTCATTTTGTTAAAGATTTAATTCCAGGTGACAAAATGTAAATAATTTTTATATGAATTGGTGAAATAACTTCTGATTTTTTAAACGAATCCTATTACTCATGAAAAATTAATGTTTTGTTTTTATACAATCGAATTGTTGCCATTTATAAATTTGAATCTTTCGCGTGAGGGAGGGATCGTTGAATAGCGAACTGTAGCTGTTAATGCAAATTCATTACAGCTGATTGGCGTTGTTGTTTCCCTGGCTTGTATTTAACTCTTTCCTTCGACAACAATCAAGTGGTTCTATTTTTGTATGCCTTTGTGGAGCACCATAATTTTTATATATCCTAATAAATCTTGTATTTATATATGGAGAAGAATTCTTATTCAAGGCTATCATTTTTTTTTCATTTTGTAAACAATACTTTAGTAACATAAATGCTATACATTTTTTATTAAAATTCCTTTGGAATGAATAAAAATTCAAAATTTTAATTCTTGGATAAGATTGAAACTAAGAATATAATGATAATAAAATTTATGCAAAAGGCAATAATTTTTTCTGTTCCAACCTTTGAAGTAAGACATTTTAATGTGAATGTTTTGAACGAAGTATCAGCACATGACCCTATTTAGTAACAAAAATTACGAGATATGACAAGTTAAAAAATATTTACCGCGTCAAATACAATGAATGAAGAAGTAATGTGATACCTTGAAACACTTAATGAAATAGTTGGAAAAAGAAAAATCCCAAAAACCTTATCAAGAAAGATATTAAAAATATAATTTAAAAAGGAGGTAACTGTTAGAATTTTCTAAATACATTTTATAAAGTTTTTTTTGCATCCTCTAAATATCTAAAAATTCGAATTACAATAACTATGAAATTAAGATTAAACCTAAAATCCGAAAATAGGAAGCAAGCAAATAGCAGATATCCGTTATCACATTGCAAAAATAATAAGTTACAAGTTGGTTGAAGAAAATATTTCATTATAAAAACTTATTAAATCAATTAAAAACGGTTCTATTTTTCGAGTCTGAGTTTAAAAAAGATATTTTAAGAAGTGTTCATCAAGATGCAGCTGAGAGAAATTACATTAAGGATATATGGTCAAATATTGAATTAACACTTTAATTATTATTATTACCCTTACGCGTAGGTTGCTCCGTTTGGAAGGGATGCGAATAGGACAAAAACCGATTTATTTTTTAAATTTCATTAATAGAGAATAAGAGAAATTTTTAAAATTATTTGAAATAAAACTTAGAAGACTATAATTGTTCTTATAGTTATTCGATTTCAGAAATTTTTGATATCGAACTGTTATTGTATTGAATTCTTCAGTAAAAAAAAATTATTGAATTTCTATTTCACATTGTGGAACTTTGTTCAAATTTTCATTTATTTAGTGGGGCTATTACTTAGTACTAAGATGTATGTATGCTTTGTTTTTGATAAAGAATAAAAAAAGCATATATTCACTTGTTTATTTACTTCTTTCAAGGCAAAATTCCCTATATCCATATAAATGTTTTCATTACTTTTTAAAAGAAGCCTAAAATATTTTTAAGGCTGTTGTCAATCTTCTGCATTTCTTTATTTAAAGCAGAGTGTTCCTTACAATAGCACACTTTATTCTACGCTATGTTTACACTATATTTTATGCCCTCTCCAAAAAGCTTGAGTCATTTTCTTACTTTAAGATATTTTTTTATTTGCATTATTTTAAGATATTTTTATCATTATGTATGTAATTTAAACTGTTTATTTTTCTTTTCATAAGATTTTTTTAAATAATCTATTCTAATTTCATCATATGCTTGACGCAGTTGAGCCAATTATCTCTCTTGTGCCAGTAAACTAAATAAAAAATATTAAACACTAAACAAAAGATAATATTAATGTAAAAGACCAGAATTTTTTACATATTATAATATTTATCTTTCATTCGTCATTAAATAATTGAATATTTCCTAAATTGCTTAACCGTGAATGGAAAATGGTATCGAGAGGTATCTCGGTTCTGGTAATATGGATGTATTATCAGAAGCAACGTTTTTTTCTTTTAAAACCAATTTTATTCCCATCTTCCATGATGGGACAAAAGATACAAATTGTGGAATGCGCATAGTAATTATTCTCATTAGGTAATCTTTCTGAATAATTTGAGTCTGGATATTCCATAGATTTACGTATTTAGAACCACTGAAGTTAATGTCTTCTCTGGATTACTGAATGCTGGTTAATTTAAAGTGCTTTACGACCGATTAATTTCCTTAAATGTATACTTTATTTAAAATGAAAGTTTATTAACCTCATCTGAAGAGAAAAATAATAAGGTACATATTCATGTCCCGTTCGAACCAAATCGAGGCTTGTGGAGTAAGTGATTTGTAGAATATGGAAATAAATTTCATATAATGAAATGCTAGTTTATTACATTTTGCTATTTATTATATTTCACAAATTGATATTCTAAAAAATGTAAGAAATATATGAAATCATAAATAGATTATTTCTATAATGTTGAAATTTCAGTCATAAATAGTAGCTCTTAAAAATCGGAAATGATCCTTCATAAGTTTATAAAACATAACTTGATGTGCCAATTACTAGAATTTGCGATTCTTGCTTTATTTCTTCGTAGAGCAAATAATACGAAAGCTGTATGAAACAATAAATAATACATTTAAATTAGAAAATGCTTTATAGTATATTCGATACTAATATAAACATATTTTTTGTCTCGTTCGTATGCTGTAGGAAAAATGCTCTTTTTCTCTTACACTCGTTGGGTACAAGTCCATTTTAATTATTTTAGATCTCAAGTAATTTTTTTTTATCATTTTCAGCAAATAATAAAATTCAGATAAATCATTTTCAAATATTGTAGCATTTGTATCATTGTGATTCTGGAAAACAGAAGTGGGCGAATTTTTATTTCATTAAATAAATCGATACTATCAATACTGTCTTAAAAGTTGCATTTTACAACAAGAACACTGTCAGTTTGTTTGAGAATATATAATTGAGAGTGCATTAATCTCTTGAGGTGGAAAGACGTTACACTCGCATTGAGATGTTTTTGTCGCAGAATCGCCACGCCAGGAGGCAATTACCACAGAAGTAAAAATGATTGACTGAGTGGTCGTCTGAGATTGTTTGCTGGAATAAAGTTTACCAGAGCATAGTCTTAGATCGAAAATTTATTTATTTAGAAGATATAATTCCCCCTTGATTATTATTAAGTATCGGATACTTTGTGTGGCATCACTATGGGTTACAATCGAATGATGGGATACATGCTTATGCCGTGAATTTGCAACTGCAAGTGGTTAAAAAAATTATATATTCGCAATAAATCTTGAATTCTTTTTTTTAAATAATTATACTTTTGATTAAGTTTAGAACTGTGTAGTTGGTGTTAGCAAACTATTTGAAAACACAATGAGACTCAAAGCGTATATTTACCTTAAATGTTGGAAATGATATGGCAGCTGATATTATTCTAATGAAGTTATATACTGATTTAAAAACATAAACTATAAGGATTATTTATTTATTTATTTGCAAATTTAGCCAGTGGTGCGAGGTTCTTAGAAGCGCAGGACGATCTGTGGAATGAAACCTAATGATAAATATTACTGAAAAAAAAAGGGAAATACTTTTATAAATTTATCAGTTTATGAATGTGTTCGCACATTGAGTTATACTATCAAATTTCAATTGTTCTATTTTTAATTTAAAACAGGAAGATTATATTGTATAAAAGTCTATTGCTGTACTATATACGGTTAAAGAGTTTAAAAAATATTTAGTGGGCGGTGGTGATATTAAAAAATATTCAATAAAATTAAGTGCAAAAATAAAAAAGAACGATAAGGAATACAAAAATTTGTATTAATTTATTTCCATGAATTATAATAATAGATCTCATGAAAATTTTCTTTCAAGCAAAGTTTGATCTATAACCTTAACTTTAATTGGGACCTTTAGCTTGCATCAGAAATGTACAGTCTATCGTTATATGTTTAAAAAAGAGCAATATTAATTAATCTAAACGTTCATTACTTATATTCACTGAATATGATTGGAAATTATCTTTTACAAGATTTTTAAAGACAAAGATGATATGAAAAGACAAAGACGACATGAATGATACGAGCAATTCCTAAAGCTGAAGGTGGAACATTCTGTTATTTGAATGCTATGTTTGAAATATGTATAAAAGTTTTCCTGAATCCAAAAGCATTTTTAATTCAACAAATAAACAATCTTGTATTTCTGAAAAAAAAGTGTGAAATTGGGTTTTATATTGAATTTACTGATTCATATGAATAATTATTCTTATTTGTTGCAAATCATTAAAAAAAATTTTGAAGGTATTCAAGTGAGTATTCTAATTATTGTATCACTATTTTCATGATACATTAGTAAGCATGTTTATACTCAGTGCACAATGATAATCATACTCTCAAAAAAACTTAATGCCCATAACATTTTAATGTTGCACGAAAATTTTAGGACAATTTATAGGATATTAAAATTTAAAGTGAAGAAAAAAAAAAGCTTTGAAATTTGGCATAAACTTTTAATAAATGTTTTATTCTCGTTCATTTCGTATAAAACTTCCTGCAGACTTTCGATTTAATCATGGATTTAAAAAATTCATTTTCTTACTATCATTGAAGACTCAATATTTAAACAATAAAAATAATTAAAAAATTAATGCAATTTTTAGTATATATATAGTTTACAAAAATACATTCAAAGTATTTTTATAGAAAATTCAAGGGACAAGAGAAAAGGAAAAGGAATTATTGATGAGGTTGATTTCTAAACTTTCCATTGAATTCAGTGTTAATGTAAATAGAATCCTTTGTGTAATTTATAGAAACCAAGAAATTCTTGAGAAATTTTCAGGAATCCGAAGAAATAATATCGATGATATTGTTTATTGCAAGTAAAAGCATTAAATAGGCATTTTCCAATCATTCGTTTTATTAGTTTCAGTTTCAACATTATCATTGTAACCGGTATTTCTCCATTAAATATGTAACTTGATTATTACTGTTCTTTCTGAACTTTAACAAGTTTAATAATTAAAAATTCATTCAGCTATTTTTTTTATTTTGGTGTTTCAAGTGTTGTCTATGATATTCACAAAAATTGATACAGTTTAGTGACAGAACACATTTGTTTACTAAAAATAAAAGATGATAAATTGAAAGTAAAAAACCCTCTTCTGATTTTTTCTGTCGGCATTTGTTTCCCATTTAATTATCTTATTAACAATTTTTGCCACCTAATTGCATTGATTACGCGATTTAATATTTGCCTAGTTTGGAGAATCTACTCATCCGTACACACACAGCGCATTTTTGAATCTACAATTAAAAATTTGATTCTGGTCAATATTCATATTAAGTAGAATTGGCATTTACTCTGCAATGTAAACATATTCTCGATTTCATCGGGATAACAAGATTTTTTTCCATAAAAGAATTATTTTAATAAAATATCTCAGCATTTCCCCAGAAATACCATGAGAAATAATTTATTTTTTTTACAGTATGATCATGTAAATCCATAATCTTTTGAAGAACAGAATAAAGCCTTTAAATAGTGGTGACTTGATAGCCAAAATGCCGGTATGAAAATCTGGATCGGAGTTGGCATTACTTCCCTCTCTTTGCCATGCTCCTGCACAAAATGCTCTCTTAAGAAATAATTTTTGATTTTTTTAAAGAAATAATTTCACTTACGATTAAAACTGAAACTAGTATATAATGGAGTTAGCTATCCACAAATATGCTAAGTAAGATTAAAAATTTCCTTCTATTGGTGAACATTAAATATCCATCGAACGGATGCTGTTATCCAAATACTAATATAATCAGATTAAAAAAGTATTCAAGACATTTTCTTTTTGGATACTTTGATAGTGATATGGGTTTATAGAAACATGGGATCTCATACGCTCGGATCCATTCTTCTCGGTGCAATTCAGGCAGTGGCATAGTGATCGGGCAGATATAAATGCCCTTGACACCAATCTTAGGCGGCACCCTGATTTAAATCATTATTGTATTTGTGTTGTTTTTAAATAAAAATATCGTTAGGAGGCGGAAATATAATGTGATGCCCCGGACGCAATTAACTTTTGCTAAACTCCTCAATACGACTATATAGGATTCTAAAAATAATACAAAGACCACTTGTTACACTCACTTCTACTAATAGCACTGCATAATTTTTGCTTTTCAGTGCGTCTTTACACTCCGAGATCCATTCACTCTAACCTCAAAAAATAACTTCAAATATCTGTGTTAAAATCTGAAAAGTAAAGATTCTATCATCAGTGAATGTTTTATGTTCAAAATAGAGCGCCGACTCATCTGTTTGTCTCGTTGATTATTCATCATTCAAAACAAAACTAAAATCTCGTATAATCCTAGTGTAACTACAAAATGTGAAATTACTCCACTAATTCATTCAGGCAATTTGAAAATTAAAGCCATAAATCGCTTATCTTTATAATAAATGGAGACAATCTGGGTGATCTTGTCATAGAAAAGATAGGTCTAATTTCATCAATGTGAAATCAATAATCAGTACCACATGTATAAATTTTAATTGTTGAGTTTGTGTCGCACCATAACCAAGTGATTTGAGATCTATTCTGAAAGATGTGCAATTATTGAAATTTGAGCTGAAATATCTAGTGTAGAGTGCGTAAGATAAATTAAAATAAAATTATTGATGTAATTTTTGTAGTTTATTGCTTTAAGAAAAAAATATTAAGCGCCCTCTGGGAGAAATAATATCTACTTTTATTGGACTACACACTTGCAGTTGGTTTCGTTTTATAAATATTCGCGCTAATTTAAACAGCAGTAAGTTTACATTCCCGTAACATGTAGGTCTAGGTGACACATACTGGTCAATCCAGTTCAGCTGCTCCCTTCCAAACGCGTGACCGCGTTCCTGAAGTTTTTGTTAATCTTGTCAAAAAATTTGTTTAGGTTATTTTTGTACACATGTGATAATTTATTAAGTTAATATGTAATGGATATTTTAATTTCAAAATTTATGATGCTTGTACCGAGTTCTATTGGAAATAATCAAACTTGCATGGGATGAAAACTTAAAAACATCCTGTTTGAAACATGTATTTACGTGCTGTGTAAAAGTAATTATAATATCGTATTCATTAACCTAGACGATTTTAGGCTGTTCAAGGTCTGAAATATTTACCTCCCGTGCTGTGGGGTAAGTAATCATGTCTCTTTGTTTGACAATATTCTTGTAAAATGATGAATTTTTGTAAGGATGTTGCTTGATTTTTTTTCTTTTAAATTTAGCACAATTTATAATCGAATATGTCTGCACTGTTTTTCGAAGTTTGCTTTAATCTGTTGTTTTTTTCTGTCGATCGTGAAGTGTGTGGATTCAATTTTTATATATATATAAAATGCTTTTCTAAAGCAGCTGTTGACATGTTTTTGATATAAATATTTGTAAATGTGATTTAAAAGAATCATTTTTTAGATGTGTTAATGTAGCAATTATTTGTGATGGCTCATACAAAATATTTGAATATATATTTTTAATTTATTTGTAGTTCTGACTTTTTTCTTCTTCCTATTATAATTTTTTTTAAAATTTTATTTTCATGGAAAACAGTTGTGAATGTTATTAAAGCATAATAGTACTATTTTATAGTTGCTTTAAATTTATATTTGAACTGTTATTTAATATTTTCTTGAGAGAATTGTAATTGTACTTTAGCTTTATTAGTTCATATTAAAAAGAAAAATGTACAGAAATATTATAGTGATTACAAAAAGGCAATTAAAATACAATTTTTTTAAAACTCAAATCTTTTTTTCCCTTCCATAATATGTTGATTTATTATTTTTAAGTTACTAGTTATAGCAGTTAGTTAATAAAAAATTATTAATATAAATGTTAAGTTATAAAAATACCATCATGAATAGAATAATTTTGTTTAAGAATTAAGTGATGAGAAATTATATCATAATTTTACAAACTCTTTTATTTAGAAGAAATTAGTACTATTATATAAAATATGTTCTGTACAGCTTCATGTATTGCATTTTCTCCCTTTTTATAAACATCTTTATATCTTTAAAAATTTATTATTTTTATTTTTCCAAATTGTTGTCTTCAGTATCTTGAAAGATAAAGGTCTTAAATTCAACTTAGAATTAAAAATGAACTTGATTATTGAATTCATCTCAAGAATTGGTATTAAATTATATATGTTATGACAGGATGAGAGAGAGTTAGAAGCATTGGGAAAAATTTGATTGGTTTTAAAATATAATTGTGTGCAGTTTATCACTGAAAAATCTTAAAAACTATACATTGGATCCTTTAAAATATAAATGTTTGGGCTATAGTTCCATGAAATTTAATATTGGACAATCATGAAAATTTTCAATTTTTGTATGAATTTAGTTGAATGAATGAATTTTTTTTAACTATAATATCTAAGTATTTATCTATATTCAGGATTTTAATGCAAATTTAGATTTACTTGGGCTTTTGTGTTTTAATAAGTAGGTACAGGTTTTATATGATTAACAAATAAAATTTATTTTGTTAATTTTATCTAAATATGCAAATCTAAAAATAAAAAAATATATGTATTTAATATAAAAATTAATACTAAGTTGATTGACAATAATTTATTTTTATAAAATTAAGTTTTTTATTCAAATTATGTTAATAACATGTAAGATTTAAAAAAGGAGTTCCAGTGTCCTGATTCCCACATAGTTAAGACAAAAAGAAATGACAGATCAAGGCAAGGCTGATTGATTAATTGGGTTAACATGCTATTTTGAAAATACATAATAGGCTCATAAATTTGGATATTTGATAGTAATATAGCTTTAATTTTAAGCTATAATCAGGCATTATAAATAATTTCTTTTGATAATCCAGTTTTGAATATTTCTGACTATACTGTATAAAAATGTCATATCTTTTTTAAAAATTTGACACATTATGCCCTCTAAGAATTCCATAACATAACTCTTCTAGGCATCAAACCTACTTAAAGTTAATCTACTATTAATTGATGCCTAAATTGATAATATTTTGAAATGGTTGAATTTTAAAATACCATTTTTAGTGGAATAAAATGAAAACTTAAATAGACTTGCTATTCGTTTGTTGTTTGATGCACTATAATCTTTAGATTTATACAAGCCTGTAATAGAACACTAATATCAAATTTTTACTCTAAAAGCTTATAATACTGAATATAAATACTTCAGTTTTCCTTGAAAATAAGGAATGCATTTTATACAATAACTAATCATAAAGTTTGGTTTCTAATGTTTTATCAAACATATTCCAAAATGCAGACAGCAAAAACTTTGTAATCTTTTCTTACTTGACCTTCCCCCTCACAATTTTAATTGTGGCTGAAGTAGGTGCAGGCTTGTATTTATATTCTAAAATTCTCTCATTGAAATTGAAGTCTAACTTTAAATCTTGTGTTACAATAAAATTAGTCCCCCCCTTTGAAAGATGGTAAATGCCAATTTTTAAAATTGACTTAAACTAAAATTTTAATTTAGAGTTAAAAATGAAAATTCTGTTTATTGTGAGAAAATATATTTTCAACAAATATATTGAATATGGTTCTTAATGAATGTAAGATTTATAATTTGCCATAAATTAATATAATTAAATTTTTTAAAAAGGGTAAATAAATGAATTTATAAATAATTATGATGATTGCAATTGAATGAAAAGCATAGAAGTCTTAATATTTTGTTTACTTCAATATTAAAAGTTAGATGAGAATAAATTTCTTGAATTTCATTTGTGAAAAATGTGCTTAGTGAATTTTAATTGCATCTTTATAATTTGCAGTTGCATATCAGTTTAGGATAAATTGTATTATACATAATATGCCATTTTTTGGTCGTTTTTTAGACAATTTAATTATAAATTTTGGATAATATAGGCCAATTGAAGTAAAGTGTTAGGTAGTTGAAAAATAGCTTTTGCATAGAATCAATGCTTTTTAATTGCCTTGCTTATGCATTGCAATGTATTTAAATTAATATCAAAATCTAAGTTTTAGTACTTTAAAATTTTCCTTTTTCTTTAAAATCTTGATGTAGCTATTATTAAATGGTTTCTGAAGAACTGACATAAGCCTCATATGTATTCAACAGGTGAAATTAAAGAACTTCTATTTGAATAATATGTTAGTTTTTTTAATGTTCTCATTTTTACTCTGTTATTCTAATGAAATTAATTCGTATACAGTTTTTAAAAAAGTAATTGAAAAATATTTTTTAATTGTTGTGTAAATGAAATGCAAACATTCCTTCAGGTCTTTGCTATATCCTTTTGTTAATTTTCCTTTAATAAATAGCACTTTTTTAGAAAGTTTTTGAAGTTTCTGTATAAAACAAAAGGAACTGCTTTACTTTGTAAAGATATAACTATTTTTATTACTAAAAACGATAAAGAAATTTTTCTTTTTCAAATAATTTTTTGAACAAAAATTTGTTTCCTCTGTTTCAAAACTAATTCTTTGTTTGCAAAATGAAATTTGGAACTTAAATTAGACAGATTTTTCTAATTGCAGATGAAATAGTTGTATTTTCTTTTTAAAAATATTGAAAACCTTTAATTTGACAATAAACATGCAAATGGTAAAATTAAAAAAAAAATCATTTTTTAATTTGTATATGATTCAAATTTGGCAATTTACTCTGTAAAAATATTTTCAAATGGAATCTAGGCATTATCTTATAAAAATATCTTTTTACAGCTCTGAAGGCCCAAGAGAAATGAAGGAAAATATGATTCAAAGGTATTCATGGATGTTTTTTCTATGCTTCTTGCTACTGAGGCTTGCAACTTCAGTAGATATTGTTGAAAAAACCGAAGGAATATTATGTACAGAAACAAATAATGGTATTAACTTGCTTTGTCTCTGTTTTAATGATGAGATTAATGGAACAGACATTTTTTGTGATGGTGTAACATTCCTTGGAGATTTTCCTGTTCTCCCACACAGGTAAAGTAATACATTTTTCTAAAACTCTTGTATTTATGTTTTTAAACATATTTTAATATTGATTTTCAAGCATGAGATTTCATTTAGAATTTATTTTTAGTAACATTCATTAATAATTTTTGGACTTAAAATACATACACAAATTATTTTTAAAAGATGTTTGATATTAGGAAGGTAGGCATAGTACATTTTTGTAAGATAATTGTGTTTAAATAACAAATCATTGTAAATAAGCAAAAGATAAAGGTTTCTTATTTATATAAAGTTTACTATAGAATTATGCCAAAATCTTTGACTTTAACTGTACTATTCTTTTTTAACTATATATTTTTTGTATTAGATGACTGACACTATTATAATGACTTAAAACAATAGTTAAATCTCATATTTTTCTTCAGACATCTTTACCTGAATAGATTAATGCATCACATTTATCTATTCGATACCATATGTTGCTTGATACAGCATTAGATTCCATCCTTCTGCTTTAAAATTTTCACTCTAAGAACATTTGAATACAGAGGAATTTTGAACCAGAATTAGTTTTTACTACTTTCAGTGAAAATAAATGAGATTTTTAAAAATAATTGTGGCATTTAATTTTGCATTATTATATTTTTCTTCAATAAAAAATATGGAGAAATAATTCAAGTTGTTACATTAAATGTCATCTTTTCCCCCATAGACACAAAATACGTTCTTTCTCTCAAAGAGGTTCTGGCCTTCAGAGTCTAGAAGCTCAGCTATTTACAGCAAGTGATATTCCTCTGCAAAAGATTGATTTTTCAAATAACTTGTTGCGAAGAATTACTGAAAGAACTTTTGATGGAATTGAGGATACTTTGAAAGAAATAAATCTTAGCAATAATAAGCTAGGAGATCAACTGAATGCTCTTTTTTCTACTGGTGAGTTTCAAAGATTAACAAACCTGGAAAAGCTGGATCTCTCAGGAAATGAAATAAAAGAGTTTCAATCTGGAATTTTTAATGGATTAACCAGTCTTAAGGTAAGTCTTTAATAAAATATATTGAATTTTTGTATTATGTGAAATATGCAAGCATTAAGGATTTAAATGATTATCTTAATTTTTACTCTTATCTAATCATTGCTTTAAATTATAAAATCTATTCCAAAATAGATATAGCCTTGATGTGGCTGTAAAAAAGAGAGTTTATCATATCAAACTATATATGGTCTTTTAATAATATTTATGATGAACTGTTGTTAAATCTGAGAATGTTAGCTATTTCCTATTGTAACTCATAGATAAATTCTAATTAAATATTGATAACAATAAGCAATAGTTTCACTCTGCCATAAAGTTAATATCCATCTTAAGTTCAACCATATAAAATCATTGTGAAGTTCAAATATATATTGTTTCCTTATTCAACAATAACTCCTTGACCTTTTGAATACTTCTGATCTGTGTGATCCCCCCCTAAATATATATTAATACTCTCCTACATAAAGTGGCTAGACTATTTCTAAAAATAAATTTGTGTGAAATTGTTACAGGTTATTGCAAATTTTAAGGCAGCTTGTCTTTTTTATACCAAGATGTCATAAATTTTTAAAAACTGTTTACATTCTATTGGATCTGGATGGATTTAATCGCCATTAAATATTTATAAGCTAATTCAAAATTGGATAAATTATAATCACATTCAAGATGTGTGTTATAATATGTTTCCTTTATCTTATTGCATGGATACAAGCATTTTTATTGTAATATTTGATATACGATTTAGGAATCAATTAATACTCTATAATATAGTTTTTTTTATATATTTCCTTTAAGTGAAATATCACCTAATTTTTATAGAGCAGCTGTTTTTTTTTTCTATATTTATTACTTTTCAATATTCTGGAACTTATAAGAATTGTTTTATAAATGTCTAAATGTTACAAAAGCTATGATTTAAACAAGAAATTATGGAAGGTATTTCCCCCAGTATCCAATTTAAGCATTTGGGGCTGTAAAACAGTACACACATTGTCACCCACCATTAATAAAATGAACAGTTTGGTTTTGCTATTTCATACATTTATAAATTAATTTAAAAACTTTATTTTAGTAACTTAAAAATGTGTTTTGGCTCTGACTTCCATATTTAAACACACTCAATGTTTATAAATGTTGAAATGGGAATGACCAATTATGATTGATAATTTTTATTATTTGAACATTTTGTAATTCATGAATATTGTATTTTGAAACCTAGTTTGAGTTGAGTACCATTTCTTATTCAGAAATTGAAGATCATAGGCATTTTTTTAATCAAACACCAATTCATCATTCCTGTAGAGTTCCAATTGATTATTAAAAAATTATGTTTGAAATTTATTGAATTTTTTTAATAAAATCAATTATATTTTTCAGGAATTGAAACTGGAAAAAAATTTCATCATCACTGTACCAAGATCGGTTATACAAAGTCTGAAATCATTGGAATCTCTTCATCTTCAGTCAAATTACATTCTGGACATTGGTGTTCATTCTTTTCCAAATCTCACAAATATTCAGTTTCTGAACTTAAGCTCAAATGATATTCAGAGTGTGCAAAACGGGGCTTTTATACCGCTTTCAAATCTTAAATCTCTCATATTATCAAACAATCAGTTACAAAACTTAGATTCAGGATTTCTGGATGGTCTTCACCTCTTAGAATACCTTGATTTGTCACAAAATTTGTTGGAAATTTTACCTTTAGATATTGATGCAAGTCCATCTCTGAGAACATTAATCTTATATTCAAATAAGATCCGATCTTTAAGTCGTATTCCTTTAAATAAATTCAAATCTCTTGAATATTTAGACCTTCGAAGGAATAGAATTTATGAAATACCACCTAATGCATTTATCCATTTGAACAATCTGAAAGAGCTACATTTAGATATAAATGCTGTTAGAAAAATAACCAATGGAATGTTCGTAGGCTTAGAGAATCTTTCCGATTTAACATTGAATGATAACAGAATCCTAGCATTTCCATCAGAGCCTTTGAATGTGTTCAAAAGTCTAAAGAAGCTGAATTTGGATTACAACAGAATCGCAGCGATTTCCAAAGAAATTTTGGCACCTGCAAATAAAAATAAAGAACTTTCACTTGCATTTAATTTGATTAGTGAAATACCAGATGGTACTTTTATGGATTTTAAAAACCTGGAATTGCTCAATCTCCATGGAAATAAAATTAGCAATTTTTCTAACAGTAAAACAGAAGGATTAGCTCATTCTTTGTTATTCTTAGATATAGGTTATAACGAAATTACTGAAATGCCAAAGCTTAATTTTTCGAATCTACTGATCTTTTCGATTGCTAAAAATAAAATATCTCGAATTAGTACAGACAATTTTGCATCATTGACCAAGATTATATACTTGAATGCAAGTTATAATATGCTATCTGAATTTTCTCCCGATTTATTTATGAGTCTTGTAAATATGGAGAATTTAGATTTACAACACAATCTTTTAACTCAGATTCCATCTGGAGCATTTAAAGGTTTGCCTGTAGTTGAAATAAATTTAAGAAACAATCTCCTTCCAGAAATAAATGAAAATGCTTTTGAAGACCTAATGAAATTAAAAAGCTTAGATCTAAGTTTTAACAAAATTGAAAGAATATCAGTCAATGCATTTAACAACTTACCTAGTTTGGAGACTTTAAATCTTATGGGAAATGCTCTTCCTGCTTTTAGAGGCGATGAAATATTAGGTAGTACAGATTTACGTACTTTAATTTTAAGTAATAACAAGATTAATAACCTTTACTCAAAGACTTTTACTTTGCTTTCTAAAATTGAATATTTAGATCTGAGTTTCAATGAATTAACATTCTTCCCCCGTGAAGCTCTCAGCAGTCTTGAATCTTTGAAACGAATAATTCTTCAGGGTAATAAACTGAATGCTATTGGTGATGGCTATTTTTCAAATATGCCACATTTGAAACAAATTGATCTTCAAAATAACGTAATTGAATCTGTGGGAGAGTTTGCATTTCAAAATTCTTCGAATTTGAGAAAAATATTTTTACAAGATAATCGAATCTCAAGCCTTCATGAAAATACATTTGTCGGCTTAAATAGACTGGAGTTAGATCTAAGCAAAAATAGTATCACTAGTTTTCCTAGTAATATCTTTTCTCGAGCTAAAGGTTTGAAACTTGAAAAAATAAATATAGCAGAAAACAATATTCGAGATTTCCCCAATGAAGCTTTGAAAAAACAATATTCGTTTTTAGAGAAAGTTAATATTTCACATAATACTATTAGAAGTTTGCCTTCTAATGCTGATGTGTTAGTTAACATAAAAGAACTAGATCTTTCTTATAATCCACTTTTGCCAGATGCTCATTATGTGTTATTTGGCGAGCCTAAAAGTGTGAGAAAATTGTATGTCCAAGGTGTGGATCTATCGCATTTACCTATCATTGAATGTCCTTTCTTGAGGCATTTGAATGTTAATGGAAATAAAATATCACAGGTAAATAACAATGCTTTTGACAGAACTAATATGCTTACTGATTTGGATTTGTCTCATAATATGATAACCGACATTGCTGCAAATGTAGTTCCTGCTTTGATGAAACTACCATATTTGCAAGAGTTAGATTTGTCTGGAAATCCCATTAGACGTATTTCAAAAACTGATTTTAACCGCTTCTTTCATTTAAGACATCTTAAAATTTCCAATTTGAAAGATGTCAGTGAAATTAATTGTGATAGTTTACATCATCTGCCTCGCCTTCGCCAACTTCGAATGTTTGGTTTTCAGTACTTGCAACAGATTAATATTAAGCAGTGTCTGCAAAATATGACTAGTTTAGATGTGCTGGAAATCGAAATGATAGATTCTCATTTGAAAGATCAGCTACAAGCTATATTTTCTCCAAGATTAGATACTCTTTCTGTTAGAGGTCGACGCTTGAGATCAGTTTCAACTAGTGCCTTTGCTGGTATGCTCAGTCCTCTAATAAAAATACAGCTTACTGAAACATCAA
Source organism: Argiope argentata (assembly GCA_026289955.1). Classification (NCBI taxonomy): domain Eukaryota; kingdom Metazoa; phylum Arthropoda; class Arachnida; order Araneae; family Araneidae; genus Argiope; species Argiope argentata. The sequence continues at coordinate 1,896,671 of JAOUZG010020776.1, read as the reverse complement.
TAGATACTTTTACTGATAAAATTTTTCTTCCTCTACCTTTGTCTTCAAAAATTGAATTTGATATTTCAAACAATAAGATTCAACGTTTAACTCCAGAAATGCTGTCGATTCTGGACAATAAACAAGTTGATATTATTGTACAAGGTGTCAATTCAAATCCCATTAACTGCGATTGCAATATTCATTTCTTCTGGCAATGGCTTCATGATAAAACTAATGCATCTATTAACAGACATCAAGGATATGGTATGCTCAGCACATTAATGTGTTCTGGCCCAAGTAGATTGAAAAACCAAAAGATAAAAGACTTGAAATTGGAGGATTTAATTTGTGATGAATCCTCATCTTTCAGTAGCGCTGAGACAACTTCTGATATGTCTACATTTACCACGTCCGTTGTGAAAGAAACGACTTCAAATAGAGAACATCCCTTTATTATATTTGAGCAGCCAGTTACAAAAAAACCATCAGTGCCATTTTCATATGTTCCTGCCAGTGATACTCGTAGTACTTTGACCAAAGTGGATACTATGATAATTGGTATTGTAGCTGGAGTTGTTGCTTTTGTTTGCATACTCATAATTATAATTTGTATCATTCGGCTTCGTCGAGCTCATCCACTTTATACTGCAGGACCTTTGGCTGGACCATTAGCTTTTCGGGCACAAGGGAAATGTACTTGCTTGAAACCTCCTCCAAATAACTGCACTTGTTACCCGATGTATTCTTTACCTTACGCTGGTCGACCATCTTTGTTGCCAAATTCACAGCATAAAATGCTACCATCATCACTACCTCCTCCGCCTGATTTTTTGACTACTGGGCAATCAGGACGATTAAGAAACACACCATATTTTGTTACTTATCCTGACAGTGATAATGAGAATAAATAGCCATCTAAACGGTAGTTAATATTTTGGAGGAAATGATTGCTTCTATAACAGCATTACATTCGTTTTTTCCCTACAAATTGTTGTAAAGACTGAAAATACATAAATTACATAATGTGAATCAGTAATTTACTGCATTTTCTTTGAGCGGGTTTTTTTTATTATTATTTGTATGTGATATTTGATATATCTCTGCATTTATTTAAAAAATGTTTAGTGCCATGTGAATCTCTTTGTTGGTAATGGCAAATTCGGTTTACTTATATTAATGTGATAGAATTATAAAATGTATTACATACAATTATCTTAGTATATACTGTCATAATGTTGTATATTTAATCATTCTCATTTTTGTGGCATTTAAAAATTGCTATTATTACTTAATTTTGATGTGCCCTTTCATTTTACAGATAAGTCAATTTGATATATACTTCACAGCTCTTTTTTAAATCTAACGAATGCAAGTAAAATTATGCTTAGATAGATGAATTAATTTTTCTATTATCATAAAAATGATATAATGCTCAAGTTGAAGCATAGTATTAAAATATATATTTGCAATTATAAAGTAAAAGTGTTTGAATTTAACTCTGTGAAATGTCTTGGAAAGGCGATTTTTATGAAAGGCAAAGTTTTGTAAAAGTTCCGGTGTGTTTTTACTTAATTTATAAGTACTCTATTTTTGTACGAATGTTTTACCATTTAATATATTGTATATAGTGTAATTAGCATTTTTTTTATACACTCCGACCATTCCATAATCTTTGAAACATTTTATAAATATATATTTCCACATTATATGTATATATTTTGTAATGAGATGGATAAGGATTTATGAGCATGTTATTTTACTTTGTTAATAATAAAGTTTTTTTTTACTGAACATATGAGGTTAGTTTGATCTTTTAATACTTAATTTATAATTGTGTGTTTCATTTCTGTTTGGTATACAGGGTATCCCTAATGAAGTAGAGCAAGCGTTTATTTCCTTAACGATTGCAAATAGATATATATTTTATGAAACTTTGCAGTTGGAAGTATAAGGTATCTAGAAAATATTTTGGCTTCTATTGAAGATAATAATAAAAAGTCAAAAAATTAAAACTAGTTATTTGAGCTACAGCATTTTCCTATACCTGTGTTTAAGCTAGATATACGCTGTAATTTTCAAGAATAATATGCATGTTACGAAAGTCCAATAAAAGGGCTGCATTAGAAAATAATGCTTTCATTAAATTAAAATTAATGGATTATCTGGCAAAGATCTATAGAATGCATATTGCCGGAGCTAGTTCATCCATTGACGTATTATTATTTAAAACTAAAATATATTGATCGTCATTTAAAATACTGCTGTACAAAATAGAACCAACTAGGGTTTGTAATGGTGTCACACCTCGCATTTATAGAAATTACTATTAGCGATGTACCTCTTTAATGAAAACAAGAAATTTTACCAAAGGAGTGGGATTTAGTAACTCAAGAGACATTTGGCTATACCAAAGAAATAGTATTGAGATAAGTATCTATCTCGCCTGAAGCACCTTTGGGCGTCAACCGTTTAGTTATCCATTTACAATTGTATCCATCCATGGATTCCACGAATACTATATGGATGCCAACTATTTCGTTGAAATATTCTCTACACTGTCGGTCTTAACATTTTGAATTATGGATTTGTCTGTTCATAGATTAGTATAATGGTAACTTGGAAAAATAAATCAAAATATAAATATCCGCATCTCATACACAATTCTCCCCTGTCTTTTCCAGAAGAGTTAGAATTATGTTTGCAATCGCTAAATCATTTTATAAATACATTTTCTAGAAAGATGTCAGAAACTCTTAAAATATCCGTATTTTTTTATATCTAAGCCGACATTACGATTACATACAGCATAAATTTGCTTATCCGAAAATTCCATGTTACTGAGATATGTCATGCTGTTAGAAAGCACGCAAGTGCAAGCAAATAATTTATTTTCTTACCTTTCCCGACATCTCCAAGATATCCTTAAATGCCCAGTGTCTTCTTTATAATGCCGATGTTGCAACCATCAATCAGTCAAAGTGAAGTGCATTATGCATGATTAGCAAATTTCTTTGCAATTTATATGGACCAGATGATTGCTCTACTGGACAAATATTTAAATATGACAGTTTTTCTGAAATAAATAAATTTGTTATTAGTCTCTCTAAATTTAAAAATAAGCATGTCTCTGCAAGAAAGAATCTTGGAGAAAGAAATTTGAAATTGTATTTGAGTGCATAGATGAATGTGAGAAAAACTTTTTACTACTTAACACTCTTCTCTTTGAGTAAATCTAGAACAATTTAATTTTGTTTAACTTTTGCTGTGAATCTGCACAGGAGCCAAAATGTTTCCCTGTAACTGCCCAGATTACTTAATGAAACTTTACTATTGGAAGTATAAATCTAGATGCAACATTAAGTAAATAAAAGTTTGTTCCACTTTTGGTGGGACATCTGAAGTGGAATGTATGTATCAGTGTGAGCAACCAATCAAGTTTTTCAGAAATTGAGGAAGAATGTTTATTCTGATGGCAAGTATCTTGGTAAACGTTTTGCAGTTATTAGTCTTCATTATAACCTTTATAAATTTGTTATTTCATCCCAGTTTTAAAAAAGTCGTTTCAGAAATAGAGTAAGTAGAGGTAGGTAGCTCCTTAATTCAAATTATATAAGAGTCTGAATGAAAATATTAAAATATTTTTGATTTTTTTGTTCACAAAACAGCTATCTGCATTTTTTAACTGTTTATAAATTAAAATTTTACTGTATACAGGTTTATTCAGAATTATATAAATTGAATCATGCAGTGAAAAATTGTATTTATGAATTTCTTAAACATAATATTGCTTTATTAGTGAAAAAATTACTATACATATGTGTTAAAGAGGGGGGGGTTATAAACATTGATGCAGTATTTAATATTAATTTATACCGGATTAAAAAATATTAGATCAACTAGCTTATTAAATAACTCATGGTGATACGAAAAGTGAATAAATTATAATATGGAAGCTATGACGTTCAACTGCAATTTTAAATATATTTTCTGAAATGAGATATCAAACTATGTATAAAAACATTCACAAGTTTTGAATCAAATTTTTATATCAAGGGCTCACATTTTTTCCACTCTAGAAATTTTTTGTAGTTGTGAAAACTTTTCATGGAAGAAGTGGGTACCTAGTTAAGCATATAATTGACTGGCTTTGTTGCTCTAAGCAGTAATCAATCACTTTTTTAAAAAAAGAATTGAGCTAAATATAGTTATTGAGAAATTTTTTAATGAAATATTCCAAAGTAAGATGGCTTCAGTTAATATATTTACTTAGTTAAAAAAATTAATAAAACCATACAAAAACAGTTTTCACTCTTTCATTTGGAATTGTCTTCCTTGCTTTAAGAAATATTGTTTTAAATTGTGGTACTACAGTATCTACCAGAATACGGAAATACTCCACACTTAATAAGTGCTAATCAATTTTGATTTTATATAAACTAGGAGATGAGAGGTGGAAGAAAGAATATTTATTTTTTATATGTATTAAGTAATATAAAAAAACATTCAAAAATTCCGAATTAAGATAATACTATTATTATAACACACATTCAATTAAAAAAAATTAAAGTCAGTATCGGAAAATAATAACTAAAAGAAAACCTCACCTAGCAAAGAACTCCAAAAAAGTGCTGTTCTTCTACCCATCTTTCCCGAGGTGCAAAATCATCAAAATTGATAGATGCTGGATTCTGAAACAAATAGTACAACTGTGCAGTTCTCCAGTAATGTAACCAGCCACACTAGAACAACCTTCATTAGTACGTATTTTACTGTCTAATCTGCTCAATGATGAAAATGTTCTAGAAAAAAGTTATAGATACAAAAATGAATAAAAACTGACTGGATTCCTACAAAAAAATTGTAAACGATACTTATGTTTGTGCATAGCCTAAAAGGAATGTGGGTTTTTTTTTCTTTCAAGAAATTTGTAATATTTATCAGAACTATTCATTCTTAATTCTGTATTAAAGATAGCCAGATTGATTTTATATTTTACATTATATGTTAAATCGATCGTTACGAATGTTTTGCATAGATTTCCGAATCATATAATAAACTACGAGTAATTTGGATTAAGTTTGGCGTCGCCCGGATTTTATTTAAATATTCTTGATTGTAGGGTCTTTCGAAATGTTCTGTAGGATTCACAATTACTAGTTAGTAATAAAAAGCAGTGAAAATCCAAAACATTAAAATCACTTTTTACGAATATTGTTTCTGTATTTTAAAAGTATGAGCGAAATGTAATCATTACGATTTTTGAAACAATAGAAAAAATTAGGTATTTATAATAATCTTCTAATAATAATAACCAAGGACATTTAGCCCATAATGTTTTAATCATAGCAGAAAATACGTAAAGATGAATAATGAATCTGTAATATGCATATACAAACTTGTATTTTTATCTGCTTATACAAACTTGTATTTTCATTTGTAAAATTGCTAAATATCGAGAAAAAAATCGAATAGAACTTTATGTACCTATCGTAACAAAAAAAGCGACCATTATTTTTGTTCATAAAAAGTAATACAAATAAAAAACGAAAACTTTTACCTGGTTTTAATCCTGTAAAAATTCTCAAAAACCTGGAAGTCATTGGCGAAAAAACAATTGCCACTTCACCGGTGTCTTCAATTATTTTTAGTCGCTGCTTTACGAATCCCTGTCCTTACTTGGCACGAAATTTTTACTTCAAATTGAGTTTAAATTTAGAGTTATTATAATAGATTTGGTCTCAAAATGGAAACCTTTAAGAGGGAATCTTTTGTTGACTAACACGAGCCGCCCTGAGATACGCGGATAAATCTGAATGAGCGGTCCGCACTTCTAACATTGGTGGGAACCGAGAATGAGTCCTAAGAACCCTAACCGGTTACGTTACAACCCTTCCCTTGGGAGATACTTTGGTAGGGAGTAGTCAGCCCCGAATCATTTCTATATCCACCCGGTTGGTGAGGGCCAATCCCCGTACCTGAAGCTTATCCTCAAATCTGAGGGGCCCACCTGTTGGATAGATGTGGGAGGAAAGTTTAGATGAATTCGATTTAAAAAGGGGTTTGAAAAATAAAGATACTACAAAGAAGAATGAGATTTCGACCAATATGATAACAATAATCGTGGAAAAATTGTCATTTGTAAATTTTTTACGGATGGAATTCTTTGATAATTTTATTCTTTTGAGTCTTGTTTAACCTTACAAATTAACTCTGCATACTTTTTTTAGTAAGGAAACAATACATATGTATAAAAATACATTCTGTACGTCAAATTATTTCCCAGGAATCTTTGATCGTAGTTCTGAATAGCATAAATCTTGAAAATCACTAGAAAATGTATTCAGCTTTTAATAACTAGTTAATAAAATTACTGGCTGGTCACAACGGAAGGCGGGATGCGGTAGCTTTGAGGGTATGGACCCCTGAGCACCCGAATAACAATCACCTATGACTCAGTACCCCCAGTAGTATCACTCCCGACATTGAGAACTTTGCGACCAGGTTCAAACTCGCAGCACAAGGGTTGCGAATCCAAAGCCCTACCAACCAGGCTATCCTGACCTAACAATCACAACTATTATAAAGACGAGAAAGTTAGTTTTTAATTAATTAATATTCGAAAAAATCGTATTAATATCACAAATGTCATCCACTACAAATTTTAAAAAGTTTACTTGAACTTGATTGGATGAATAGGAAGTATTTTATTAACGATTGAAAATGTGAACTATATTATATATATATATATATATATATATATATATATATAGAGAGAGAGAGAGAGAGAGAGAGAGAGAGAGCTAATAGTTGGAATTGAAAAAAATATAAGATAATTACTGTTATTGATCGGGATCTATTTTGTAATGAGATATGTAGGTTTGAAATTGTAACAAGAGCTATATTCTTTAGATCAAAATATTTAATATTTATATGCTACAAACATTATAATTCATTTTAAAATATAAGATATACACTATTCAATTAATCAGTCTTCAGATATTTTGAGTTTATTTCGTAATTTTTTTTTTTTTTTGGCTTAACTATAGGTTCATCAGCCTGGTTTATTGTCTACTTACTTTTCTAGAATTCCATCAAAAATTCTCTTAACAATTGGGAAATCACCGATATTCGTGTCATTCTTTAGCAATGCGTTACCTCGTATCTAAACCTAAAAATAATTGCAATGTTATCTGAAATGACATCTGAAAAGTGATTAACAAAAGCAAATTTTTATTAGTTAGCTAAGAAGGCTGGAATTTAGATTTAGAAATTTACTGTGCTCACGATTTTAAGATAAATTGTATTATTAGGATTGTTTGTTAAATAATTGAAAATAATTGGGGAATTAAAATATATGAAATTAACGCCTAACAAATTAAGGGAGCATAACCAATGAGTTAAAATGTTGAATATATCGGGAAATATTAGCATTAAACGTGTGAAAAGATTAAGACGATAAGTTAATAGTGCTTGAATGAAAATATCTGAAATAAAGGTGAACAAAAAAAATTTGCACTATAAATTAAAATAACAGACAATCATTAGAATCCTATTTAAAATTCAGGGATTACATCCTTAATTCTTATGAATAAAATGCAACTGATCGCTTCGTAACTTTGAAAAAATTACTCCCGAATGAAATAAATTAAAAAATGGTGTGAAAGGAACTTGATGTAATAGCATATATTTGATAACTAGGAACTTATTAATCGGTGTTTCTTATTCTCTTACGCCTTCGATAATAATTCCTAATCGACATGAAAGTTGGCCTAAAAATCACAGAACAGATGCTTAGTAGAGCGAAACGATTTCTAACCGCTTTATGCTAATGTTATTCCGTGATGTTGAGCAGGTGAATATGTTTCATGTAACCATCTGCGAACTTCACTTTACTCCTTTGAGATGTTTCAGTAACATTCCCATGTTTCTGTTTTCACCACAATTAGGCTATCTTGTTAACATTTATTGATAACATGCAAACAGAAGTATGTTACATGCGAGGTTTAAATTCGTCATCAAAACCATTCTTATGACGCAGTAGACAGCAAAGAGTCGGGCACTATTTTCCAGTTTTAAATACAATGGGGTTTTCTTTAATGGTTATTTTTTTCCGAAAGGAATTTTTATAAATTGTTGTAGCGTTCCGGGTTTTTACAGTCCTGTTAAAAATTATCTGATAGAAAAAGATCGTTTGAAAATAAAATGTTTCTGCCACTTTTTTTTAATAACTAGATCTCTAATAACAAATTAAACTCTTCTTATTTAATATGAAAAATATCTAAAGGAAAGGCGGATCTAAATTGAATTAATGCGATTATAGAACTTACATAAATAAACGCTATTACTGCATAATAAAGTCAAAATGAAACCTACGTCTTCTATACAGTTGGTATATTATCAATAGACAAGAACTGCTTAAGCATTTTTTTTTTTTTTGTTTCATTTTAAGTCGTTTGTTTTCAATCTCGGTGATTCTTAAACTTTTGGAATAGCGACGAATAAAACGTAAAAAGGTTCCACATATGCATTATTTTAATGGGAAGCATATTACTAAAACATTTTATTTCTTTATATTAGATCTTTTTAAATTTTACTCTCCTAGCCAAGTAAGGAAAAAAATGAACTGATAGTTCTTTTTTTTTTTAAAAAAAATTTTCTTTTAACTTCTCCAATAGTTTTGATTCAGCTTGAATCGAACCTCTTACGTTTTTTTAAATTTATTCCATTTACAACGAAGTAAAAAGGAGAAAAATAAAGCCAAATTAAACATAAATTTTTTTATTACCCTCAGTTTTAAAAGAAAAAATCTTTTACATCGTAAAACCATCTCCAAATGTGTATTTAAATTAAAGTATTTGACCTCAATATTCGCAGCATTAAAGTTTTTGTTCGTGCATATAAAACTACACTAACGTTCAGTTTAAAAGCCAAACATTTTTTTCTTTGCATATACATTAGCTACAAGGCCCGTTTCATTTGGAAAATTTTTACTGTTGTAAATACTAGTACAAATTAATTAAAATTTGTTAAACATTTTCTTTTTCAACGGCTATTTTCAGAGAATAACATCTAATGTAAAGAACCTTGAAATATTTCCGCTTGGATTATGAAACTTGCTTTTTTTTTCAAACGTCATTTCTCAAGGAGAGGAGTCGTTTCGATTGATAATGGACGTTTATTGAAAATGTCCTTTTATTTTAAATAAAACCTTTTATCACTACTACCACTTTGATAATGATTGATATTAACAACGCAGGTTTCACATTTTTATTCTTGGATATTTTTCTTTTCTTTCTATTTTTTTTTAGACGGTACAAAAATTTTTAGAACTTTCTAAAAATATTATCATACTGTTATGTCTTTATGTGTTACTTTTTCTGTTTGCATTTACAGCCGTCAAATGTTGTAACTGTAAAAATGACTTTTAGGTTTGCATTTTTAAGAATCTGATAGCACATTGAAAATGATAACACTTGACACACCCAGAACCGCACCTGTCATTTATCTCTGCGACTGAACTCTTGTTATTTGAATTTATGGCGTGGAAAAAAAATGATTTGTATTGACTCATATCTTGAAAATAAGTAAGTCACCCCCCCCCCCCAATCCTGCCTAATAACTAAAGAAATTTACCGATTTTTTAAAACTTCAAATCAGCTGTTTTTTTATTCTAAAATAAGAGAGTCATTAGTGATGCTATTTTAGTAAAATGAGTAGCAAAAGAAAAAGTTAAAATTCCAGATTTATTTTTCTTTTACGATTATTTTTTTTTAAATTTGGAGATCTACAATATTTTATGTTTTGAGGATCTATATTTTACTCTTGTTCATCTCCAGAAATTTATAACTTTAAAATCGATACTTTTAGAATTTTAAGTGATGCTACTGTGTTGACGAAAATTTAATTCAATTATAAAGATAGTATAGCATACACTCTAATATATATGAATCATGAACTAAGATTAATTTTTTATGAGTCCAGAGTGCGTTGAGGAGTTGTCTTAATATTTCATTTTGCAATGTTGGTGTGTATAAACTTATTTTTAAAAGTAGCAGTTTGCAGATAGGAGTGGACATTGACCAGTGGCAAACTCCTGCTTCGAGATATAGATATCCGTTGTATGCGTAAAACTCATGCATATCAGGTCTGCACTCTATCATAAGTGAATCATGAGCCAAGATTGTGTTTTTATAAGTCCAAGAATTTGTTCTATCGTTTTACGGTTTTGATAATAGGAATTTGTTTTGATAATAGCAATCTACGGATTAGAATACTCTGGATGGTGAGTAACTACCTCATGATCAACATTTCGTCGTATCAATGTTAATCGATAGAATCGACTCGTGCTATATTTAAACTCTATATAGTATTAGGGAATCATAAGCTAAAATTGGGCTTTTATAAGTTCAAGAATCTGTATTGAGCGGTTTGCACTTCTGCTCTATAAGACCTTATTTTACTTATAGTAATCTGAGAAACAAAGGGAATTTCGGTGAGTGAATAAATCTCTATTTAATGATCAAGAATTGCACAAAATTGATGAGTGTTAAACCTGTTGAGGTTCTAACATTCTTATAGATATGTGTAATAACTTATTAATTACAGAAAGGCGAGTTTTTTGCCTTTTTGTTTATTGCTACAAACTTACTAATGCTTTCATAAGAAGCTTCAATAAACATCCATTTTTTAAATTTGTAATTGAATAAAAAACTAATAATTTGTGAAATTATATTAACCAGTTAACTGTTTCGACCTTTTCGGAAAATACTTGTCCAAATTGGGTCGCAAGAAATTAGCAGTAATCAGTAATTTCAATAATCACATTTATTTATTTACTGAAACTAACATACAGTTTTTGTATATGAACGAAGGGAAACAAAAAGAAAAAAAATGGATGACTAATACAACACAGTGATACGTTTAAGAAAGACAATTCATATTATATGAGGGTTTTTTTAATTATTATTATTAATAATCTTTTATTTGCTTCTTTGATTTCGACTTGGCCTCAAAATATTTTAAACATCTTGAAAATTACGAATATGTTTGAGTTTTTACTAAAATTGTAATTCAAATAGCGAATTCTCTTTACTTATTACTCCCTGAAAAAAACTCGTTATAACACAAAATGTTCTCTTCTTAAGATGAATATACTCGCCAAAAACAGTTAACTGTTTAATATCACGGATCATAGTTACAACGTGTAAATATCTGAATAATTTGTACATCAAATGCACATGAAGATATTAAAAACTAAGAAAATAAGACCATACGCTCTTTCCTAGTAAAACAAAAAGAATAAAGGAGTGAAGGAAAAGGAAGCCGAGACATGAACTCTCTATAAATGAATAAGAGAAATGATGGATATTTTTTCTTTTGAATAATGATTTATTTTTCTATATGAAGATCGCTGCATATAACTTTACATGACTTAATTATTCTATTTTACTATTTCTACTGTTCTGAGCGTCATTTTTTTTTGTCCTTTTGAACACTAGAGCTGATATGAGCTTGAAACCCATCATTTATAGAGTTAGTTACCATACATACAAACTTAAAAATAAATGTAAATCGATAGATCAGAAAACAACAAGTGTAGTCATCCTTTTATATCAGGAAAACACTTAATATTTTTACAAAAGCCACCGAGAAATCTGAAAACCGTTAAAATGAAGGGTTAAATAATTCTCGTGCAAAATAAACTGATGTAGTATTTGTATTCATTCATAGCTATATATTAAATCTTTCACACAGATCTGACTTTGGATATTTTTAACTAACGAGATAGATAACATTTAACTTACTCATTTCTTGATCTTCGACCGTTTCTATTTTTTAACAAAAATAGTATACGAAATGCATTTTGAATACGAAATTAGTGTCACGAATACAAAGTGTAGTATTGTGTTTCAAACAATACTACATTTCGTGGGAGGTTATGTGTATTGTTAGTTATAATTATAGAGTGATGTCGAAATAAGTTACTTGAGAGATAGTTTTATTTCATATTTAGAATACAGACACTCCAAAATATAATAAATGGCGTTATTATTAGTTCTTTAAAACTAAACTCTTAAATGTTTTACATTTTTCTCGTAATTAAACTTTTGATTATCAAATTAAAAATTAGCATTATTGGCACTTTGATGCACTATCTTAAAAGAGCAAAAAAGTAAATAAAAGGTTGAAGCAAAGTGTAATATAAATGAAACTACATTTTGATATTTATATATACACTACATACTTAAATATTTTTTTTACAATAGCATTACACTGATTGTATTAAAATTCATAAACATAGAAAGACCGAAATAAGTTTCTTTTTTTTTTTACTTCAAAGGAATTCATCTAAATGTGTGTCACACGGTTCTAAATCGAATATTCACATGCAAGCAAAACAGGTGCAAAATAAGACGGCGATCCTAAGTCAAGAAAATACTATGCGTCTCTAAGTAAATAAAAATTTAATGCGCCTTTTATTGGCGTAGTAAGGTTTATTGTTTAACGGGCATAATTAGCTTTTTCCGCCCCTATTATCCCCAGTGGTTTAGAAAATATTAATGGCATCCGGGATATGAAATTTGTTTAAAAAGTAACAAAAAAAGCAAATAGATAAAATTTTAATCTGCTCTTCAGTGACGTAGCGCTGCCATCCAGGCAAAACAAATAGTTTTTCGGATCATTTCTTCAAATGATTAAGTAAATACTAATAAAATACGGATAATTATATTTTTGTTTCCCTTTCATCATAAATAAATAATAAAAAATAAAGCTTAAAACCATAAATATAGTATTAAGAAATAAAACTAAATACCATAAGAAATAAACTAAAAATTATAAAACTAAAATTTAACGCATCCTTTAGTGGCGTAGAGATGATAAACATCACTTTGGCATGATTTGCATTAATATTTTGTCTCCACTGTGTTCTCTAAAATTTTTGCCCCATTGCCCAATTGCCACTTTACTAATGCTGTGATTTAGTCACGATGGCGATTATCTGGTAATACGTGGCAAAATATTTTACAGAAAACAGATGATAGGGGATGGCAAATAGATGAAAGCAAGATATATCATATGTTGAGCAACCTAAAGGAGATACATACGACAGTTTAAAAATAATTTTAAGTTTTACTTCTACCAGGAAATTGTTTTCAAGTATCGTGTACCAAAAAAAAAAATTACTAATATCGTTATATATCTTTATTCATTCTTATATAATATAGCGCTTTTAATTTGTTTTATTTTATTGTATTTTTAAAATGTACAGAAATTAAGACTATGATTTTTATAATTTATCAATTTGTTAAGTTATATCCTAATTCTAAACTTATCTTTTTTATCCATCGCTCTTCAAGATTTGAAAAAGTAAAAGTAAGCATTGCCTGCTTTACCTTTCTTACAGAAGTTGCAAGATATAAATATTCAGTAAATACTTATGCATGAACGGAGAAATAATGCACAAACCGAGCAAGAAATATAGGACACCTATCGAACAAACATTTTTACATATTGTTTACGAGCAATAAAGTTGTTTATCAGGGCAGGTGTTCTTATCTATAAGTGCATCTTGTTCAACACATTGTTCGGAGATTGCGGTTCCATTGGAGATTTTGAGCATTGTTAAATAAGTAAAAAGTATTCATGCATTAGAATGATTGGTTGCTAAAGAATTACGCTTTCACTGCTACTATTAAACTCATTTTCAGAGCATATATGTCATGTAAAAACGAAAAATATGAGCGTTTTATTAGTATAGAAATCGTGCAAGTATTAAGTTATACGAATAAATAAAAAATATAGATACAGATAAATAACACGAAAATGGGAAATTGCAACAATTAAAATTTATTTAATTACATCGGAGACCTATTTAAAATATAATTAACCATTTAACTGGTTTGTGTCCCATTTAATTAGATTGAATTTTCTATTTTGAAGATATTTTATTGTTTCATTTCAAACAAGAAACTTTAAAATTTTTCTGTATTTAACATAATTTTATGTAGAATTAAAATATCTATAATTGACTCCATTGTTGCTTAAAAGTGTCGAAATGCCATAAATCGGTGCACACGACGTGCAAAGGGCAAACAGGTCTTAATTTGCTTATTCGTTATAAAACATCTTTTTAAGTTGATATATTTTTTTTAGTAAATATGGAAAAGGTTTCTTTTTTTTTTCAGCGTGAAACTGCCTGATAGTTTATTTAGAATATGAAAGGGGTTTTACGAATACTAATTTCTTCATCAAAAACCGATTTTTATTTAAAAATTAACTGGAAGTTTTCATGCAGAATAAATTAAACTCATCTGCCTTGCGGTTGACTAATACATTTATCATAGCGGTTGACTAATACATTTATCATAGCGGTTGACTAATACATTCATCATAGCGGTTGACTAATACATTCCTCATTGTTTGATTTTAATACCGTTTGGTCTAGAGAAGAAATTGAAAACTTTTTTTTCAATTAACAGATTAAATGCTGTAATTAAAGCATAAAATAATTTATTGCTTTTTAAAATAAATTGATTAGTATACATTCAGTTACAATCTTGCCTATTTTTTACACTTCTAGTGTACATCAGTTCCTGTATTATTTTCACTTAAAATTCAAAGAGATATTGAAGTGTCACGAAATTTTAATTTAACACTTTTAAAAAAATAACTCTAAATATTCAATAGCAAAATGTATTAAAAATATCTTGACTTTTAAACATTTCATTAAGATTTGATGAATAGCTGTTTAAATGGAATAGGCCATTTTTTAATTGAAGTTTCATTCGTTTATTTAATTATTTTCAATTTTTGTAGTCTCAATTTAAGTGAAATGAAGCTTCATTTTTTGTACAAAATGTGATGTTAAAATGAAATTTTCAAGAAGTTGTGTTCTATATTTTCCTAAGAAGTATACAAGATAAAGTATGGCAATTGTCAAAAAATTCGATCTCTAGGTTGTAACTTCGTTTCAGATCTCTTTAAAAGGATAAAAATCATTGTTGGGATTATTTCTGTTTGTGAACACGATGGTTGAGAAACGCAACACTATAGGCTGTTGAAACTTGATACATGGCATTGTCATCAAAATTGTAGATTTCTATTAAATTCTTGGAAAATTCATGAATAAGAAGTTCGTTAGTCTATTGGTCTGTGTGAACAGAATAATGGTAAATCAAACACACCAGCTTCATGGATGAAGTTTCATATATTGCTTTGTTACTTAAATTGCAGATGTTCACCAAATATTGGACAAAACTCATCTATGTATGTGGTTCTAACTATTGATGTGTTTGTCAACGCGATTACGCAAAAATGCTCTACATTAAATGAAATTCTGAACATTCTCTATAAAATAATTAATTTTGAATATCATCTATAAAATTTGTCTCTGTAAATAAATGTACAGTTGTTTAAAATTATAAATTTATTTCATTTAATTTTAGACTCAATCAGTGTAAAGTAAATGGTTCAAAAGCATATTTACTTCTCTTAACTATACTACGAACCTTAATTCTCCCCGTCAGAGCACATCGAGTACGTGGATGGTAAGTTACTGAATAACTAAGCTGGTTCTAGCTTCTGGATATATAACAATGGGATCGAGTTTTATCAATTTCTAACTACGGAGATATCTCTTATGAGAGAGTTTGTGGGGGTTGATGCTGTCTATCATCTCAGGGTGCCTATGTTGGTGCGAAGTTTTTCGGATATTTAAAATCTCAGGCGCTACGGAAGGATGGGGGTAAATCTCTGAGAGTACCCCAAGTCGTGCCGTATTTTGCAAGTCAAAAAGAGATCAGTTTCATGGATTTTCCCAAGTTTCTTCATTGTCACAACGCTATCTGGAAACAATTCAAATATCAGTGTGTGCATAGTTATGAAACGACAGACAAATTATTTGATAAAATATTAATATGTTTTTGGATGAAACAGACCGTTAGAAATACCTCAGTTCCAACCAATACGAGAAACAACGCCTTATCTTTGCCAACTACACGTCACGAAAGGTAATTTTAAAAATATTTCGTTCTCACGTACTGGGAACAAACGTATTCGTATCATTCCCCCTCCCCCCTACCATATATTTGTCCGGTTCCAGGGGTTAAGATATGAATCAAAGAGCACGCGTACCGTTACAAAAAATTTTCATTCAATTGTTTAAAGAAAGATCATAAAGAATTGCGTCACTTCCTTTCAAACCAAGACCCTCTTTTATCTCTAAGTGGCACGGAAATCACAGATAGCACCTATAAGCAAACAAATATCTCTGATATCAGCTATTCGTACCTCTGTATAGAAAAATATCTTTCCAATCACGTGTATTTATGATAATATTTGCCTACAAAAAATGATGTCTCTGAAATTTATCTCTTCCAACAGCTTTTCTAACTAGATATTTCAGAATGATATGAAATTATGAATGATATGAAAGCTATACTTAAATAAATAGAACAAATACTGCTTTGGGAAAAAATTTATTTTATTTTTCATTGATTTTAAATATTATTTCAATTTTTATTAGAATATTAATAATAATCATCTTAATAATAATAAAGAAATATTTGTCTTCCTCGTGATCCGGATGTCACCGGTTCAAATCCTGGTTAGGGCATGGTTGTTCTTCTGTGTATGATATGTGAGGTGTGTGAATGTGCCCCCCAGTAAAAAGGGGCTGTACAAGCTAATGCGTGTGTCACCCTCATATGAGGTAGAAGTCAGACTTCTGCCCTCTTGACCTCAGGGGTCCATACCCTCAGAAGCTACTGCGTGCCTCTTTCCGTTGTAAAGCGGATACGTCATCATCATCAAGGAATATTTGTGGTTATTTTTAGATAATATGCTTACATAGAAATATTTTAATTTTTAATTAAAACAACATATTTTATGTTTGTAAAGAAGCAATTTATGAATCAAATTTGGGATTTCCTTCATTTTCTGGTACACTAGAATTTCGATATTATATAGCGCGTTCATGATAATGCATTATCTAAAAATTTTTAGGGTAAACTAGTTAGCTAAGAGTTTGATTCCATGATAGAGGTGGTACTTGACAGCGAATTAGAGGGTACTTAAGATTGCAAAGAAGAAAATAATTGCAAATTTATTTGTGTAGTACACTAATAAATGTGTTTTTAATTAATTTATCCAACTAAAAGGAATTGAGAATAAAATAATTAAAATAAAATTAACTGAACCGAAACGAAATTTTTATAATTATTTTACATGAGAAGTTTCGTAATCATTAGTAACAATGAGTTAATTGAGGTATTAAGAATTAGTCTAATTTGAATTTTCGTTAAAATGAACTAGGCATCATGCTTAAATGGAAAACGTATTTCAAAACCAAAGTGCGTTAAAAGAATTTTAATTCTCTCCATATGGAAGTTATCAATCCTTGTGAAATACCCCATTTTCAGTGTTTAAAAATGTGAAGCCTAATTCAACGTAGCGAAGACTATTGTTGATATGCTTGTATTCTGGATATCTCAATAATTATGATAATTTTAATATCTAATGTAATTGTTTATGAATATTACTAAAAAACATTATGGATATGACAAAAGGCAGACAACTATAATTCTTTCTTACACCTGTTACCATTTTTGCGTGTGTTGCGTGTGTAAAATAATTAACATTCATTTAAAATTCTGTAGAATAGTTTAATCATTTTTATTTTAACTTCGGTGTTCTTTATTTCAGATTACAGTTCTCATTTTTATTACATTTTTTAACGGGAATTTGTGCTAGCTAAAGAACTTTTAATACTAACATTAATTTTTTTAAAAGGATAATTATTTTTGTTGAAATAATTAAAAATAACTTTTTAGAAAAACCCAGAAATTTATTTCTTGACTGGCAATAAATTATTTGACAAAGTTATTTAAATATTTTGAATTTAATTAATAGATTTTTTTAAATATCAATTAAAGCTTCTATTTATTCTGTGAATAAAATGTTTGTTCAATTAAATATAAATTCGTTTACTGACTCGATTCAAAGCGTAAAATATAAGGTGATAAATTATAAATAAGTTTCTATTTACAGTTTTTAGACTTTATTATATTGAATAATATTTAATGTTAGTATTTGAAAATCACTTTAAATAAATAAACTCTGTAAAAGACGTTTTCTTGAATAAAGTTTCATTCTTTTCTTAATTAAGACTTTAAGAGTTATTAATTAAAAGTTACTTAATGTTGAGTATTTACATTAAATAAATATAAATACCGACAACGTCGAATAATATGTAAAATTATTGATTTTACCTAGAAGAAATTACCAAAATTTTTATAAAAAATATGAAAAAGGTAATATTTTTATTTTAGAAAATTAAGTGCTCAAAATCTTTTTCTGACCAAGCGATAATTTGAAAAAAAAATCAAAATTCATGAAATTTAAATCATAATAATGGATACTTTTTGACGTATTTTAAACAGAATAAAGAAGATAAAAATTTGACTCCATTAGAACAAAAGTGTTTTTACTTTTTGTTTCGGGAGTCGAAAGAATAAATTAAAAATTTTCATAGGAATACAAGTTAAGAGACATTATGAAGGGATATAAATACCATTTTCACTATTTTTTAGAATTTTAACATGCATTTAAATCCGAATTTCAGGAAACAGTTTGTGTTTAAAAATCCTGTATGCTTGTTATAGAAAGCTGACAGAAGCTCATATTTCATTATATTCTTCCAAATAATGATGGAAAAATCCTTTTTTTAATGATTTTAGCCGTTTCAAATATTTTCGTGACTATATATATATAGTTAGGATTTTATTACAGCCGAATTGAATTTTGTTGCACCAGTTCAAATAAAGGAGGAAAAATCTACATGTATAATTAAAGGTCTTTTATAGCATAGAATTCCCATTTTTTTGTCATTAAAAATTTTAAATGAAGCAGAAAAAAAAAACGACGTCAGTTTTTTATTCTTGCTTCTGATGATTTCCAGGGCGTATAATTCTTAACCAATCATTAAATCTCAATGTTAAAATTGTTCATCTGAAGCATTCTCATTGAATTATTCAGAACTGATATGATCTGATAATTCTTCAGCTTTTTTTGAAGAGGTCGTTATTAAAAAAAATGTGCCGTACTTCATGCTTCACTTATAAATCAATGCATCAGTTAAATATTAATGAGCGCAAATCAATCATCTGTCATTCATCCATTGTTGAAGCAAGTATTCGTACCAATGGTTTGAAAGGATAACAAAAGGGAGCAATTTCGGCACAGACTCGCTTCCTACAACTTCTTTGCTAAAAATATCAAAATCAAACATATAATTATCATACCCACGGTATTTGATAAACTCAAGGTGGAAAAAGTTCAGTTTCTTGCTCTGAGAGTCTGATTCACACTGACCTACCTAGAAGGAATGCTAATGTTCTTTTTGAAACAACCCCCGGTCACGATTTGTTTTAAAATGTTCGTCACCCTCCTGAACTCTATTGTTTCAATGCCACTGTGACGGCGAAGCATTTTATTATTAACTCGCAGTTGAATAGCCCGAATAGTGAAGTTATTGTGTCATACATTATTCGAATTACGTGAAAAAATGCACTGCTACTTATCAGGCGCTCCCAAGACGGTTGGCAGTTAAACAAGTTTTTTTTTAGTTTTTTTTTTTATGTTATTGTCCTTGTTCGGACAAACGATTTCACGGAAGTGAATATTTCTTAGTCAGCATATGTTCATAGAAATATCATTTTCAACAGAAAATGTCACTGTTGCAAAACTCATGTTTTGTTTGAGCAGATAAATAACAATCCATTCTCAGTACAGGGTCAAAAATTTATTATTGTTGCAATTGTTTTACGCATTTCAATTTTATTAGATTATTTACGCTCAGAAGGGAGAATCCATCATTCTTACTTGAAAACCATTTCATTCTTGGTTTAGAAGGAATATTAGTCGTTAAAAATGTTACATGGTTTTTTACATTTACAAATTCACACGTAGATTATGTTATAGTTCTTTAGTTTGAATACTATCTAGAACATAATTAAATAAATTGCTCTATTCTAAAGTATAATGAAAGCTGACCAACGTAAAGCTGACGCCACCACAAAGAAATCGATTAAACGAGAAATTCAGATTATTTATAATTGGAAACTAAATTTAAAAATTAGTAAAATAAAAGAAAATGATAATATTTAAGGTAAAAGAGACAGTAACGATTTATTCTTAATATAAATGTAATAAAAACTGCATAATTAACAAATATAATTGTTTTTAACAAATACAAATGATATTAATTAGAATTGAAAGGTCTGCAATAAGTTTAACAAACAGGTAAAAAGCTTTAACAAACACTAATTGTATAGATATTTGAATAGAACAATTAAAAATTTAAAAAAATACAATTTATATTTAGCGTGATCAAATATTTTGTAAAATCTGAAAAATTTTCACATTCAATTTTGTATTGAATACGTTGTACAGAAACAAAGTCCTTGAATAATTTGAGAACCTTAAAAAAATTAAGTTTCGTTTTAAGTTTTGACTTCTAAAACCAAAACGGTTCAGTAAACTAATTCGATTAATAGACGATATTTTAATATTATCTTGAAGGGATATTAAAAAGAAAAATTCAGACAAAATTCGAATTGCATATTTTCGAATCGATCTGAATAGCATATTCTGAAATCAGACATTTCCATATCAAATGAAAAGCTGAAATATTATATGATGATATATTACATGGGTGCTGAAATATTAAATGATGTAACAAGTTATATTTTCAAATGTTTTTTTTAAAAAAGTATGTTAATAAGGTGTTTTTAATACATAGTAAATTAGTTCTCATTAATGCGTATATACTTTGAAGTTTGTTATTATATAACAGTATTAAAATTATGCCAACTCTTGATCGTACATAACAGTCAAGATTAATGGTTATATATGAATTTTCAAACTCTGTCCAGTTAAAGAAGATCTGCACTTTCTTTTCAACTAGTAATGATAAGCGCGTAAGTCATTTTTAAATAATTAAAACAATCGACCTGTTGAAAATAAATTCTGGTTAAATTACACATTTTTTTTTCAGCTGTATTTAAAATTCATCAGCCGATTTTTTTTAAAAGACTTATCTGTTTTTCATATTCTCAAAGCTGTTTCTTTTTAAGATTTGCTTTTTTCTATAATGTTAGAAGTTATTTATTTTTTTTTACCAATAGGAACATACATATCTGAAAAATTTTATGCGTTTTTTCTTCTTCTTTTGCATGCTAAATATACGAAGGAAAAATATTACAATCGTCAAGAAATTCTCTCGTTTCAGAGCTCCTTTAACCAGAAAAAAAAATCATTCTTTGGGAAAACAAAATAAAACGGGTCTGTCTATGTACGTAAAAACTTAAAAATCGGGATAGATGAATCAAATATGATGCAATGTGTCAGAACTAATGGTATCTTATATATTTATTATTTTGAACCCTAACCGGAAAATCTGAACACTCGAACTCTAATGTATAAAAATTTAGATGAATGAAATTTGGTATAGGATTCAATTACTAGAAATCGTAGATATGAAATTGTGGATAAAATACGTTGATTGGCCGAATGTCTGTTGGTCTAAATATTTGTGAATGCAATAATTAAAAAATACCACAATCTAAATTAAAAATTGATATAAGGTCTTGAGACCAAAATTTATGTTCTATATCGAAGTTTGGCTCCCAAACGTGTGATCTTATAAAGCATTTGAGAAAAACGAGAGTAAAACACATTTTATTACTCTCAAGTATTGTAATAAATCGCTTCTTCGGCAAATTTAACTGAATGATTTCTACGTAATAAAATAGCTAATATGTATATAAATTATTTATTACATCATGATCCACTTCTTTCACATTCAAAAAAAGACATAGGACTCCCAAGAAATATTTATTGAAAATTAAACAGTGTCACCATAAATCTGATTAATAGAACTTTTTTCGAATAAGAATATTAATAATGAATAATAATAATCAGAAATCCGTATCATTTGTTGAATATTTTTAAATATAAGTCTTGTATTTCGTATTTTAGAGAAGAAGGGTAAATAGTTCACCCACTTTTTCTAAGAAATAATTAATTGCAACTTATGAACGTTTTCATTCACAATTACTTCAGATATTGCGAAGACTTGTTCATGTAACAGATTCAATACTATTACTCCTCTAGAGAAAAAATAGTTCTTTTCACTCTTCATTACTTCAGATAAACTGAGGAAAAATTGCTCATGTGAAGGTTTCAATAATATTCGACTAGAGAGGGGGTGGGAAGGTCTTTATATTTTTTTCTTAACACTTCTGATACCGGGGGAACTTGTTGTTTACGAGTCATTTTTAACACTGTTATTGTTTTGGAACAAAAACGCTTGTATGTTTTCTATTATTTTAAATACAAGAAACAATTCAATTCTGCTTGCTTTCATAAAATGCTATTGACAATTTTGTGTCAAATGATTCAGGGTAAATTAATGTAATTACAGAAGAATCGAATTATACTTAGAATTCTGAAAATACATGAAGCTGGTTGGGAAGAATTAAAAATGATTGCATGCAATTATACTTGATAAACTTAAGCAAATAAAAGTAAAAATTATAATATAAAAATAAAAATTATTAAAATATCAGTTCTAGGATTTAGTTTGAAAATAGAAAATAAATTGCTTCAGAGAGATGGCTTGCTTAAAAATAGACATTTTTATCTTTTAAGACATATTTTCAAATATAATTTTAACCCTTGGCCTTCCGATGTCAAGTGTGACTCAACATTCAATACTGTGTGCATCATTTTGACGTTTTATTTATTTATTTTTCAAATTTAATTGTTAAAAACGCCTACATAATGGTTAAGAAATGGAGATTAATTTTTCAAAGAAATTCGACTTAAAAGAATTATACATATTTATTTTTCATAGTAATAAGCAAATCTTTGTATTAGGTGAATAATTTTGCATCTAACTATTTTTTCGGACTGCAAAGGTTTAAAAAAGGCATATATGGTTTCTTTCTGCATACACATAAAATATAACATCCTTGTATATAGCTTGCTAATGACAATTTGATAAATTGTATCATATTGATTCAAATGTAAACTTGAATTCTTTCCGAAAATATTTTGTAGCTATCGACAAGCGAATATGTAAAAAGCTTCGTTGAATTCACGCACGCCTTTATTTCCATTAATGCTAATCTCTCAACTTCTGACATATGTGGTTTGCAAATAGTGACATTTTATCATCGATTCAAACAAGCGCATAAAGTTCAAATTCTGACACAGTTTTTGCAATCACAAAACAAATATTAACATCGACACAGTCAAAAAGCGAAAGCACATAAAACTTCTGGGACGTTTTCGATATGAGAAGTTATTGTATTTAAAGGTCAATTTAAAAAATTGCATCCTTTATTAATTAATGTTTAAGAATATTCGCTTTAGTAAAATGTTTGTGCAAGCGTCCGAAAATTGTCCGAATTTTTTTAATCAATGGTAATCAATTTAATAAATCAATGGTAATATTTTTAACTGTTTAGTCGGACAGCTATTGAGTTTAATACATGAGCTCACCATCTTATTCCATAATTTTAATTGAACTACTTGCCAATAATGTGACTGGTTTGAATAAATAATTGAGTAAATAAAACTGTTTAAAGTGAACAATTACTTATGTTCTACTAAACATTTTTCTGAAAAATCCATGAAAAACAAAGAATCGAAAATTGTTTATAATTATTTATATAATAACTTTGTCTAAGATAATTCATGTTCTCTAACCTTTAAAAAACAAGTCCCTGAAATAGTAAAACGCTTAATTTCATATCACTTTCTAAACAGTTGGTTTTAACATATCGCATGTAAGAAAATGCACAATTGAAAATTAAAAATAATTTTAAATAAAATAGTAAAAAAAGCACCAAATTTTTCTTATGACAATCTAAATATTTAACAATAGGAGCAGAGATTGTCCTTGAATTATAAAATACCATATGTGCTTCCATAGAATTATAAAATATAAAACTAGCAAATGATAATTGAGAATATTACTAGAATAATATTCAAAAATTAATTTAAAAATATTTCATTTTATTTTATTTTGAATAAGTTCGATTGCACGATCTTTAAATGAAAACATGAAATTATATAACTTATAATTTAACCGTAAATTTTTTTCGAAAGTTCGAATCCCTTATTATTGTGAAGCACTTAGGTAATTGGCTACTTTGCCCATTTAATAATTCACCCTTGCCGATTGGGATTGATAAGTAGAATAATATAAGTAATATTTTTTGTAACAAATAAACATTTTTAAATTAAAAAAGAAAAATTGTAATCAATATTTTTAAAGTTATATTATTTCAAAATTCGATGATTACTTGGTAATTAATCTATAACATTATTTAAATTTTTTCGACTAATAGGATTTCTTAAGATTTCAATATTTATACCATTTTTTAATACATTTGTATGTGTTTTATATCATTCCATTCTCCTTTCAAATTAAACTTAATTTCATAAAAATTTCTCCAAAATTTTGTTTTTAATTTATTGAAGTCATTCAACTTCCTAAAAGGAAAAAATTAAAAAATGTATAAACGAATTCCGATGTCAAAATTAAAAATTTTTACATTTAATATTTTATGTCGAAATAGATTTAAGAATAAAAGATTCGAAAGTGGTTTAAAAATCCCATCTTATCTTACTTTCGCTTACTGTAGATTCAAAAGGTCGGAAAGATCAATGAGGGTCAAGAGTGTCGGGTTCGTGTTCGCAGGATTACATATCCTTTCTTGACTCAATGATAAATAAATGCTTACTCATTCGTCAAATAACTTACTGATTGTTAAGGCTTAAGTCTTGGAAATATAAAATACGATATCTGACTTAAAATTATCATATGAATTCTCATTAACATCTTATAATGACCGTAATCGCACAAATCAATGCAATCATAAAGGGATTACTTTAACTCCGAAAAATATATGTATCTTTTAAAGAATTATTAAAAATAAATGTATTTGTATGATTTAACTCACAAAAGATGAGAGGGCTAATATATTAAGAAGATTTTTTACACACTGTAGCTACCGTTTAATGTGATCTCTTACAGACTTTGGAAATTTAATAACATTAATCAATCGATAATAGTAACTGATTTAGATAAAATCAAATATATATTTATTAGATCACTGTTTAATGTCATAATTTTGAGACTTTAGAAATTTGACAACAATAACTGATTTATAACAGTAACTGAATTGGATAAAATTAACTATATTTCTATCAGATCAAAAGGGACAAAAAAGCACTTACCTCAGGACTTTCCGCAATTTATTTCAAACAGCTTTGATGGCTGATTTCCCCCAGTTATTCCTCAAGCAGCTTGTTTGTATATTATTCGTGCACGGATCGTTTTTTAAAAATTTGTTGAACGATGCTTTAGTCTTGCTTTCAAAATGCAAGTTTCCATCGGCGCTTTTAAAAAGGTTTTCTTCAAAAAATTCGCTTCCTTCCGAATCACCGCTGTTTATTGCTTGTCCTTGATCACAAAAACATTTATGTTTTAAAAACTTTTAAAATAAAGGTGTTGTGAAATTTTCAAATGCGTCACATCGTTGCGTTTACTCATTTTAGGTAGACTTTCATAACAGTTAAAAATATCAGTTTCGTTCTTGACCCTCAAATCAGTTCATTTCATTCCATTTTGCTTTCATAATTCAATAGCCCTTAATAATGGTTTAAGGTTGTTTGACAGATATCAGCCCGGACATAGCAGCATAGCTGTTCCTTCAAACCAATCCAGACCACCTTAATCCAAGAATTTGAATCCTATCTTATGGGAAAGATTTTTCGGAGGTTTCTTTACAAGTTGAGCAAGAAATTTCTCAAATATTAATTAATTGCTACACTGGTTGAAAAGGACACATTGGTCCATTCTATATTTTAAGCTTGATTACATTAAATGATGCAATGATCACAGTAAACAAATATTTTTGTGTTCATCTGAATACGTGGTTTCGGGACCTAATATTTTGATAATATAAAGCGATTGATGTCATTAATCACGATCATATTAAGCATTGCTTTTATGAAGCAAAATCTTTGTTTCTTGCAAATATTTTAAACTTAATTTCAAAAGAATAGAATAAGAAAAAAACAATTGTTTTTACACCTTATTTTCTAAAAGAAATCACAGCCGAGGAAAAGCTTGGAATTTCTTTGACATAGTCCCTGAAGGTTCACGATGGACTGGATGGGAAGGTCGTGACTTCAGGACCATGAGGTTCGAAATCGATTCCACTAAAGCTAATACTTTGTGATAAACTAATACACGCCGAAACTGGTCTGTTTTGGCGTGGTCAGGAGTGAAAGTTTAAATATTAAACATTTCCTTATTTCCATCCCTCTGCACCATTTGGAACGTCAATGTTTGTTGTTGAGAGGGGAGTGAGAATCTAAGAAAGTGCGGAAGTGATGGCTTTCTCTAACACTGAGAAGTTTGGAGAGAAGCTGGCATGGCATGGAATGATGTCCCAATTAAAGAGAAACTGGCATGGCATGGAATGATGTCCCAATTAAAGAGAAGCTGGCATGGCATCAATGTCCCAATTAAAGAGAATAGCATGGAAAAAAGAGAATTAAAAGAGAATAGCATGGAATAACATTCAATTTCCCTGTTAAATGGATGGGTTAAAATAGAGAATGGTATGGAATGACATTTAATGTCCTTATTAAACGCATAGGTTAAAAAAGAGAATGGCATGGAGTGATTGCGAATAAAGGACCTAAAAGTTCGTTGTGCATTTGGTTCTGGCATATATCGAGGACCAAATATCTATCCACTGGTGTAGCATAAAAATAGGAAGATGGAGATAAAGGCAGAGGTGTTGTTAGCAGACTAAAATATCAAGGCAAGTCTCAAATTTCCGAGTTGCTTCGAGCAAAAACATTTATGTAACTAAATTAAACTTTTTAAATTAAAAAAAAAACTTTATGCTGTAGGTTAAAGCAGCAGTCTTAATTATATTCTAATTAGAAACAGACAGTTTTGTTTATTTGAGTTAGTAGATGCTGCAACTTATTTTATTTGAATAAATGACATTTAATCGAGACCACATTCCAAACTTTGAAGTGTATATATGAATGAGTGAATGTATGAATGAATGAAGGGTATGTATGAGTTTGTAGAAAGGGAACAAGTCACAAAATACAATTTCACGAGAAGCATAAAAATTATTTATTTCGGAACCTGATTAAAAATTGAAGTAATTGTTTTCTCTCAAAAAATGTAAAGCCACCTTCTTTCATACATTTAATGCACATTTTTAATTAAAAAGCATAATAATCCTTTTTTTAAAAAATCTATCTCGGATTTGTCCATGTGTTATACAATTAAAAATTCATATAGTAGTGAAGTGACTGTGTGATTTAAAGAATAGGTAATCCCGTTTAGGGCGAATCATGGATATAAAGAATTAGTGTACTGAAGTCATTTTTTAAAACAAAACATGATGAAGGGACATAAATTTAATTTCTTTAACAAATACATCATTTACATTTACTAAGCCACGGAGGATGACTGGGGGAAAATAAGATTGTACTAATGTTGAATATTCGAAGTATAGGACTTAAGTGATCTTAAATTTTTAAAATATTAAATGCGTGCATCATAAATAAGCTTTAAAAGCATATTTATGCTCTTTAAGAATCATTATTATCTGATATCAGAGCTTTGTTTTCATGATTGGAAAAAAACAAATTATTCTACCTCAAAATTAGGTCTATCTAAAAGTTTTAAAATACTGAAATAACCTCCCATGACTCAAAGATTTGAAAAGAAGCATACCTGGACTGAGATACAAGCTAAATTATATAACGTGGCTCTAGATTATGAATTCAATTTTATGATTTACATGACCCATATTACAATTTCAAAAATAGAGGCCAATCCCATAAACTGATCAAAATTTTATCTATTCATTTAAAATACCTAAAATGTGTCTCCATCTAGTGAGGGATTTTAAAATCAATACGTATATACTATGCACAGAAAATAAATAATTATTTTAGTCGACTATTGGTTTTCAGTGGGAGATCTCTTTTGTTTCGAAACAAAGTAGGAAGTAGGCTTCTTTTAAAACTTGTGAGAGATATAAACCATTGGGGGAGGCATAGCAATCTTAGAAACAAGAAACAAGAAGAAGCTTAGAAACAAGAAGCATTCAAAAGATATTCAAGAAATTTCTATATTTTAGTAGTTAAGGAAAACTGTATGTTTCTAGACACTAAAGCTTTTTTTCTTAATTGATTTTAAACTGAGAACTGAAAAAAAAATAATACCATTTGTATTTTAATGGTGGTGGTGCCATCTAAGGCACGTATTATCTATATAAAGCTTTTCTTCCTATCAAAATTATCCCTCAAAGAATTGAAAAAAAGGGACATTTTAAAAAAGAGAAAGTAAAAAAAAAGCATAGAGGTCAGCGGTTAAGAAAATATTGTAACATTTTTCAGCTCTAGAAATTTAAGCATTAAAATGCTCTCACCACGAGTATGGCACAGAAATTGAAGCTTCGTTACTTGTTTGTTCTTTGATAATTATAAAATATAGTTAAGACATCATAACTATTTTAATTTTAAATTGTCCAGGGTAACTGATTTGACTAAACAAGCGATATCTAAAATTCAGAAAATTTTTCGAATCTGTCCGATATAAGAGGTTGAAATGAGCTTAAATAAATTCTCCTGATCAAATGTTTGTTTTTATGTGAAATTATTTAATAAAGAAAATATAGTTACGTTATTTAATAGAGGAAATTCAAAAAATATTATAAACTCACAACTCAGAAATATATTAAGGAAGAAATAAAATACCAAGGCTTAAAAAAACAGGACTTTTTTTTTCGAATTGTGTATATATCACTATCTACTCTTCCTTTAAATAATTTTTCGTATAATATCATATCATATATTCGTAAACACTCGGTGTTATTTTTATATAACAGTGTGATTGTAGTAAAAATGTTAGTAGTTCGACAGATACTCATTAATTTGAAATTATTTGAGATGTATATAATAATAAAAATATTAAATTATTAACAAGTGTCATTTAAGCCAACATTAATGCATCTTTAAAATTTTGTGACTCAAGTATTAATTGTGAGACAAATATTCTTTGAGTATTCTGAGATAGAGTAACAAAGGTAAGCTGCGCCCCGGGCATGGAATATTTTCGCCCCCTCATCATATTTTAATTTAAAGAGTAGCATAAGTACTCTAATGTTTTGTCTCCGTGTTTCCCTCTAAGACAAATCTCGGGGAAATCTAGATCCCTTGCGCCCCAATTATTATGCAAGTGGCTTAATAAGAATTTAAGAAACAAAATATCATTAGTACAATTCTAATTTTAGTTTATTCATTTATCCGTTTGAAGTCGATGTTGGTTTCTTTCCTTAATTTTTTTAGATAATTAGATGAATTTTTATGTGTAGACTAACAAATAGATGATTTCAAGTACTTAAAAGGCACGCAAATGACATAAAATACATTAGCGTGTTAAAAATGTACATTATTTATTACATCGTAAACTGCAGCTTAACATTTTTGAAGTTTCATTGCCAATTTTTGAGCATCAGAAAGGGTAATTGTAATTTTAGATAATATTTACTGTAATTTATATATTGATTTATAAATAATTCATTTCAGTTTATAAAAAGGCAAGCAAACAACAATTAATTTATTCAATAGATCCCATCTCATGTTAAACAATTAATAATACCTGTTAATTTTTAAAAATTATAAATTATAGAAGTTAGACAACATGTTGCAGTTTAATATACTCGAATTTTCATTCTTAATTTTTGCGCATCAGACACTATAATTTTATTCTTAAGAAATTCTTAAAATCAATTGTTTGCATTCTTAATGCATTGATTTATTCCCCTACGGTTAAAGCTTTATTGATATATTTTTCAACAGCTTAAATTAGAAAATGCCACAAATCAATAGAGAAGGATGGATATTGAAGAGAATAAAATATAATTGTATATAAATTTCTGAGCACCATTTTGATTACCGAAAAACTTAAAAATTTATTTTATCTTATTTTTTTAATAAAGTGGATCACAGCTGATAAACTAAAAGGATCACACTAAAAAAATTGATTTAAATAAAAATTTGTAACTAAGAAAAACTGGATCTAAAAATAAGTTCAAAGAAAATGAATGAAAATTTTCTTTTAAACGTGACTGAAAATATTTATTCTTAAATGACTAATATTAAGTGAAAAAATAAATAATTTTGTATAGCATTATTTAAAATTCCATATAGTATATTTTAATTTCAATAAAAATAATAATTTTAAGTAAGTAATTTTGATAAACTGAATTAGAAAAAAAAAACAATTGTAGAAGAAACCTCCGAAATAAACAATATATCAACACATTCAAAGTAAATTTGTGAAACTGATAGTTTATTTTTTTTTATTGAATTCGTTGAATAGCAATAGTCTTCGAATAAATTAAGGATCCTAAAAATTTCTATGTATAATCATTGAGAACACAAGGTACAAATATATTTAATTAACCAGAACTGCTCTTAGTTTTGATTATCAAAATAAGTTTGTTTGAATGTAATCAAAATGGGTTTGAGTTCTGGATATTACAGCGTTATTCTAATAAAAAAAAATTCAAAGAATAAAAAATTAGAATTACCAACTATTTCAATTTAAAAACCCTCGTAGCCAAGTTTCACTGTAATTCTAGAATATATTTGTAAAGAAATAATTATATTTTACCCTTTTTTGCTTTGAAATTTAGCTATAAGCGAATGAAAAGAATCGTTGAAAAGCATCTCCAAAAAACCTCAGTTTCCTTTGTAATCTTATCGATCCAGAAAAAACGTACTTTTCAGCCTTAAAAGGAACCATATGCGATAAAACGGTACTTTTTTTTTATTGGTAAGGCATGGTAGAGATATGTATAATACATGTTAAGGTTATAAGGAATGACATTACTAAACAAAGCTGCCGCTCCATACAGTGTATTGTGCATCTAACTTGAGAGCGTTATCGCCAATGTTTGCTTACCACTAAAGGATCAGTACTTTGTCCCCACGTTTGATGCAATCAGGTTTCCTTTGCCGTGACTTTTATCAGTTATATATAAATGCATACACTGGTTGCTAACCAGAAACCACTTCAACAACTCCGATCTAGGCTCATGAACAATCAAAAATTTCAAATCAATAAACTACTCTTCGCATGTAGCCACATAGTGAGAATTACAACTGGATTGAAAAGTGATTGAACATCATCAATTTTGGAGGTAATGACAGAATTGAATTATTTTTTTCGAAATAAGTTAAAGAAAGGATTATTAAGGAATGCATATAATTTCTAAAGTTATACTGTTTATTTGTGAAATTTCTTTTAATGATATAGCTTTTTTTTTTAATCCAATGAAATTGAAGAGGACTTTTTTTTTATTTTAATCATTTTAATATTTCATAAAGTGATTGTTAAATTTCGCAAATGTAAATGCATAAAAGTTTTATTTGCCGTTAAAATGTTCATGTAAGAAAATACCTATTCATGTAAGAAATTTTTACTTATATCATTTATCAATTGTGCTTGATCTATCATTAGTATTCAACATATTTTTTTGAAAATATTATAGCTGTAAGTTTTCGTCAATTAAAAAAATTAAACAATTTTTGAAGCAGATTTTAAAAATATGAGACGAGTTCTCATCTTTATAACATCAACTTAAGAATAATTTGAATTAGTCACTAGTTCTACATTGTTTGTAAAGTATCATGTTCCTCTTTATTTCATCTAAATTATTGATTTTAAAAAATCAAATCCACACTTGAATAGAATCTTTAAAAATTTTTTAAGTTTTTAATCATTCTGTAAGGTATATGTCAATGACTAAAGAAAGCAGCCGCAAAGAATTGACTGGAATATAGTTGTAAAATAAATTTAATTTTAATGCAGATTATAATTACAATTTCCTTATTTTTCATTCTTTATATTAATTTTTAATGAATTTTCATAAATAACTTTACTTGTAAATTCTTTAAATAAGCCAAAAGCTGCGATAATGTTCTGATGTTTATAAGATGAACCGATGTTTAAAACTATTATACAATGGTTATTTTTAGATTATTAATTTATCACACTTCCTTCTTCAAAAGATTTTTTAATAATCTGTACTATTTTTTTTCATATGCCTTGCAACAAAATATCCTTATTACAATACTTGCATTTGCTTTGTAATTATTTTGCAGATTAGCTTTCTCAGCGAATCTTGAAATATATAAAGAAACAAATAAAATAATACTTTGATATGGTTTTATTGGCAGTACTTAGGGTCATAAATCAAGCGGATAAAACGGAAATGGTTCTAATATTATTGAAATATCTCTATACTTGCTGGAATTTATTGGCGGATTTTTGGACAATTTGTCACATTCTTTATAAGTTGAACTCAAAAAAAGTTTCACTTTATGAATGACTTTGTTCTGAAGGAAGAAACATCTTTTAAATTATTTTGCTAGCCAGTTTGAAAATCATAAAAAAATTATACGAATTATACGACACCCTTAGAATAGTTTGGCCGAAACTTCAATAGACGAAATTTCACTCTTAAACTTAATTCTTTTTAAAAGAATTAAGTTTAAGAGTGAATTATGAATAAAACTGTTAATGGTTCGTTTTAGAGCATATTTAAATTCAAGCAAAGTATTTAATTTCAAGAATTTTATGATTGAAGTATTGAGCTATATTGGTCGAAAAATTTTTAGATTAAAAAGAAAAAATGTGAGATTAAAATATTGAAATAAAGTACGTGTTTTGGAGTCATTGTAAATCGAATAATGAAGGTGGTTTAGTTTATTTATTAATTGTAACTATTTTGACATGATTTGAGGCTCTTAGAATATTTAAGTGCCAAAAAAAAAAAAAAAAAAAAAAAAAAAAAACGTGAACGGCACAAAATGTTTGTTACCTTAAAAATTCTTCTCTTTTGTTACTCTCGTTTTTTTTAAATTCTAATTCAAATAAATTTAAATGCATTATACGTGTTATTGTTTTTGACTACACTCTAATTTACCTTATTCTTTATTCAAAATTTCTAATGGAGAAATGCTTCTCAAATTGCATCGAAAACTAAATTTTTTGAATGTTTATTTTAATATTTTATAAAGATTATTTTACCGCATGATATAGGATTGATATTAAAATATGTTATTAAGCTTCTCAAATTCATTCACTAATTCATTATAGAATTTGGGATTATTAAATTTCAGGAGAAAATCAAATAACTTAGGTGCAAAAATTCAAGGTATTCAAAAATCCCATTAAATTTATATAAAGTACTATAAGATCAGAGCAATCTATATATTTGTATGTTACGTCAGTGCTTGAAAATAACATGCTTATCCAATTCTTTGTTCCATAACTGAAGTTTTTTAACTGATTCTAACATTCACACTTCGGTTTTAGACATTTATAACGTTGGCCCGTACCGAAACATGTTTTACTAAAATTAGCACATGTATAGTCCCATTTATTTTAATTTAATTTTTTAAAAATGGTATGAAAAACAATTTATACGAATGTATTTTAACTAACTAATTATATATATATATATATATATATATATATATATATATATATATATAT
>JAOUZG010020776.1:1840959-1854603 GCA_026289955.1 Argiope argentata | reverse complement strand
TTTATCAAGTGCATTTAGCGTAATTTCAAATCGGTGCGGTAATATGACTAATTGGTCGTTGGCACACTTCAATGATACCACCTTACCCCAAAACACAACAATATTTCATGAAATTTCAAGTCTATTTGCGTTATCCCTCGTTTTATAGTTCTTATGCATACTTATCACCATACATTACATTCGCATAAAAATATATATTTTTAACATTCGTTTCGTGATATTTCTTCGTAGACATATTATTCCCTCCTAAACTATTGCAAACGATGCGCAAAAATGATTTTGAAAATTTATGATACAAAATTGCAATATGAATGGAGCTGTTTATAAATCCGTACCACTAAGAAACACTCAGAATCCTAGATAGTATTAGAGTAAGATAACCATTTTTTTTTTGTGCGTGTATCAATACGTTTTTATAACTAAAGGCTGAATAACTCTCATAATCTAAAAATGCAAAATAATGCATAAAAACATTTATAGCAACTTACATGACTTAATAATACTTCTTACCAAATTCCTTTTCTACTCTTATAGTTTTTCTAGTATTAACCAGGCGAACTTCTCTGTGGCAAGGTTTTAGAGCTACTTCTAGAACTTTTCTGGTAGGAAGCAATAATCTTGCATGACTTACAAATTGGGTAATGTAATTGGCAGATATCAAATTGTACATAAAAAAGTATAAAATAATTTTGTTGGAATAACTTTTAACTTTTATTTCTTCAAATGGATAAGTGAATTAATGGCATAGAAAAAAAATCCGTCACTTGCATACCTCTACTGGGTTAGAATTACATTATAAAAAATATTGTTCCACTGTTTACAATGATTAAGAGCCAGGATTTAATGCAAAAAATTAGTAGATTGCATGAATTAGAACAACTTTTCATTCTTCAAGACTGTGTAGAAAGCAGTGTTTAGTAACGATGAGAATCTCCAAATATTGACCTTGCTATTATGCATAAATTTAAAATGTCACCTTTTATAATTAATTTAGATATATCAAATGTTTATTTGTACCACATGCATTCAATAACATCTCCTTTCCCATTGAATAATCTTTGGGTACCAATAATTCCATATTCACAATATTTAATCTGAAAAAATAATTAATGATTTATCAGTCTTCATAACTCATTCTGTCTTTATGCTGATCTGATTTTAATGAGTTCGATAGCATGAATATTATGTAAACTTTTACTTAAAAATTCCAAGTGGCCCGAGAATTCAAATTTAACAATATGGCCATTTCAATAACCCAGCCATAGGGGGGGAGGGATCATTAACAACAAAACAGATAGTAAAACATGAAAAGTTATTAATCACTGAAAATTAGATTCTAAATAAAATTTCAGATAACATTACAAAATTTCTTATTAATAAGTATTTTATTAAACAAAATAAGATAATCAAATGTATCACAACTTCCCAAATAAATAATTGGACAGAATTCATTTAGTACAAATTAAAACAATTATAAGATACTAATAATAGTTTTGATTTTCACAGGTATAGTTTTGTATATATATATATATATATACACAACATCATTTACTAGAAAGTCTTAAGATGATCTCAAAACAAAATTGAAGTAAAAGAATTGACAACAATGGATTGAGTGAAATTCGTTTTCAAATGACCGTGAAACAACTCTAAATATGCTGAAACATTTATAAAAATACTTTTATTCTTTAAAACAAGATTTTATTACAAAAATTCAACTTTAAATAAGGCTGCCCATAAATGCTAATACAGGAGATCACAGCTTGCCACTTCTTGCCTCTCATGCATACAATGATCACTATTAATTAACAACACGAACTTGCAAAATCAAAATAATTCTAATATAACTATAATAAATATTAAAATAATTCGTTGGTACAAAGCACAAGAAAAACAATGCAAATAAATACACATTCCTATAAATTAAACAATAAAGGCACTAAATTAAAGGAATATCAATGAATTCAGGCACTCTCTTAAAAGAGTATTTTATTTTAATGAAATAGAGGTAAAGGTTTTGCCATGACAACATTTTCTAAAGAATGAAAGCATAGAATAAAAAACATACTAATAATAGGAAATTTAAAAAAAAAAACCCTCAGATATTTGTTCTAAATATATTCAAAGAACAGCCTATGCATAATTCCCTTGCACAATACAAGATTTGTGACGAGGCAAGACAATGGGAGTGCAGTTCTACAAATGATTTAAAAATTAAGTAATCATTCGATAAGGCAATAGAATTATTAGTCCTTGAACTTAATTCCCATTCACATATGGTAATGTTTCCTTTATGAGTGAAACCAAAAAACTGATCCCCCATGCACAAATATTCAAAAACATGAAAATAGTATGTAAATCAATGCACGGGTTTTGACCATCACCGACTTCATAAAAAACTGTAGCAATTTTAGATTTCCATTTTTTTGGAAGCAAATTTCATTTCTCACTCATATTTTATAAAATCTACAGTTCTTGTTGCAAATCATCAACGATAATTCATTAGTCAATATGCTGCTCAAACAGGAAATCTAACAATTGTCAAAAGTCACCAACGCCGAATTTAACTACTAAATCGAATTAATATGGATATTATTTAGTATAAATAAGAAGGTTTTGGAGAATTAGAAAATTTTTACCTTTCAATTTTAATAAGATATGTTAAATAATTACATGTAAGATGTTTTTTATGTAGCAAAAGACGATACAAGAAGAGAAACATATTACATTTTAAATATGTTTAATCAATCAATGATTAAATAATAAAAATAAAAATTTTTAAAATTCAACAGTTAGTGAATTAAAACTGCACAGATAAAAATATATTAGTGAGAATTTAAATCACCGTTTTATATTATATCTACATCCCCAATAACAGATGAAGAGAAATTTCTTACAATTATCATTTGGAAAATTCTTATGTAAAATGACATATTTACAATAGAAGTAAAAAAATTCTTGAATTATGGACATTTTAATAAAAAAAATTATTTGCTTCGCAGTTCGTTATTTACAATACGAAAAGTCCAACAATATAAATTATGTGATAAATGTTTCACAGGAACATTCTCATTCCACAACAAAATACATAGATGTATTTCAAGAAGACTTCTGCAAATGCCAAATTTAATGTTCAAACCTATAATAATAATAATAATAAAAGTTAATCAGCAGAGAAGATAGAGCATCATCAGAACATAAGTGTATAAACATAATTAGAAAATAAAGCATTTGAAAATATGATTAACCAATACACTCAAGATATTTTTATTTACATTTTTATGATTCACCTTTTATTAATATTAATAATTTAAAATTCTTATTTCTTTTTTTTGAAAAAATGAAAAAAAAAAAATTTTAGAAATAAATTTTTTTTGCAACTTATGAAGTAAGAATTATACACTTTGGGAACCCAACTATAAACCATACACACACAACATTGAAATTCATATTTGCACTGCTACTGATTATCCCTTACAAAATTTAAATAAGTAATAGAATTATTATTTTTATTACCTTTCGTTTGCAGACATTTTTCATCTGAAATAGGGATTTTTATGATCAAGCAATTTTAATTAAAACTTAAATTTAAAAAATTAAAAAGTGAAATCAAAATTTTAAAAAAATATTAAAAATGCCGTTTTTATAGTCCATTCCCTGACCTTAATAGTCACATGCAATAGAATATTTGACACACAAAAATTTAATAGTCGTATGAAATAAGAGTATTTGACACACAAAAAAGAACATAGAATGTTCTAAAAATTCTGAGAATAAAACTGTTACACTTCGGAATCACTAATTTGAGACAATTAGAATGGCCACTCCAAGAAATATCCACCAATCAATCTCGATCTCTTCTTGAGGTGGTCGTTGAACGACCAAAAATAATCAAATTTTAAATATAATTAAACAGTTTTGAAAATGTTCCATCTATTTGTCTTACCCATTGGTGGTTTTCCGCACAGGCAGCAGTCTCTTAGAGACTTGAAACATAGAGGGGCCTCAAATTCTACAATATATTACGGTGCTAAGCTAATAGCCTCCTCCACCCACTTGCTCACAATATTTTTTTTCTCTTACTTCAAAATAAAAGGAATAAAAAAATTGAAAGAAAATGAAAGGAGTCAAACAAAATGTTGGAGGAAATAAACATGAATGGAAACGCCAAGGGAAAAAAATCATTACAAAATATCAAAAGTCGTGATATTCAGAAATTTTGTAAAATTCAAAAATTATTTAAAAAATTAAAAGGCAAAATAGAACATTAACTTGGAACAATAAGATTGTGTGTGTGTATGTATATGTCATATGGATTTTTTTTTAAAAAAAATTTTTGATTTGCAAGGATATTGCAGTAGAAAAATTAAGATTTGTTCTCCAATTTGCTTGCAAATCAGTGAGATCTAATTTATTTTAATTAGATACTCACAAACCTACGACTCCCTATTATCATAAGATGAAAGAAAAATAACTTCTTTTACAAGAAATGCTAATATCACTCATTTGATGGAGAAGCAAGATTATTCTTCCTTGGACATTAAACCCACTAGATCTTACACAGGAGATGATATAGTTTTTTCTGCATTCATTTAATATTTTTAAAAGGAAGAAAGCACTTATGGATTTTTTTTAAATTTCTATAATAAACAAGGAATATATTATTATATAATTCTCCTGGATTGCAATTTCTGAAAATACACTAACTAGAAACTTTGAAATATATTATTCTCCAGTTTTATTTTCAATATATAAATAAACATTAAGAAGTACATTTTGTGCAAACTCTTAAATCAGAATATATATCACAAAAAAAGGACATTTTATTATTATAATGCTAAAACAACTTGAATGAATTTGTTATTTAATTGAGGGTGAATTATTATTAGCTAAAGGGTGAAGCTTTTATTAAATTAAACTCAATCACATGAATACAAATATTCATTAAACTAAAATTGATATTTAAAAATTTATATTAACATTTTCTCCATTGTGCTTTTTTTTCTTTGTATAATTTTTTCTGTTTTCTCCAACTAGATCATAAGAGTTTATATTTTTAAAAAAAAACTCAGCAAATGATATTTAGATTCAGAAAGATACTTGACAAGTAGTTAAGGTCAGAGAATTACATTTAAACTATGAAACATGTTCACCCTTAAAATGTGAAAAGTCAGTCATTTTAAACATAGGTACAAGTTAAACAACAATGCCTGTCAGATAAAGCAAATTTCTGTTATGTATAATATGCTAATAATAACGTGATTGAAATCATAAATTGTTTCAGGAATTTTAAGAATGTCAGTCTTATTATTTAACACATAAACAGCCTTATTTCAGAAAAAAAAAAATGTTTGAGAATACATTGGAAAATGTACATTTTTTCCATCTCTCTATTTTGAAGACATAGCCTTTTTTAAAAATAAAAATCGCACCTTTAACCCTTTACCGCATAGGGGCCCATATGTGGTATAGCAGTTTTGATTCAATTTTATTTACAAATTAAGCATTATAAAATAATTCAAACTATTTTAATCCATCAAGCATTTATTTAGCAATAATAAAATTTAAAAAAATTGTCTATGATTTCATGACACCTCGAAATAACCTCACTTTTGTGCAAGTGGTTGAAAAAGGAGAATTGAATTGCGAGTGCGATTTTCAAAAAACGAAAATAAAAAAAAACCAAAATATTTTTTAAAAAAAAAAAAAAAAAAAAAAATCACGGAGTCGATATACTCAGACTCATCTTTCTCAACAGATAATTTTTTCGCTTTTCAACTGTTTTCTATACTTTATACAAGCCCATATATGGGTATGTAAAAAATACTTTTTCATTATTTTTCTTTTAATATGTCTTATTGACAACTAAATAAAGCTATTTCCATCGTGAAACAATTTTTTTTCAACGCATTTTAATTCATGCAGTAAAGAGTGAAAGAAAAAGGGAAAATATTTTAAAGAACCTACATATATTTGTAGTTTTTTTTTATCATAAGTTAATGCTTTTTTGTTATTCATAATGTCAGAGAAAAATATATCGCTATGAATTTGTTGGGTCATTAAAATAATGCTTGAAATTTTGGAATAAATTTCTGAAATATTAATTTATCAATCGTGCATTTGACAAACGTTATTTCTGTCTCTTTCAAATATCATAAATTGCAGTGACTGTTTTAAAATTCATTGTTATGATAAAGTTAGCAAATAAATAAATCTGAATGGATTTTCTAATATTCTAATAATAACCTTAAATTAACTGATGTGAAATTACCTATTTTTTTTAATATATATATATATTATTTAAAAGTTTGTTAGCATACCTAAATTTCGTCTTTTAATCTCTGCAATTTGTAATATTTATAATTACATATTACAAATTTTTCGGTATTAAAACTATTATCAAATATCATGTTGTGCTTTTTACTAGTTTCTCTCAAGTAATTATAAAGGTAATAAACTTTAAACATGCTATTTTATTTTTAATGTTCTTAAAATGATAGATGTAGATCTTTCCATAACCCATACCAGAGAATTAATCAAATTTTATAGTAATGATCTCAATATCTTTATATTACTTCATTTATGAATCAATAAGGTGATTTGTAAAGATATTCTTTTAATTCAGATTTATTATTTAGCTCTTTATCAGTCTTTAAACGTTCACAATACTTCACCCTTTTTTTTCTGACTGATTACCTTCATTGTCAATTTTGATAATATTTGCTGAAAAGTTCGATATAATGTAATGGATATATTTTTCTTATTCAGGTGGGGAAATCTGTAACAGAAAGAGAACAAGTAGGAACGCTTGACAATTACAAAGAAAATGAAACAACTGATGCTTAATATAGTATAAGACCGATGTATAAAAATTACATGCGCGGGGGGGGTAGCATTTCGAAGACGATTGTAAGGAAAAAATAATAATTAGAGGCCAGATAAAAAACATTGAGCATTAAAACATATTTGTCTATGTTTTATATGCTATGTTCAGAGCATTAGATGTACATAGTAAATTAATACCATACTTTTAGGTTATTGGATCTGAATTTTGTGATGAGATGGTATATTTTAAATACTTCAAAGTACAAATTTTGGGGGAAAAAACATAGTTCTAGCAATGAGCTTTTATAAATAAACACTATCAGTTTTTCCGAACGTAATAATAGCTCTGAAATTTAACAGATGCATTATGGTCACAAATTCTAGTACTGTGCAAAATTGTATAAAGTTGAGGGCAGTGAAAAACTGTAACAAATCATCAACATATCAAAAATGCCGGATTTCTCTCGCTATTATGACCAGTGGATGATGTATTAGAAAAATTAATTTTTGAAATATTTTAACAGAATATGTATAAAACAATAAGAAATTGTGCATAGTATAATAATAGAGATATAAATATAAAATATGATTGGTGATAAAATATGATAATAAAAGAGTATTTAAATTAAGCTAAAACGCTTGAGCCCTTTTTTACTATTTTTTAAAAATATGTTTGTTTTAACATTATTTTTAACTAAAAACTTTTTTTTATGGAGAAGTATTTTAGCAAATTAATAACCTTCAATTCATTAAATAATTTTACTTACTTTCAATTCTACATTTAATTACGATTAATACGTATTTTTTTAAAAAAAATGAATTTATAAAACATGAAACTGAATAAAAAATAACATTCAGCCGTTGAAACAAAGTACATTGACACCGTTTATTCCTGTTCGAAAATCCGAAAGAATAAATTAGAATGTTTTACCTCAATATTTATCGGTTTAAAATAAAACTCCAATTCATCAAATCGATAATTTATAAACTCAACCCAGTTTTTAAAAAACTTAAAGAAAAATAAAAATGATAGATTTGTTACGAATAATTTCATTTTTATTCCCGTTTAAATCAAAATTTGAATGCTTGGACACCGTAATGTCCATTTCATTTAGAAAGCAAAGACAGAAAAAAATCAAGGTCACTTTTATCCTTTTATGTTATCGAAAACAATAATTAAATGACCAATATTTATTTGACATAGCAATAAATGTACAGGGAATGCTTTCGTTTCAAATTATGAATATTAGAAAATAAGTATAAAGATAAATTTAAAAGTACTAATAAATTTCATCTACATTACTTTCTAGTCAGCAATACAATTTATTTTGAAAGGGCCTCAGAATAATTTAGTACTTGTCATCGTTACACAAACTCACTTATTTAACTAATAAAAGGTTAAACTATTTCTTATTCTATATTCTTTTATTTTATATTCTTTTTTTGGAGAGCAATTTCAACAATATGTCATTTAGTTATTTCATTCACAAATAGCTAAATTCATATTGATAAATTTTTTCCTATGGAAAAAAAATCCAGAAAACCGTAACTCTTATTTATTATCTTTGAGTTTATATATATATATATATATATATATATATATATATATATATAATTCTGCAGAAACAAAAGTATTTATTATGCTGCATTCACAATACTTTTTAGATGCTAAAAAATGAAAATAATGTAAAATCAAAATTTATTTGTTCTGGAGATTAATTAATACTAATTTTCCCAAAATAACATGATGCTAGAAGGAAAAAAAATACTAATTTCATAAACAATTTTTTTAAAAATTATCCGAAAAAGCAAAATTTTTTAAATTTTAAACCAGAATAAAAGTATTATGAAACAATAAAAATTGCATTTAAACACATAGATTGTTAAATGACAAGAAACTTTATCAAACAAAGCATGCCAAAGAAGAAACTAACTGAAAGTGCAGACAAAGTTCATATTAATTACCATATTTCACTCATTAT
Organism: Argiope argentata; assembly: GCA_026289955.1. NCBI lineage: Eukaryota > Metazoa > Arthropoda > Arachnida > Araneae > Araneidae > Argiope > Argiope argentata. The sequence continues at coordinate 1,845,796 of JAOUZG010020776.1, read as the reverse complement.
AAGCATATTTAAGGCGATCTCAAATATTTTTGGAGATCATGTCAGTTGTTTCTCATTAGTATACATACCTTGATGCAATACCTGAAGTATTCATATTAGCTCGGCGAGTAGTAGCTTGTCTTTGCCTGGATAGAAATGTCTGGCTGATGCCAGCTTGTGCAAGTCTTTCTTCTGCTACTCGTTTTTGTAACTGCGCTCCCTAAAAATATTCATATTTCTCACTATGTAAATTATATAAACTAAACTTGATATTAGTCATTTTATTAAAAATCATTAATATTTGAATGAATAATTTCTTAGTAAATTTTATATATTTCATACAATACATATGTTATAGTAAATCACAAATATAAGGATATTGTATGCATGCACACACACAAACATATACGAAACACTTTCATTTAAAATGTTGGTAAAATAATTCAGTGCATTTGAGTTTGAAGAAAAATTAGACACCGAGAATATTACATCAATATCAAGAAAATATCAGACTTTAAAACTATGGTACAAAATTTTTAAATAAATAAAGGTCCAAAGACAAAACTGAATTAAAAATCAAAGAATTTTTTTAAAAAAAAATGTAAATTATGAGAAAGTAAAAATAAACGAAAGAATCTTGATATTATAACCAACAGACAACTGATAAAAATAGAACTAGGTTACGATAATGAAAATTGAAATTTGATATTAAAGTTTATTTATCCTTTTAATAAAGTTGCATATTCAGTGAAAAGTGATGAAGGATAAATTTGTTAGAAAAGGAAAATACAGAAATTGGAAATTCATAGAAACACAGCAAACAAACGTTCAGACAATCTACATGAGTCTCAGTTCCTCTACAATGATAAAAATAGCAAATTTTGTTAGTTTTACTATTAATGATGCCATCTTGAAGTAAAAGTGAATCTTGAGCATTAATATTTGCGCTAAATTTAAAATTAAATTTCTGACAGATTTTGAATGACTTTTTCCTCCCTTTTAGTTTCTCAACACTTTTTTTTTTCATTAGAAAAAAAAAAACTAATATGTTCAATATAAGTGCATGATGAATAAAGATCTAATTAAAAGATAAAGCAAGGAATCTCGAGTTAAACTCCAAAGAAATCGAATTTACTGTAAACACGGAAAAGCTAGCTATATTATTAGACCAGTGATGAAATGATAAAAAGAAATGATTTACAGCTACTGTAAATACCAGAATTTGTTCATTGAAGTACTTGACTAAATACAAAAATTTCGAAGGGGCTTCCCATCCCTAACTATCATGCTTAAGCGGGGAAAAAATTATATATGTATTTTTTAAACAAGATTTAACTATAAATGCACAACCTTATTTTAATAACAAATATGTAAAAATGCAAAATACGGCAACAATTATAAGGAAACCAATATAGAGAATTGCAATACTATTTAATTCCAGGAATAAATTCAAGAGTCTTGAAATAATAAAAATGTGATACTTTCATTTACAATTAACGTATAAAATAAATAATTAAAATCATTTTGTGTAACATTACTTGATTATGAGTTCTGAATAAACAGTTTTAAGCAGTAGTTACTAGTGGATTTGAGTTTAGAGCTACACAAGTTTCAAAAAAAAAAAAAAACAATATAATACTTTTTAAAGGCTATTTTCTATTATACCTGTATGTAAAAGCACCACTTAATTACATTTAAAAAATTACAAATGCAGCATGCATTTTATAGTTATTTCCAAAATGCAATTAAATGACTACCCAATGTAAAGAAGAAAAATGAAGAGAAAAATTCTGAAATACAATTTCTACTACAACAAAGCAAAATATAATTTTAAAAGATATCTTTTCCAAATGAATATTTAAATTAATTACTAAAAATGCTTAAAATACTGATATTCTGAAAATAGATATGTTAAAAATTTTTTTTACCTTATTATGCAAGTTAGGTCCAAGATTTTGAAGAATCATAAGGTACAAATTAAAAAATCATGTTAAAATTCTGGAATTACTTTCAAATATATAACAGGATGGCTACAGTAACTTAAAATTCCCTGATTTCCCTGCAACATTTTTCGGACTTAATTCGTGTCCTATTCAGAATCACATTGTATGTATAATATATGCATACTAAAAAACGTTTTTACAAATAATTTATTATGTAATTTTACTTTTTTTAAATGGAATGAGAATTTTAAAATATATTAAAACTGTATATTACACTTCCTATACGTAAAAAATATTGAAGATTTTAACAAAATACCTTGCTTAAAAGTAATACAAAAATTCCACATAACCTTTAAAATTATTTTTGCAATGTAACGTTACTTAAGTAACAATGTAACGTAAGTTAATGGTAAATATTACTATGATTTTGATCAAAATTTTACAACAGCTGTATAACTAAATAGAGCTCCAGCATATGTACCAGAAAAACATGTAGCAGTATAAATATATAATATAATTATAAGTACCTAATAATGTATATTATCAAAGATATAAACAAGGGAAACTGCTAAAATATTTCTTTTTTTTTTTTTTTCTTCTAACAATAAGAAATTGTTCTAATAAGATTTTTTCACCTAAAATAAGAAATTGTTCTAATCAGAAACTCATGCTTTTATAAAAGAATGTTTAAAATTCTATTTTTTATCACAAATAATGCTAGACATAAGATATTAATTTACAGATAACTCCCTTAATAAATAACAATTGCTTGCCCATTACACTTAAAATACAATAAATTATAAATAATAATTATTAATTGCAAAATTGAAAAATCAGGGATTAGAATACTAAAACACACACACATTTCGTTTAAAATTACAACTCAACATTCAGTGAATTAAACTGTTATAAAAGATTCGTTTGGAAAATTTACTTTCTCAAATCTTATGCTATCTTTTAAAGCTCCATTAAGAATTTAATTTCCTTTTTTTTCTTTTTTCCCTTTAAACTGATACTATGCTTCCCGCCCTTTCCCCCCTTCAAATCTTGACTTAATTCTTTGGCTCCCTTGCACTTCTTTTCTTACTCTTCACATTTAGCTCATGGATTCTTTGCAATTAAAATTAATTGTTCTGACACATCGAAATTACTTATGCCACTATTTGTTTGACTACTGTCATAAATAATTTCTCTTGCAATCAGTTTTCTTATACCTTTAGTAAATTTTATTTATACAAAATTTTCTTTTAGTATTACTCAGGCCAATATCAGTTTCAACAATATAGCAAAGATTGCCAGGCTACAAGAGCAGATCGAACCAAAATTATCAATCTTTTCTATTTTTTGTAAGGTGAAACCAATCTTTTCGAAAATTTTATTAAGGTTATAGTTAGTTCCATTCATCAGCTTATCACACATCTTATCGTATGAAATAACAAAATGCCACCTTAAACTTGAAAGAAAACTGTCTGGAGTTGCATTGGCTGCTATGATCGATTTGGCGACATCAGGCTTTGTTTGTAAAGAAATGATAGCTAGAAATCTCCAATCGCGAACATGCTTGGTGCGAAATGCTCTCATCGGCAATTTCCCTTGATTTTTAAATATTTTTACGAATTTCCTTATCTTGTTGCTAAACTGTTAAAATGTAAAATTCGTAATAACAACAGAAAATTGGTCGGAATGTAAGATTTCATTACACAGTAAAGATGGTGAACTGTAAAAGTTGTCATTTGAAATAAAATGAAAATAAGTTTATTTTTAATTCATTTTTAAAGACAGCGATAGAAAAAAGTACTAAAACGTAAGAATTATAAAACAATTCAGTACTTTCTGAATTAATTATAGCAATAATTTCAACTTTAAATGCCTGTTTTAGTGTGTATAACCAGATAGAATTAAAAGAATCAATATTTTCAGAGCGAATTAAATTCCTATATATTTTTCTTTTTATAACCATTTCAAAAATATTTTAAACAGATAACAAAGTTTTTCAAAAGAAATACATAAACAAAGAGAAAATTGCTTTCAAAACAAAAAATAAACCATAAAAAATGAACTGTTTCTTTATAAGAGATTGCATGAAAGCAAATCAAACTAAAATAAGCATCAATTTCAAATATAGCTGAAAATGTCTATTAAAAATTTTTAATACTTTCAAGTAGAAATACTGATGGAAATAACACTGCAGAAACAAATAGTTGGGAGATCTCATTTCTTAAAACATGACCATTTGTAATATTTTTTTTTATTTAAAAGAGATACTTTTTTCATTAAAAAAGGGATTTCAGAAATACATGAAAATAAATCAGTGAAATTAAAAGAAATGTATTTTGAAATAGAATTAAAACTAAAAAAAATCAACAAAAATTCAAGAAGTAATATAAACTATGGAAACACAAATCAAGCATGTTCAGGGAACATGCTTCCCTTGGAGCCAAGATTGATAATGAAAAACTCTTAAATATGAAAAGGCCAAAATATACAAATTAAATATTTTTTTATAAATACAGCACACAAATATGTTTAGTAGACAAAAATTATTAAAGCTTTTAAGAAAACTAAACAAAATGGTTACGATTTTAAAAGGAAATTTCGAATTAATTCATTAGAAGTTTCATTGCCATAATATTTACACATTTTCATTTATTTTATTTCACAATTATAAATAATGAATTTTGTAAACTATTTTTCTGCACCATCATTCTGCAGGGCTAATTTTGAAAATATTAACACTCATATATTCTCGATAGCAATACACTATTTTAAAATTTTTAAAATTTAATTATCAGTTATCCATATTCGAGGGATTACTTGATAATGCATTTGAAAAAAAATTAGTTCAAGGCTACATAATATTTTGAAAAAAGAATTATATATATATATATATATATATATATATATATATATATATA
>JAOUZG010020776.1:1824294-1835846 GCA_026289955.1 Argiope argentata | reverse complement strand
TATATATATATATATACAGTCAAACACCGATAATTCGGACTTCTATTATTCGGACTTTTTTTGAAATGTTAATGTTTTATTCGTTTCTGCTTTTGTTGAGTAATAATAGTTGACGCCCCTATAAAATCAAAATATTTTTCGGAAAATTTTATTTTAACGAATCAATCATATTCCTTGTTACTTTTCCCCCCCTGTAAAACCGGTTGAAATACCGTAAGTAGTAACTTATTGCTTGATTCGGATCGTTCTGTTCGAACCTTTTTCGTTCGCTCTCCTTCTAAGGGATATTTCATAGTATCGGCGTAGACCGTTAGTTTTTCTGGCTGTTTGTTTCCCCGCGCCCCGTACTTATCTTCAGCTAGTCTAGTCTAGCGATGCAGAAATCTTAAATAATGCTTTAAATGCAGGAAAGTGTAGGGATGAAAATGAAGAAATGAGTGACACTGAACAACACGAAGAAGAAAAAATTCCTACAGAGGATTTAAGTGGCATCCTAGATAAAGCGATAACAGGTCTTGAAGAACGGGATTTCATAACTGAACATGAAATTATGACTGTATATAAAATCCGAGAAAAACTAATTTCGCACAAACCTAAATATAAACAACTAACATTATGAGATATGATGAAGTAATAAAGATGTTTTCTTTGAGTAAGTAATAATGTTATCATTGCTACACCGTTCTTTTAATTAGCATTTTCAACTATTGTTTAATCTTTGAAATTATAAAGTTGTGTATTGTTTTATATCGTCATACTAACGATGTACGTTAATTATTTTTTATTTAAATATACCCACACTTCGCAATTTCTATAATTCGGAAATTTCCGTAATTCGGAATTGCCGTGGTCCCGGCGATTCCGAATTATCGATGTTTGACTGTATATATATATAACACTCCTTATTCGGAACCAAGAGACATTACCCTGGTGGTAGTAACGGCTCTGTACCAAAATTTAAATTTATACTTCATCAAAAAATGCCCTAGGCTTGAAATCTTTAAATAATGCACATGAGAAATCTTTAAAAAATGGTATTATACCTGAAAATACCAGATACATACTACATTTGAATAAATATGTTGAGAAGTAGCCTTGTCAGTACCAATAACTACTTTCCAAAAATTAAAATGGATTACACGATACCCCAAAGTGACACTGTTTAAAATCATTCACAAGGATTTTTTTTAATGAAATTTATCGAATTTCACACATAAAAGAAACTTCTAATATTCCCTGACCTAAACTAAAACAACAGAAACTGTTTCCAAAAACATACATTTTTGGCTTTCTCCAAATATCGTCGGTACCTCTCCTCCATTGCCCGCATTTCTTCATCCTTCCGATTTAAACTTTCTTGTAGCTGCTGATTTCTAGCAACTGAATAAGAAAATTTGTATTAAATACAAATAGTCGAGGATTTTCAGATAAAAAAATTTTAAACTTTATTAGATAAAAAATTATGTTTTTTATGTTTCATTAACTTATAAAAATAAACTTTGATTTTAAAATTCAAAATTTTAAATCAGTAAAATATATTTATAATTCAAACTAAAATCTTGATAACAAAACAAACCTGAAGCTTCAATCTGACTCTCTAAAGACTCGATGGTAACACTACAACTTTGAATTTCAGCATCAGCTTCTTTCTGCCTCTTTATAGCAGAATTCAATTTCTGTTTCAATTCTAAATCTTCTTGGGCACTTGCTGCTGATTGATTAGAATGTAAATCCTCAATCTGACCTTCTAATTCCATTATTCGACGATTTGCTAACCTACATAAGCAAACATAAAAAATTCCAGACTGACTTGCTAGTAAAAATTGTCATTTTTATAAAATAAAAATTTTAAAACTAAAACACAAATATAATTCTGAAAGTGTTGGAAACCTATAAAAAAGTGAATTAACTAACAGCATTTAGAAATTAGTAAAAATAAAACTCTGCACACAAAGTGAAAAATAAAATAAAAATAAATACATAACATTATTTACCTAAGTTTGCTATACAGGGGGGGGGGAATCATTAATTATTAGCTGTCTAGGGAAATCAATTATGAAAAAACAAACTTACCTGTTATCCGTTTCAAGTTCATTAATTCTTGATTTTGCATCATCCAACATACTCTGAGTTAAAGCAAGCTGTTTATCAATCGTAGCTCCTTCATTTATTTTTAGCATTTTATTTTCATGCTGTAGACGGATAAGTTTTTCACTAAAATGAATAAATAATAACAATAAAACTTTCATTGATTTTTTCTATAGTACTAATAATTCTGAATTTATTAAAGCTTTTATGATAATGGCAAATAATTCAGCTAACCGAATCTCAGGTGGTACAGCGTCCAAGAGTTCAGAATCTCCAATAGATGTCTCATTGCCACTGCCATCATTGCTTTCTAAAAATGATCAGAAAATTAATCACAGGAAAAAATACCTGAAGTTTCAGCATATTTTGAATAAAACACCATTTTTTTTTTGCAATAAAGTACTGCATGAATTTGGGTAATTAAGATTTTTGTAATAATGTACAACAGTAACTCCTTCAGTTAATCATTAAATCTGTTCATTTAAAAGAAGTGCAGTTAAATAAAAGTGAGTATTTTCATGTAAATACAAAAAAAAAAAAGGCCAAAAATAATATTTGGTGGATAAATATTTTAGGTTTAATAATGTGCTAACAATGCCAAAAAATGAAAAACAAAAACAATTTTCTGAAAACAAAACACTGGGTTATAAGTCTATCACTATTAAGTTGTAATTTTATTTATTAGTTCTAATATATACATATAAGAAATACTTAAAATGGGCATTAGGAAAATTCTTTACAGGTATGTAACTTTAATTAAATTTATAAAACAGAAAGTTTATAATCAACAAATGACACCAGTGGTCAACTTTTGTGCCTAACAAAATCAATAGAAATGTAAATTAAAGGACAAAAAAGCAAACCTTTCTGTAACTGCATGCAGCGCAATTCCTCTAAACTTTCTTTTAATGAATTACACTCTATAACCAGCCTCTGAAATATAAAATAACATCAATAAGAAATTATAACATTAAAAAAAAAACCTTTTAATTTAAAGGCATATAAATAGTATGTCCACCAGAATAAAAAGTTATTTACTCATAGTGTTAATGATATTCAAATGGAATTAATTGGTAGACTGACCACATTCAGAATTTTCCTCACTAATTTTTTTAATCATGGAACAACCCAAATGTACATATATTTTTTTAACTGATATATTTGATTTTTTTTTGCTGCATGTTTTTTTAATTACTTCTTAAATTTTATCGATCATTATATCTTGAAATTTTGAATGAATATAAAATTTTAGATTGCCAATTAATAATACAAGAGAGAAACTTTCTCAAAAATAATCTCCACTATAGTAACATAATTAAATGTTATTTCTTTACTAGGAAGAAAATATGCATTAAACAATCAATGGATTTTGTAAAAATTAAAGCGTTGCAGACAGTTTAAAAATTTACTGATGGAAATTTCAAAAAATCTACTAATATTCAAGAAGAAAAGTTTATTTAAAGTTTTTATTTTAAATTTCTTCGGTGCAGCTTTTTGTAACCTTACTCAGTGCAGTTTCCCATAATCGGTTTGCGCAAATTTCTTTTATTTTGATGAAACTATTTTCAAAATATTCTCAATGAAAATTAGAATAAACAATTCACGTTTGTAAACTTCCATTTATTTCATTTTGAATTATTTTTTTTTCGTCACAGAGTTAACAAGTAACAATTATTTGATATTTCAATTGTCTTTTCCTTGTTTCCTTAATATGCCTACAAAATTACTAATTAATACATTAATATTTATTTGTCTCGAGGAATCTAAATACTAATGAAGTCTTATTATAATGTTCAAATGTTTTATTAAATGTTAACGCTTTAGTTTCTACCAACAGAAATGTACTGAAACATCAATTTCATAAGGCAGAGAAACTTTCAATACTGTCTGAGCTACTGACCTCAACAAAAATTTTATTTTAAAACGTTTCTGCATTTTACAAAAGGTATTATAAAAGAAAATTGAAGTCAATTTTAGTACCTCTCTTTCCTGTTGAACCGAAGTCAATTTTTCAAGAGCTCGTTTGTGTTCAAATTCAGCTTTATCAGCACGCTTCGTTTCTTCTGATAATCTGGATTGCATTTCTTGAACTTGCTTTTTGTACATATCGACTTGGGATTTCATCATAACAGACTTTTTTAGTTCCTGAATATAAAACAAAACATAATGTGATGAGGAGAAAGAAAACAAGCAGCATTTTAAAATCTATATGTTTTTAACATATAGATTTTTGAAGTTCTTAAAATATTACAAAAAATCTTCAATTTAGCTAAATCTTGAATTGCACAAACATACAATTGATACATTACAATAAACCCCCGGATATAAATATTATTTATATTATTTAAAGAAGCCAACATGCATTTCATACAAATGTTAGTTAAAAAATATACAATATTCCTTAAAAACTTACTTCTTCCAATTCCATGCACTGCTGCATGTACTGTGTATTTTTTCCTTCCAACATTTTTACTTGCCGCTTTAGATCACTCATATCCTCTGAAATAGAGCCAAACTATATCAAAACACTCACAAAAAAATAGAAGAATTTGAAAAACTGCTTAATGAAGTAGGGTTAAAAAGGTATTGGTTTTTACGAATCAATCTACAGTGCAAGTCAAATTATCTTAACTAATGGCATGTAACCGCGTTCCAGCGACTTTGAAATCTTCAGGCGGGACACACGTTTTCCCTATTTCATCTCTCTTGCGTTTTCTTAGGGTCCTTTAATGCCTGGAACTTTACCGACAAATTGCGGACAATTGCGCACCCACACACACCAAAGAATCCCAAGAAACCGTAAGAGGAGTGAAATGGGGAAACGCGTGCCCCTCCAGAATATTTGAGGGTCGTTGGAACACAGCATAATAGAAGTAATGGAAAATTTACTTTAATTATTTGACATTAAAAATATACCATAGTTTCAGTTGATATGGTTTCAAAATACTGAAAGATTAGTGGATTTCAAAAATTTACTTCTTTATTCAGTAATTTTTTTAATGCAGGCTAACCACAAAATTGGGTTTTTTTTTTAGCATATATCAAATTTCTCATAAGCCATTTGTATCCAATAAACAAGTCTTTGGATATTAATATGTGTATATTAATTATTTCAAATGAACAATATTTTGCACCACCATATGATTTCGATATCAAATAATAAAATAAAAATAAAAATGCAAGGCAAAAAGTGCAATTATAATTTTACACATAAATGTAAAAAATTTCAGAATTTATTTTTAAAAACATTAATCCAAAGTAAATTAGTTTTAATTTCAATTTAAAAAATATTTTTGTAAAAAGTTTGCTTTTCTGTTTAATAATTGAGACATTATAAAATATAATTGAAATTAAAAAATGAAATAAAGTATAAAAAAGCATAAATAAAGCATTAAAAAACTTTCATCTCAAGTCACTAGCACTTCAACTGCAATCATCCATCTAGAAATTAATGATTCTACTAATCATTTATAGTTGAAATGAGAAGACAAGAAGCCAATTCTTTTAGATAAAAAACTATTCAACAGAAAACTGAAACTTTAAAAGGTTCATTTTATTTTAATAAAGCAAGCGGTACTGTAAAACAAAATCTAGATAAAGTTTGACCGTTTATAGCTTCTGTAAAAAATCTGTATTAAAACTGTTTTATAGCTTCAAATATAAGAATTTTCAGAGAATTCATATTTAAATCATTTACAGGTTCATGTAAAGAAATAGATTCATAAAATACAGAAATTTTTGTTTGATTTTTCATGACTAGCTAATAGCATATATTGCTTATGTAGAAGAATATAATCAAGGAATTATTTTTTGAGAATAATAGTAATTGCTTTAAAAAAAGTAGTTTTAATAAAGCTAACTTCGTACATATATCTCAAAATAATCATAATAAAAAGATACGACTGCAAATCAAAATAGAGCCTCATCCAAGTTAAATACGTTTTGACCTATAAAAATAATACTGGTTAATTTTTTCTTTAAAATCTAATCGGTTTTAGACTTTTCATTATTTGACATAAAAATATAGCGGCTCCAAAAAACTCTGAATAAAATTGCTTAAAAGAGTATGAGATTATATATGCTAACTTAATATAAAAACTTACCTAATTTCTTTTTGTATGATTCTATTGTAGCTTCATACACATTCTGAAAATCAACAAAGATCATTATTTATATAATAAATTGAACAATAATATATAAATTGAAAAGGATTATTTCACCAAAGAACTTAATAAAAAAAATTTTTAAATAAATTTTGCTGGATAAAGCCAAAAGTTCAAATATGTCAACAAACTTAATAATAAATAACAAAATATATGTTAAAACATAAACTTAAAATGTAAGTTTATATTTTAAGAGGATTCTTTTATTATTGTACAATCCATTTAATGTATGACCTAAGACACAGTTCCTTTTTCTGAAAATCCTTAGAAAGAAAATATTAACTAATATAGTTCAACAGTGGTTAAATCAACATAGTATTTTAAAGGTTGCCAGTAGTTTAAAAACTTTTTTTTTACAGATTTAGAAGATGTGTCTGTCTAAACAGGCTGTTATTAGGTTAACTGCATCTTGAAGAAGAATGTCATAGATTGACTAACAAAAGTTGTAGTAGAAAATCTCTTGCACATCGGCAAAGTGCTTTAGAAATTTAAATATATATTTGTAGCACACTTTAGTTGTAAGTATATGTAATATAAAAGTTTTTTTTCTTTTCTGTGGAATTTTCTCTATCCGTAATGTTTACTAACACTCAAATGCTATAATCGGTTTGAAACAAATCGTGATTTGCTAACAGAAAGAGATCAGACATTACACAGGCTTTAAAAAAACGAATTTCATAAAATAACGAATTTTTTTTCAGGTATAAATAATGAGAAGTACAATAATTTTGATTAAATACACAAATGTATACAAAAATATTTAGATTCAAAAAAAATTAATTGATCTCAAATATAAAATTCGACAAAAGGCATTGAAATCCATCTTTCATGCAAAATACAAAAGAAAAATAATACTGAAAATTAAAATATTAGTAGACCTTAGCACAAAAAACTTTGCTATCATTCAGCATTAAAAAATGTAAATAAAATGCGAAGTTTTCATTCCTAAAATTATGCAATGATCAGAAAAACTCAAATTAAAACAAATCAGTAAAATCAGATTGAAAGAAATGGTGATCTAGAAACAGGAAGTAAAGCATTTCTAAATACGAAATAAAAATTCGAAAAGAAGGAAAGAAAAAATCCAATGCTATCCACAAGTGTGTTTATAAATACTGTCTAATTCTAAATGGGTTTACGTATTAAAAACTAATTATTATTCATATTCACATTCATATTTCACGCACATAAAAAAAGACATCTAAACAGATTTTGACCAGATGTTTAAATATGATTACCATACTCAAAATATAACTCTCACAGAAAAACAACAGTTTTACTTACAACTTTATCTGATGTATGTCGCAGAACGTCAAGTTCATCTTTCATAGACTGGGATTCTTCAGCAAGTCTCTGTAACTCTTCATTCTACATTTTAAAAAATAGTTTTAAATATTTACACCTTATATAAAAGCTAATAAATCAGTACAAAATATTTACTATCAACACAAAAAATGAAATTATGCCATGTAATTATACAACTTTCAATCAACAATAAAAGCAAAACAAAATTCATACTTTGATTTCAAGCTCAAAATTTTCCAAAGATATATCGATATGCAATATAATTTAGCAACGTGAGAGCTTCATAGACGATTATACTAAATTTCTAGTAACTTGTTAACTGATGTTAAAAAAATAGAAATTTAGTGAATTTCATCTCAGTTGAGAGAAATGGAGAATTTATTATACACATATCTGTGTGTGAATTAAAAATAATTTTCCAAGTTACATAATTATAATTAGTTAAAGTACATGGATAGCTAAGGAGATAAAGTGAAAATTATAGGATTAAGTAGTTAACACCAGTTTTTAATTGTAATTATGTTCAAACAATGTTTTCACTGTAAGATAAAACACAATCTTTTTTTCTAATTTAGTGTAATATTGATAAAAATAATACTCATTTACTGAAAATTATTGAAAAGAGTTATGTAAATACTCTAAGAAAAGTAAGAGATAATATTTATGAAGATTTCTAAAATTAAAAAATTGAATACAGATTCATTTTCAAGACTAAATATTGGTGTTTCTGAAAAATAACTTCAAGTAATGAGTTAAAATCGAAATTTTCATCATATTCACATTATCAGATGTTTGAATATACTATGAAAAGGTACATTAAAAGAATTCCCTTATTTGAAAATGGTAGTGAAATATGATTAATCCAGCATTCGCAAAAACAACAAATAATTTTTTTCCACAAGTTTTCTATCAAAAAGATATAGTTAATATATCTAGTAATTCATCAGATAAATGTAATTTAACATCCTTTTTATAATTTTATATATAAGCACAGAATTTCATATAAAATTTTTTACCAGTATAATGCAATTTCATATTTTGAAATAGAGTTTAAAGAATTTAGAAAGAAAAATGGAATATATTATGAAGAAAAATTATAAAAAACACTAACAAATAAAATTGATAAACTATTTATAGCTTATCAGGATGATGATTCTTTTATTTACACAAGATGCACAGGTATCAGATTAACATTAATCATGAACAAACAGAAAATGTTAGTTTTTGTATACATGTGAATATAGTTAATGACTGAAAGAAACTGACATAATTGCAATGCATGGGAAAAAAGTATTAAAAATTTGTTAAAGAACCTGGGAATATTTTGAACCACATAATTCAAACCAGGGGATAAAAAAAAGAAAGGTAAACAATTTAAAATAAAGATATTGTGCATGTTCTAAGTGTATTATTTATGCTTTTTCTCTCTCAACATAATAAATTATAGAATGCATGCACATGATTTTACCATTGGAAGAATTTTGGGCAAATTAGAAGAGGGTGATTCAATCAATAATTTGGAATTATTAAAAAGGTGCAGGATCTAATCAAAAGATTTTATAAAGATTGAACAGTTATTAGATATTACAATTTAAGACAGTCAGCCTAAACTATGAAGAAAAAAAAAGTCATTATATGTAAATAAAAGCATACATTTTTTGAATAACTGCCATCAAACTGACACTAAGGATATATAGAAGCCCAGACACTATATACACAATTTTGGTAATATAAATATAAATGTTTATTTACATTTTCAATTCTTTAATTTTAGGCTCTTTGAATCAAACGACTCATGCACATAACTTTTTTAGTATGACTGGAAATTGTTCCATGTTCATGGATGACATATCTACTGTCATCTTAGAGAGTATGTTGACAATCTTTTTAAGAATGAAATTATTTAAATAGTTTTCCTATTGAAAGCATTATTTTCAGATTTCCATTTCCCCCTTCCATAGAATGTAGATCTTGGTTAAAACCGTGAATGTTATGAGTCAGTTATTTCCAGAATGCTGTACTTGATAAGTATAGAGAAGAAAAAAAAAAAAACTAAATATACATTTTGAATGTTTTTTTCACCCAAAACTGAAAAACCAAAGAATTTTTCCCCAAACGGACTGAAATTAAAATTTAAACCCTGATATTAATAAAAAGATCTTTCAATTTTCACCAAATTCATAGCGTTTTTTAATTATCATATTCACCAGTATGCGAATGTATAGACAATCACATCGTTGAGGATGTGGTTCAAAATTTCGCATGGTTCTACCTTTAACATACAAAAAGGGGACAGAACATTTTATCCATCTAACTCTTAATGCTTTATAGTTATGCCCACTTGTTCTCAGAGACAAAATTTCAAAGAATGAACTTTGTCCAACTTTGAAAGATATCAACAAATCCGATAAATAGACAGCATACCAAATTTTGATCGACCAACTGAAGATCCAGGTTTTGAACTACCATGCTCAATGATATAATACCGAAAACTTATTTATTCAGCTGAGAAGAGTCAGATGCACAGAGATTTATCAAAATAATAAAGTCAAATTTTCATAACGATTATAATATTTGTTCGGAAAAAATAAATTGAAATCGAGTTCTTAGGGTTCCATTTTTCTTAGCACTTTAAAAACCAGAAATTGCAAATTTTCTTTCTGCACCCCGTAACTTTCCAATTTTTTGTGTTATATCTTTCCCTTTAAATTTGTTTATATACTCAATTAACATTTATTAAAAATTATTTTTTCTTGCAAAATGTTGACTTCAAATTAATGAACTCCAGCATACATACATGTAATATAATCCATATTAATTTAGAATTGAAAAAAGGTTGCATTGTCGTGGCCGAAAATTATTACGAAAACACATGCTGAATTTTTTAATTTCGATTTATTCCAGCTCTAGAAGTACACTGCGCAACACACCACACACCCGTATGTTTACATGGTGAATTCTATCCTCTTTCCCGTATGTTACATGGAAATTGGATAGAACAAGGAGGTCAAATTATTTATCTCTAGTCTTCAAAACTATGAAATTATTATAAATTCCACACAAGTAGATTTTTGACATTAATTCTGATACATTTGACCTTGACAAGATAAACAGGATCTTAAAAGAATCTATTTTGTATAAGTGGTTTATAATTCATCGAAGGAATCTTCTAAAAGAATATTTACACCAGAGATTTATTATCCATCCACTTGGCACATGGACTCAATTGCACAATTACTTTATAATACTTTATTTGATTTATTAATGGATCAGGAAATAACATTTTAGAAGGAAGTTACTACAAGCTAAATTTAAACAAAACTTTGGGAATTATTAATTACATTTAAAATTAGAGTATAAAATATCATTACATAAATATATATGTATATAATGATATTACTTAATTCAAATCTTAAATAATTTACAAATTTTTATTTTAAATTGAACCAATGTCATTTTAGTATAAAATTTCCTCTTATTTCCTTATCCAAATTCCACTTTTTAATTTAATTATTTCTTGCACATACATTAGAAAATGATGACAATAACAATTAATCATGCTTTAAGCAAATGGCTAAAAATCCCTAATGCCTATACATTCCTTTCAAAGATACTACAGATCCTCCCTCTTAAGTCTACAGACATCAAAGAAATCTCTCATTAAAACTATTGAAGGAAAAAATTTCCGTTTCTTTGCTCTTGTGCAGACATAAATATTCTACTTTGTCCCTGCATACAAATTATGGAAACCATGAATAAATAAATTGAAACTATACTTTAGTCTCTTACTTTCAGCCACATTAATGCGAAAATTATATATATATATATATATATATATCATGCAGAGCCTTTAATTCAAAAAATTAAGTAGTTATAAGACAAATTCATTGACTACATCACAGTATTACTCAACAGAATATAAAGAGAAACACACCTTTTGTTGAAGTTCTAAAATTTCTCTAAGTTGATTTTCAACTTTAAGCTTCAACTCATCTC
>JAOUZG010020776.1:1790257-1819294 GCA_026289955.1 Argiope argentata | reverse complement strand
GTTATATAACATAAGGGAAAACATAACGAAACCAATTAAGACTTTTACGAAAAACAAAAGACAATCCTCCATCGAGACGCTCTCTCTACGTTGGCTGGAGGTCGACTGGCTATGGTGGCCTAGGTAGATACTGATCTAGGTGGCGCTGATGTTTCCTCTAGGTGACGTTGCCACAGTTCCGTTACAATATGACTTTTTAATGCCTCTAAAATTTTGTCACACAGTGGTAAACTTTTTTAAGATGTCACAATTAAAGTTTTTACATTATCAATCTGAAAATTATTCAAACTTTTCCAAGTGCACAGTAAAAATTTTTGATTATGAAAAATGCTAAATATCATATTAATATTAGTGTTAAATTGTTACTAATGAAAGTCTGTTAATGTTGATAGTAAAAGAAAAATGTCCAAAACTTGATTATGAAACAAATGTGAATTCTGTATTAACGAACAATAATGCCTAAATTATGGTTAATTAAGAATGAAATCTTCATTTGATTTCTGATATCACATTTATTCTCATGTTCATCTTTTTAATATATTCATTGAAAGTGAGAACTATTAATAATTTTTCTTAGTTTTAACAGTATATTAGAATTATAATTTTGTTATACACAATTCCATTGGAAAACTCCTTTTTTAAACATACTTCAAGCAAAAGACACAGAAAGTAATTTTAAGATACAAGGTGTTTTCAATTAGGTCCTACTTCGACTCAAACTTTATGGAGATAAAAAGGAAAGTGTATGTAAAATGTAACAAAAGTTTGAAATGTAAATAAGAGGATTTTCAAAAACATCTGATTACAAGAATCTTCAATATAAAAAAAAAATCATCTGTATAAGACTCATGGCAGTGTAGAAAATTTAAATTTATCATTTTTGATTTTATGTTTCATTAAAGGATTTTTTAAAAAGTTGAGTTTCATGAAAGGTTCATTAAAGGATTTGAAAATTAATCCAAAAATTTCAATATTATTTGAATAATTAATCTTTTATACAATCAATATTATATCTTTTTTCTTCATGGGCAATCTTAATTATATATATATATTTTTAATAAAAGACAAAAATAGTACAACTGATGTTTTGAAATTAAGGCACTAAGAACTTTAATACAAGTGAAAGAAATTTCACTTCAATTTTTATTGTTCATTTTTAAAACACAGTTCATTTCAATATTTTCCTCGTGATAAAATTTTCAAACTGCACTGAATTTTTAAAAAATTGAATATTTCCATGCATAGGAGAACTTTACTGAGGAATTTTAAAATAAGATCGTCTGCGAAATTAAAAACAGATGTTCTAGTTCAGAAAATAATTTGTAGAAAGCAGATAGTGCAAATTACAACTATACATTATCAGTAAATCACTCAAGATGGATGATCAACAATTTATATCAAAAGAAGCTTTTAAAAAAAATAATGATCGCATACTTTTAAAACAATAAATTTAAACCACCCCTCCAAAAAACCCCTCTTGGTAGATATGTGCTTAAAAATTATGGAAAAATTCTTATTAAAAAATAAGACAATGAATTTTTTTCACCAAATTCAAAATGGACTAAAAAGATTTAATGCTTTGAGTGTGGAAAAATAGTTAAGAACTCTAATAGCAAACATTTATAGGACATATTTCGAAGTCTGTTCAATAAGCACATGAACTCGGGAGAAGGGATGCTTATACGCCGTCTTATAAACTTTGGAGAACACTAGCAATTTTCTTTTCAGAATATTCGCTATTTAGGGAAATACATTTGTTCCATCATAGTTTTCATGATTTCATCATCCCTGAAAGTTCTCAGAAGTCAAACTTTTCAACTACTTTTGTCATTTCTCATTTCATCGTTTTCACACTGTTCCAATGCCCCCCCCCCCGCCTCCCAAACATTTTGAATTTCGAACACAAAAAGACTACAGAAGGAGCTATAGGAAAGTGATACAATATAGTTAATTACAGCCGCAAATTTGAAGATAATCACAGTTTTGATACAATGCATTTTTCAAATTTTCAAACATTGTCAGGCCAGAATGGCGCCCACAGGAAAAATACAAAAGACTACTGTAATTTGATGCTCTCATCAGCTCATGAAGTTAACAGCTATTCAACTTCACGTCCTCCGAAATGAATCTAAGAGTCTAATTATTGACATTCCAGTGAATCCTTCATCAACATAAGATTCCACAGATTGACATTCATTTCAAGACCACCCAAAGAAGTTCATAAATTAACAGAAAAAACTAAATAGTACACATTAATATACAAGGAATATTTTCAAAATTCACTCACCTGCATATCAAGTTCATGGCAACGCTGTGTAATCTGCTCTTTTGATTCCTTTGTTGAATGTAAATCTTCTGTTAAGCCTTTGAGTTGGTTATTTAAATCTGCATACGTTTCTGATTGATAAGTCGGAGCAGGTAATTCGGTAGTCATTAACTAGGGATAAAAAAACAAATTCACTGAAGAAATATATAAATAATATAAACACAGACTGTTGCAAGTCTTTTTTTTTAATTGCAAATGTGATATGATTATATATAGAATGTCAAAGGGGAAAATCTTTTCACCTTTCACATTTTTACCGTATGCTTAAGAGTTAAAGAATTTAAAAAAAAAACCCTTGAATTTTTTTTAAAAAAACCCTGAAATTTAAAAAATATACATTTTTTAAAACTCATAACGCGAAAATAAAAGTTAATTTTTAAAAGGTTAATCATCCGAAGATTGAATTTACAGCTTTCTATCCCAATATGAAACATTAACAAATGCTAATTTAGTGGCACAGAAAACTAAGGGAAACAGGTATATAGATGGTCCAATACCAAAGCTTTTGCTTTATAGATTCTCGTAAAAAGACAAGTTATTCCGATTTATACAAATTAAATACAGAGTAGAATTTAGCATATTTACTTTGAAATATATACATTTGTAGTAAATTTTAAAATATCGAGCTCATGACTTCCATATTCTGTAGAAGCAACACAACAGAAATTACCAACTATTTCATTCATGTATTAAAAAGAAATAATTTAAGTAGTAAATTCTTGAAAAGTATTTTTTACAGTAACCAGTCTGAACCAAAATTTAAAAGAATATTCTAAATTAAATAATTTCTTCTAAAGGCATACAAAGAGAATTTACAGAAATTAAAACAAATCAATAATCCATTTAAGAAATAGGAATTTAAGTTTCAAAGTAAAAAATGAAGATAAAATTGTATCAAATATAATTACCTCTTGTATAGCATTCATGACATCATGCTGTATATTTTCTTCCAATCCCATAAGAGCTTCTATATATTCTGTAAAGAAATAATACCCAAAACATAAGAATTTAAACAAACTTATAATACATTTCATTAATACAAATTTCTTTCCACAAATTAACCAGAACTGGTATACTTAGGAATTTCATTTGCTGTTTCAAACAGATGAGATTTAATATATATGTATGTAATATTTATACCCTCTTTTTAAAAACTACGGCTGTTAACAAAAAAAATTCTCATTTTTCAATAAGTACAATGTAACTATCAATGAAATACATCGTTTTATATGAAAGTTTTTAGCAAAAAAAATCCTTTCAAAATATGTTAATTTAGGGAAAAAATAAGATCTTGGGCTAGCTTCACAGTGTTCAAGTTTAAATTCTATCAGAAGCATTTTGGAAAATGGTGGAAGTACATTTCTTTCAAAAGCATAATCGATGTGAAACACATAAAAAAGTAAAATTAATGCAGATTATCCTTAACCCATAACAACCTGCGTAAAGATGAGCAGAATTAAAAATATTCCTACTCTTTTGGTCTGTGTCATTACAGGATGCAAAATTCCAATTTTTCTTTCGGGATATAGTGACAGAAATAATTTTTTCAATATTTAAATTGACTAATTGATTAGAGAGCAAATATAGGTATGAATAAATAAAAATTAGGCATGTTATTGTAAACTATTTTACATGTTTTAAAAATTCTGAAATGTAGCAAAGGTTGACAAACTACGGTTTAAAATTTTTATTACATTGCATTCAAACCGATTTTAGTGATTAATTTTAAATCGAGAATTTGTGAATATTCTGGATAAAGAAGATTCCATTTTAGGGAAAACTTTCAACGTTATTACAAATCTATACCTAAAGCATACTATATCTAAGCTCTCTACGAAAGTGCATGAGAGTCTTTGTAACTTTTGTAAGCAAATCTATAGCAATTATATGTGTACTATTGTTAACAGAATAACAACATGTCTAGACGGATACATTTTCTAGTATAAAGAATAATATGATAATTAAACAAAACTGTTAAAATTCGTGTGTTGGTAAGCATAATTGTTTTAAAATGTCACAAAACTTACTGACAAGACTAATTCTTGCATGAAAAATTTAATGTTAAATTAAAAGATAAATTATGGCTGTTGTATTCTTTTTTTTAAATCATAAAAATTATTTGCATACAAGAATGAAAATTTCTATTGTTGCAACAGTAGAATAATTTTAAAATCACATACAAAATATTTAATAAATTGTTTAGTTTTGTTTTATATAACATATCATTATTTACTTTATTACTTTATAATGGGATGTACCTCGTACAAAAAAATAGTATAGTGGTCAGTCATGATCATTAGGACTCAACCTTAGTTCCTACTATAATGCTGCTGCACTGTTATGGTACAGTGACAGTAACTAGATCTCATAAGTTAGTATTTTGCCTTCAATTTAGTTCACAGTAAAGACAAATATATTATAATGGTAAGTGAAAACTGCAAAAAAAAATTACTTCAAACAATTAATAAGATTTGATTATTCCTTTGCTTATCTTTTTTAAAGCATTTCTTCATTTCATGAAACTATGTATATAATGATCTGTGCTTTTCCCTTAACAACTAGTATTGGCTTTAAATGCTATTCAAATATACAAGTGCTAAAATTAATACTTCAAAAGAGCAATGTAAATAAACTGCCCCAAAATTGAAATACTTCTGCTTAAAGAAAAACAAAACAAATATTAAAATGGTGTTTTTAAAGAAATCAGACAATTAGAAAGCTTTTAACATGAAATATCTGATTCAAATTTTCAAGAAGAGACTCTTGCAATTCTACAACAAAGCAATGCTTCTGAAATTTGACAACAAACTTTAGAAATTTTTTTAATGCAATCTGATTCTATGGCAAGAGTTTTAAAAAATTAAAATTAACTAATGATTATTAGAAATTTCACATCAACAAGAAGTTCCAAGAAGAAAAGCCGCACAATTGCCTTTAATTAAAAAAAAAAATTATATGCATCAGGTATTAAATTTTTTGTAATCTATTGAACTACTTTTGAATCATAACTATTATAGTTATATTATATTGACTGACAATGTACTTCTCATAAAACTGTATTCAGTTTAAAAAATTATTTCTCCAAAAAAATACTTTTGATATTTAAGATCCTAGAAACTGATTCAAAGATAAATGTATTTAAAGTTATTTGTTGTAATATATAATTTTGGAAACAGACTTATATAATTTTTTAAAAATTCTTTAATGGTTTTACAACTTTTGACAGAAAAAGGAATAAAGATAATTTATGTTTTTATTTTAAAAAAATATTTTATAAGTAGAACTTTTGTAACATTTTCTTTGACTTCATTTTATTGTAAGTTTTTGGTGACTAGAAAGGGGGTATACTAATAAAACAGAAGCTTCCTTCAAATGTGACAATTTCTAGATTTGGATCTATTAATTCTAATTTCAGATGTATACTTTACGAAAAAGAAAGAAAGAAAAGACAAATTCTAAAATAAGCAAGCTTGTGCTTTCAGTGAGCTGATTTTACCATGTTTTTGAGCACAATTCACAGCACAGCCCAAAACTAGCTGTAGGAGTCGACCAAGCTCCTCAATATCGTTCTTTTCACCCATAGAAGCAACATCTGGCATTCTGAAACCAGTAATCTGCTGGCCCAAAACCTATAATAAGAAAAATAATTATTATTTCAAATGGATATATTAATAATAATAAAGAGTTCATCAATATTAAACACTGATGAATAGAAGAAAAATTTTAATCATTTAACATTATTAAACTTAAAGTATTCATTATATGTTCTACAAAACAAATTTTCATATCAAAAATTCTCAAAATGAGGTAAAATATGAGCTAGATAGTTAAAAAAAAAGAAAGAAAAATAGTATAAGCAATCCTTAAATGTATATGTAATTTGAATTCAGTTTGGTTAAACAAATTGTTTTATTAAATTAGCCTTCCAGTTTAAAACTGTGCAATCTATACCAAATGGAAAGCCTAAACAATATGTGTAGCAGAATTGAATTTTCTGTTAATTGAATCAATTCTTAAGATGCTCTTTGAAATAATTTTGTAAGATAAAGAAAAATTCCAAAAGAGTTAAGATGAGAATAAAAATAATTTCTTAACAGAATTTCAAAAAAATACAAAAGAAAATAAAACTACCTCATTATAATAATCCAAAATGCCTTTCAAAATCTTCTTCAAGTTACTGACCTAAAAATATTTCACAATTAGAGATAAATGCAAATCATACAAAATTGTTTCACAGAAGAAAAGGGACAACTAAATAACTTCACAACTAAATTATTCAAAATGAAGGAATCTCTGCTTCTAAATATACACATGCATTTTTTTCCCAAAATCAATATATTTAGTAACAGATTTAAAATCATGTATTAAACATTTACAATTAAAGATGTTTTAGTTTCACTAAAAATCCTTTGATGAAAAAATAAGTTAAATAATATATATTTTTAATTTATAGGAAATATTGTCCTGCACACTTAAAAAGGCAGGAACTTGAAATTAACGCAGTCTTCAAATAATCACAATGCAAGTATTTCTATGTGGACTTGATCTTTCAGTCAGTGTAATGGTAATCCATTATCTGCTATGCTGTGTGCCTCAGAATATCCATAATGCCATCTCTCCAACATCAATGCCATTATAATGTTGGACGACAGACTGAGAAATGCTGGAAATCAGATTTCTGGAACCTTTTATCAGACATGTGAAAGAATTGCTGCCAAATTCTCAGGAATACAGAAAAATGTGATACTCCAACTGATGGTATCAATTAAAAAAGCTCACTACACAAGCACCAGACAGCTTAATGTGAGTAACACTACACACATACAGGATAACATGGGAAGAGATGTACTAAAACAATAACTCTACAGGATCAAGTAAGGGTTGCTATCAACAGCAAATTCACTTTTATAAAGAGTTGCTGCAACATAAAATTGACAGTGCCTCTAGAACACATTCTTGTGGAAGGATGAAGCATGTTTCACACAAGTTTAAAACTAAAAACAGTTATTTGAGGCCAGCTTTTTTTTATAGTTTAGTTATATTAATGTCCTATTGTAAAGCAACACTAGGGCTATATATTTATGGTCAGCATCCTATTCTGCATTTAATTCAGAAACACTGAGTTTACTGATTTATAATTAAGTAGGGTCTACACACAATAATCATATTCTTGGACCCTATTTACTATCTTAATAGTTCAGGAACATTCATATGCAGGATTTCCCTGTCAAATAGTAACCAATTTCATGGATGATTTAACCATGTAGGTAAATATCTGACTTATGATTTCAAAATAATGGAGACTATCTTATTTCAACTCTTCTTTATGTCTTTATGTCAGTGGTTAAATATTGAATATCCTGTACACTGAATTTGACAAGGGAGTCTTATTGTGTGAAAATGGCACAGATAATCTTATCTTGGCATACACAAAGGTCATTTTGTGTAGATATTTATGTTAATATCATTTCAAGTGTTGATATTACTGTTGTTTCTATTTGTATTAGTATTATTATTTTCATTTTTTGTGAAAACTATGATTATACAGGACTAGTTCTTTAAAAAGCTTTTACATATTTAGATGAAAAATATTAAAAACATTTTTAATAAGTTGCAAAATTTACCTTTAATCTCCAATTTGTACCAGCATCAGTCTTAATTTTAGATAACCAAGCTTCATCAAAAAATTCACTATCTCTAAAAATGAAAAATATAAGATATACCCTACAATTAATAATCATAGGTAAAAAAAGTGATTTTTTTTTTTTTTACATAGGAATAGTCAGTTATACTTTGTATTTGTACAATGGTTTTCTCACTGGAAATATAAGAAAAAGCCATACTTGTAATATATTTTAATTTATAGCTATACCAATCATCAACCTCTATTTTCAGTATAAAGTATGGATTTTATCAACTAACTTTTTTTAATAAGCTTCTAATTTTGTAGTAAAATAAAAGAAAATAACTGCAAAAGATCAAAAATTAGGGCCCCAATTTAAATTTAGAACATAGAAATGCTGACAATCTCTAAAATTTTGCTAGGATCTTTGTAACTTTAAAACAAGAATTATGAAATTAATTTTGAACAAAAGCATAGAATTGTCATTTTTAACTATACTTTCATATATTTAAATATTATACAAATGTTTATGCTTAGTTTGTATTAACCTAATATTTGTTCTGAATACATGTAACAAAGCTTCAAAAAATCTTGTAACTATATTTAATAATTGTAAACATTAAAATGATATATTAAAAATTTCTGGTCCATGGTTACAAGAAAGATAACTGAATTTAAAAATCACACTATTCATTACTTCCAGTACAGCAATCACACTATTAAATTACATAAGATATGAATTATATTAAATATAAAAAAGAAAGGCAAACTGCTATTTATTAAAAGTCAAGAAAACATCAAAAAATTTTATATTCAAAAGAAATTTTTAATTATAAGCTCCAAGGATCATTATGAAAGTTATTATAAAAAATAAAACAAACTTATAGTAAAAGCAAACTGATGACTGTCCCTAATAAAGTAAATGTTACAAATCTTATAAACAAAAATACAAGCTAATAAATATTTAAAAATACTTGATGATAAAGATGAAGGAGTCACAAAAAATTCTATATGTTTTTTAATAAGATTCTACATTAAATTCCTTTACAACGTCAGACTGAAAAGTTATTTCAATAGATGGAATATAAATAATGATTTGTAAAAATAATCTTTATAAAAATCATGCTTTGATTAATTAAAAACTCCAGTTTGGTTTATACTTTCTTAACTACTTTTATTCTAGAAAAGGAAAAATGCTCTTACATATTATTTAAAACTTTAGATATGACAACACCATCAAAAAAGCTTTCAACAGGGCCATTTACACCTTCAATATTAAAAGTTTTGAGCTAAAAAGAAAAAGGAAGAGAATTAGATGCCTGGATTAATATAAAGTAAACTAATTTTAATGTCAAAAATTGAATATAATTTTCAGAAGCCTACAAAAAGAGTAAGATATTCTATTTGTTCTTACATAAAAACATTTTAAATAAAATTTAATATAAAATATAATAACAGAATAGCAGACTCAAATTCCTCTCTTTTTCACAAACTAATAAAAATATTCACCACAACAAAAAGAAAAAATTTCAAACATCAAGAAAAAAATAATAAACACACATTTTTCAAGATTACAACAGACGACTTTTAAATTTATCTTATGTCATAATAATTTATTATTATTTCAAAAAATAAAACTTCTGAATAAATATAACAGTAACTTTACATTTAAAAAAATACATTCATTTAATAAAAATCTAAATACAATAAAACATAAAAAGAAACATCAAACAATTCAAAAACACATTATATTTTAAGCAACCAAATTATAAATATTTATAAAAAAATTGCAGGACTTTTAGGTATCAGTGGAACTTGTTAAAAGAAAATGTATTGTCTATAAGCAGTGAATATATCAAAATGGAATTATACACTGGCTTTCACTATTTACATGGTATATCTTTAACATTTAAACAAGAAAAATTTTAAGGAAATAACATTAATTCAAGCAACATTTACATATTTGGTCAAACATAGCTATTCTCAGAATAAAACTTTTAAAATTCTATGAATAAAATCCGAATACTGTTTAGGTTTAAATTTGAACTTTAGTCAAATAATAAAAATCTGAATAATCATCCAGCTGCTAATAATATTTTCCTGTAATGTGCCGACTACCGGTTACATTACGAAAAGTGATAATCACGATGCAAACAGTTTTAACTAGGCCGAATTTGAAAACATATTCCATAATTACTAGCTTTAAAATATTCTATAATCCTTTTAAATAAAAAATTATATATTTCAAAATAATGCACATGGTCGTTTAATACACTTTAATAAACAGTACCAAACTTCTGACGGTATATTATGCATCTAACAATGTTAAAATTATTCATAAATACACGAAACTAGCAATATTATAATATCATCTTCATTTGATAAAAGTATGACTTGTCAACCTCTTTATTTTTCCTCCCACAAGTCAAAGTAGAATAATGAAATAAAATTTACCCAGTGAATAAGACTGCCTGATAGTCCTTCCATTGAAATTTTTCTTAAAATTATAAATGTTTTAAAACAATTACAATTAAAGGCACAATTAAAGGTTTTTCATGGTTAATATTATAGTGCAGACTATTTTCCTGCATTAAATGTTTACAAATCGTTTTCGTATCAGTTCGGTACGATTGCAGTGATACAATCGAATCGTTCAAATTTCATATCGATAAATAGAATGGACAAGTTGCTTCGTGGTTGTCTACTTTTGAAAATGGCATGCATCATACATCCAGTTGGTAGGGAATGAAACTATTTGATTGCAAGCAATTTTTTATACTTTAACATTTTATTTTCAAATCACATGTTTTAAATAATTCCAGATCTTGAGAGATTAATTAAAAAGTTGTCCCACCGATAATTAATTTTTTTTTTTTACACAGAGTTTGCAAATTTAAATTTATTTTCATTTATCTACAAAATAACCTCAAATTGCTTCTAGCATTGTGAAGCATTAGAATTAGAAAGCTTTGAAGTGATAACTGTTTTAATAACCAAACTTCAGCATATTAACTAGCATAAATAGTGATCTATATTACTCTTTGACAGAAGAAATTTTATCAAACTGAAAAGTGGCATGTAAAGATCAAATTTAAGAGTTTCTTGGAAAGAGTGAATTAAAATATCTAGAATTTTCTTCGGATTGATTTCATTTCTAAAATGTTACGAAATCAATCATGCAATCAAGCATATAAAGAATATATATGGGGACCGGCTACAATTATCTAGATTTTTTATCTATACCCCGAATTACCTTTGATTAAATATAAAAATGATTTAATTTATTATCACACCCAGCAGTCATCACTACCGATACTTTTCAATTAACTAGAGTTGTCCTCGTATTATTGTTATCCCCTTTAATTGCTTATGGAGTGCCTTAAATATAGCTAACAACTAAATGTTTTTTATAATTTTCGTTTAGAAAGTTGTCCCATCATTTCTTTTAAATGAGGTCCATATTTATGTGAGCATTTTGCCAAAACAAAATATTTACCTTCAAATTATGTTTCGAAAACTTTTAACATTTTCACACTTTAGATAACTTTGAAAAAAAATCATTTTTATTTAAAATAAATACTATATTTAATTATTTTATCGTGGAGTCATCATTAATCCATCAGTTCCACTCACAATGTGTGATAAAATATGTCATTTTCATGTAGCGATGGAAGATTGCGATACGAACCCTTGACGCTAGAGCCAGTAGCCGAGTAATATGACCACAATACCAAAAGAAGACTTCCGTATCTAAGATGCTGTCTGGCTTATGAAGTTAGCGCCACAGTACTCCTCCATCAGTGAGATGGCGGAGAGACGAACGATTTTTATAGCGCCAAGCTTTATGGCTAGTTGCTGCTTTATTGCGTCAAGAGAATCCGACGACTTTGTTTGTTTTGCTTTCTGGCGTCAAGTGAGTGGATCGCGACTTATTTTTTGCTTCGGGTAGATGGCTCCATGACTGTTGGGGGAGGTCGCGTTGTCAAGATCGCCAACGTAGCGATTGAAGGTCGCGATACGAGCCCGCGACGCTAGGGTTGATAGCCGAGTAACATAACCACAATATCAAAAAATCGACTTCAGTATCGTTATCTGGCTTATGAAACTAATGCCACGCCCTCTATAATGAAAAAAAAACTCAAAGTTCATGCCAAAACGTGACGGCTCCTACTCACTCAGAAATCACCTATATCTTATATTAAAGCAAGTCTTCAAAAATCCTCTGAGCCTATAGAAACATATCATGTACCTGCTTTTTAACCCTTCAGAGACACTGATACATCTGGGGGACATCAAAACTTGTTTTATGGCTGAGTGACCCTGTGCCAAAAAGCCTGAACCTTCAAGTTTGCCAGAAGCTACTTCGAAGCAGAAACCCCTCATCCAGAGAAATAGAAAGCCATGAACCAGAGCAGTTTTAAAAGAGCAACCCTTATTATTTCAGTCCCTACTTCTTTGTCGGGATGTGGCGAGCATTATGAAGAGCTGCTGCTTCTTGCGTCAAGTGGGTCTGACGGCTTTGTTTTGCTGCGGGTAGATGGCACAATGACTGTTGCAGGAGGTTGCGTTGTCAAGTTCACCAATGTAGCGATTTACGGTAGCGATACGAACCCTCAATGCTAAAGCCAGTAGCTGAGTAACAGGGCCACAATACCAAAAGTCGACTCCTGTATCGTATATGTTATCTGGCGTATGAAGCTAGCGCCACAGTTATTTAATGAAATATGGTAAAAATTTAAGGCGAGTAAAAAAATCTACATATTTGTTGTAAAAAACAATTCCAGGTTGTTAAAAATGACATTTCGGCATTTTATTACTTTGGTGCATGTGAATCATATTCCTTCTCATGCAAATATAACTTTAATTTCGAATAGGAATGAAAGTTAATGTTTTGGATGCAGGCTGACAATTTTAAATTAATTCGTTGTACCTTTATTTTATTTATCAAGAGTAAAATAAAATCGCGAAAATGCAAAAGTGGCTCTTCAAGTTTTTGTACCAGTAAAAATATACATTAATGGGCGATGTGTACAGCTAGTATGTAAAAAAAAATCAAATTTCATCAACATTCTGTTCCAGCCATAGCACGCTGTCATTCCAGGGGCCAAATCGTAATTCCCCTGCTGCAATGTATTGTTTTAAGAGTAATTAGATAATTAGAGAAAAATACAATAAACTAATAATAACTAGTAAGTACATTACACTGGTAAATATAGTACTAAACTAACTTTTTAATAGTTCATACAACGCTCATACAATGAATCATCCATCCTTATATTTTCAAAGTATAGGTCACAGAACGAAAAAATTCGTGATCCGTATTTTAATTAGTCGCCAAAGGCGACTAACTGGGTCACTAGAAGTAATACTTCCTAAGATTCTCAATTAAGTATTTTTGTACTTTGATCTCTTAACAGCTTCTTCAGTAAAAAATTTTTACCTTCAAATTTCGATAGTCACATTACTCATATTAACATAAAAAACTTACAATATTTTAGACATCGTACTGTATATAATCTCTAATTTGCTGAAAGTTGCTATAAGGCTTAAATTTAAATTTGAAAAATAAAAGAGATAAAAATTCAATAAATACGATTTTTTAATGAATATATATATATTGCTGCAGAAAATCGAATCCTTCAGCATTGCAGTCTAACGCATACCACAGAAGGCTTTTTTTTAATACAATTTATTATTAAATTCAGTTTTACGATTAAAAGGAATGTAAGAACGGTAAATAATATTTCATTCAATAAATGCACTTCTGGAAATCATTATGACATTTAAATTTTATACATTCTTTTGATCTTATAAATCCTATTCAGTAAAATTATGAAAATTTAACGTTTCGATTTTTTGCTTTCAATAGAGTTATAAAGCTTTAAATAACCTTATTTTAGGACAATCAGAAATTTCATTTTTTTAGACCAGGGGCTCTCAAATGGTTGGTCGTAAGATGTGGAAGAAAAGTTTAAAGAAAATTGATTTATTGTTGTAGTTTTCATTAAAAAAGGAGTACACATAAAACCTTTTATACACATACAAGTTGGTTTTTGTGTTCTATTAATTAATGGGATGCATGAGCTTGTTTGGAATTAATCAATTTTTTAATGTCAGGAATAAGCTTTGTAACACACAAAACAATGTCATTTTCCAGAGTCAAAGGATTTCTTGATTTTGTTTTTAAATTTATCATTATGGATAATCCTTGTTCACAGTTGTAATGTGTAGAAAATGGCCTAAAAGTTTTTAAGGCTGTTGCGGACAGTTCTGGATATTCCTTTTTAATACGTATCCAAAATTTGTCGATATTATCTTTGTTAAAAGTTACTTTAGCTGACTGATCACTTGAAATCTCTATCAGTTGATCACGATGACGGGCACTTAGCTCAGCTTTTGTTACGGCTTGCTCACTGAGCGGATTAACTATCTACAAAAACCAACCCATATTCTTAACTGGAATGTAATCGATAAACTGTTGAATCAGTTTCGAGATGAGATGATACAAGTAAGGAGAAAGATGAAGTGTCAAGGGGATGTGGCGCCAATATTCGACATATACTCTACAAACTCTTGAGTATGCGTAAAATTTTCAAAGTCTCTGTCTAAAATTTATACAGAGTTAAAACTTTTGGGGGGGGGTCGCCAAAATACTTAGTCTAAAAAGGGGGTCACAATGTGTAAAAGTTTGAGAACCCCTGTTTTAGACAATCATATTGGGGAAAGTCCAAGCGCCAATTGGTTATTTTCGTCCAATCGATGGAGAGGTTCAAAATCATGCATTTTCGTAGAAATAGTGATATTCAAATTTTCATTACTAAATCAGTTTTAATTGAAAAAGAGTTTAACTTTTTTATTTCATTATCTCAAGAATATTTTACTAAACATGACTCACAGAATAGAGGATCAGTAAAAGAGTTTAAATTTCGTAGTTGATTGAAACATTTATTGATTTAAACTGCATGAAATAGGATTATTTACTTCATTTAGACTTTTTTATTAGATATATACATCAATTACTTTTAATTTTGTACTGTCATATTTTCGTAAGTTAATGCGAAAAACGTAACAATTTCGCTTAATTTTTTAATTAATTTAAATTGTAGTAAAATTTTAAAAAATCGCCCCTTATTGCCCATTTTTTGACCTTCAAGGTATACATGTATCAAATTTGGTAGCTGTAGTTCAAACCATCTGGCCTGTAGAGTTCTAACACACACACGAGCATTCATCTTTATTATAAGTAAAGATAGACATACACAGATACAGACAGATAAAGATCAAAGCAACTTAACGGTCATAATTATTCAGAATAAATTTATGAGAAAGAATATTTGATTGTATTGACCAAGGAAAGGTCGAATTGAATATTATGTCTAAAGGATTAGATATCATATCTGCTGTCAAAAAAGTATTTTGATAATACTGTGTCAGTAAAATCAATTAAATATTGAAAAAAGAATCAATGCAGGAGTCGATAACCATTTCTTACTACCTATAAGTGACGGGTAATTCGATTATTCCTTCGTGATCATAGGCTGTCAACAGACTCGTTTAGGTTACTGATCAATTTATTTTCACATTTCAGGACTTTCTTACATGCTGACGATTCATTTTTGCTTCATTTTTTTAAAAAAATGTAGTAATTTTGTGATAATACACAATTTATTTATGTTTCATTTTTTTAAAATTTAGTAACTTTGTGATAATGTATAGTTATTCATCTATCATGGAACAGAGAAACAAATTTACAAAATTGTTCAAAAATTAGCAATAATTGCTTATTAATATATTTTTCGCACTTAATATTTTTCTGAAGTTAGTAAAAGATGTCCAAATTCTACCATTATTGTGAAGAAAGACATTGGAGTAAGTATAAAGAAAATTGACTTGAGCAATTAAGAGATATCTCATAAAAAATAAAATTATTTTTTAGATAATTTGCATTGAGAAACTGCTTTTCATAATGAAATTTATAACTTCTCATTAAAAGGAACAGAAAAATAAGATGAAGTGAAAAACTAAGGAATGAAATTCTAAGTATCTTTTCAATATATGAATTTCCATAGAGCGCCTGCCAGTAAAACGTCTTGTACGATGTAAATTAACCGTCGAAAAGAGATTTCATATAAAAATGCAAAGGTATACAAATATGAATTGGTCTGATAAAAAAATCAAACATTAATTATGTAACGTCCTGTCAATATTAAAATCTCATCTATTATTACACTATTTAAATGTTATATAAAGAAAAGTAACCTTGTTTCCAGACTCTTTGATTTAATTCAAATGCAGTAGAGAAGTTCTAGGCAGGTTACAACAAGGGTAGGTTAAATGTTACGAAATAGCTTTACAAATTTTTAATTAGAATTGTCGCTAAACACGAATTCTATGACGGAATCTATTACTACAGCACATTCAGTGCACAATCGAAACGGTTAATTAGAATTAATTGTGAACACGTGTTCCATTTTAGCTGAATAATAAAGAATAAAATTTTGCGCAAATTTTGATTTAAGATAAGTTAATCGATCTTTTTAAAACTGTTTCTACTTTCTTACATTGCGTATGTATTAAGCTTTAAAATGTTTATTTAATCTTTAACTAATCACTACACTATTTTAATAAATCAATAAAAATGTCCGAAATTATGTGATGGGGCAAGTTGCATCTAAATTTCAGAGAAATTTGGAATTTGCGAAAACTATCTTGATTTGTATGTGATTCATGTAATTAGAACTTTCTGTTTAAAATATTAACAAACACCATCAAAAATCAAATATCTTCCTAAGGATTCACCTATGGAAGAGTCTAACAGAGATTCAATTAATTAAAAAAAATTAACTTATCCATATGGTAAAAGAAGCAATGGTAAAAAAATATGACAACACAATTAATAAGAAATGGAAATTAGTAGAAATGGTACAAATAAGTTTTAAAGGAATAAGTCTGAAGGAGAAAACAAAGAAAAAAATGATGAAGAAGGGGATTTTGTACTGACATACTGATTCTAAAAAAGCAGAAAGGCTTTGCTTAATTTGTGAAGATGCATACAAAGGTTCTATTATTTAATAGTAAATTGCATTAACATTCTTTTATAAAACAATGTTAAGCCTAGTTCCAACGACTCTTGTGGTTCTCCAGTGGTTTCTTGGGTTCCTCTGATGCCTGGACATTTTACAGATAATTTGCAGGAAACTTCGGAAGCTTTCACAGGCATCATCAAAGGACCACAAATGGGCAAAATGGGGGAACGCATGGCCTGCCTGAAGATTCGCAGGTCGTTGGAACTATTCTTTAGAGATACCTTGGGACAGACCACGATGAGCAGCAATTAGACGACAAACACAGCGCCTGAGCTGGCAGAGGAGTATTATGTTACAATACATTTAAAGTACATCAAACTCACTCGCTGATTCAGCGGTGAAATTACATTTAAAACAATTTAATTCAAAGAGAAGATAATTCAAACAGGTACTCGAAGCTCGAAATTCTGCTGAGAAAGAATGAGCTTAGTGCTCACTTTGCAAAATATGAGTCCAAAATATGTGTGATAGAAAGTGGTTTATCATTTGCAGGCTTTAAGTGTAATTCTTGTGCAGACTGATTTTTATATTGATTGGTTAGATAATTTCATATTTTATTTTACTGTAAACCACTTGATTTCATTTATTAACAGTATGCCAAGTGATAGTAAATATAAAATATGTCTTATGTGTTAAAATTAATAAAAATGATAAAGAGAAAAAAATTTAAATATTTTTGTTTTTAATTTTACTGCCCAACGTCTGTTACAGCTTGCCCCGGGTATTGAGCAAGCTGTACCAATTGAGAAGTTTTGAGAAATACTTCTGGCGCTAAAATCAATTGTTGAGCGTTTTCTAACATATAGTAGGTATGAATAGTTAAGACATAAAAAAAATGGTTATAATCAAGGAATGGCAAATACATAAAAAAATATTAACATTTTTGTAAAAATCGTTACAACTAGCCTTGGTCTAACCAAACCATGTTTAAAAGTAATTGTTCTCAGACTAGTTACGTGCTCTCTAGATCATAATGAAAACATAATAAAAAAATCAAGACCCCTTTTTAAAAAATTGCTATTGGAAATTAACCATGCGTGAATATGTATTGTAATTTATTCATTTTTATCTCGAGAAAATATCACACAATAGATCCTAACTGAAAAGAGGGGATCTGAATAGCAATGATTAATAACCTTGTTGAGAACAAAGATGAAATGAGCGTTTCTCACGGAAGCAAGAATAGATTTGTGAAAATCTTGAACGAGTGTTAACACCAAAAAAAAAAAGTTATATAATAGATTCTGTTTCTGTTATTTCAATGTTTTATTATCAGAAATTGAATAATAATCTTTCGAGAAAAAAAAGCAGGTGAAAGGGTGTTTTTATATGCAATAAGACTAAACATTTGTTATCAACAAATAACTTGTAATAACCTATTTCCATGCGAGTTTTTAAAACCACAATTCAAGCGACGGAAAGAATCTCCCGAAACTTTCTAGCTTTCTCTAAATAAGGTATTTAAAAAGTACTTCTAAAGTACTTATCCTCTTTCCTCCGCATAACATTGTGAACATTGGGTGAGGTCCAGAATGCTTGGTGTAGCTATGGTGTATGATATTTACGATATATAGGTCTCTGGAATGAATTTAAATTTTACTGAATTTATCGAGAAAATATGTATTTTGAAAGATTTTTTGCTGGCAGATTGGCACAAAATTAGACATAGTGTTATAGTTGTAGTCACAAGATAGCATATCGAATTTCGCTACATTGGATTGGAATTTTAAGGTGCAAAAGTCAGGCATAGCCATTTTTCCCCCAGCACGTGAGGCAATTCTTTAAAAAATAATTTTAAGCTCGGAATTTCTCCAACTAGGTGATCAATTTAGGGTGTAAGTTGTTAAAATGTTTTATTCTGGAATTATTCAAATTATCGCATTTAGTCAGAATATATCTAACAGATAAAATCAGAATAGGCATAATAGATAAAATCGTATCATAAACATTGCACATTAAAAGAGGTTCCTCTTTTGGTATGTAGCTGTGATTAAAGTACGTGTGGTTAGACTTAGCCTTTTCAATTCATCAGCAATGCTACGATTTATAAGTTGAACACCTTTAGCAGATGGCTGTATCTAATGCAATTAATCTTTATCCTGGTTGTTCCTTTTGGTGTTTTTTTTACTAATTGTTTTTATTGCCCTAATCAATTTGACACTCCTGAAATGTATATCCACCAAATATGAAGACGTTACGTCGACCGGTTCTCTCGCCAGGGGGTACAAACAGGGATACTTTAATTTGAATCACCCTGTATTTCAGACTTTATACAGCGTTTTCTGTACTTCCACACATTTTTCTTTCCATCATGGTCTCCACTGCTTAGAGAATTTCCCATATGTTTTGGATGCGGAATTATTAGCGGCTCTTATTATATACCGGGTGTCCAAAAAGTTCCCGTACTAAAAAATTTTAAAAAATCATTGCCCATGATTTTTTTTTCAATTATAATAAATTTTGCCATACGAGTAATGAAACCATGGACATGTTTGAAGTTTTTTTCGGCGATCGACTTATCTCCAAAAATCTTTGGCCACCTCGATCCCCTGATCTGACCATCCCGGACTTTTTTATGTGGGGATATTTAAAGGACAAAGTTTATGCAGGTGATCCTCAAAAAATAGATGATTTGAAAATCGCAATTACCCAAAGGATACAAAAAATCACTCCTAGCATGTTAAAACACGTTTCGAAAAACATGCGCAAACGAGTTCAGCTTTGTCATCAAGAAAGGGGTGGACATTTTGAACATTTATTATAAATTTAAGTTCAGTACTTTTTCCTTAGTTATGTTAAAAGTGCTTTTTATCATTGGCATAAAAACAATTCTTTTTAAATCTGTTGTTTTTGTAAAATAAATTCACAAATCATTAGTACGGGAACTTTTTGGACACCCGGTACTATGCTATAACTTCAATAGTTGTAACAGAGTACGACATTCCTGTTTTTAGTGTACGATCTTGAGCTATATTTCGATTTTTGGCAAAGGATAGACTTTTTGCAATTCTTAAAATTTGGATTTTTCTTTTCTTCTTTAAGACATAAGCATATTTTGGGATAGGTAAGATAGGTACATGTAAGGGTTGAGCGGCATGTTTTACTGTCATATCCACGTGCAGAGCATATAGCAGAACTCTATGTTCTGCAACAACTATATACTGTACGGCCAAATCTCTGGCACTTATAAAAACATAACAGATTGGGTATACATGTCTGGATAGAGCATTTAAAATATGCAATATGAACTGATTTTCGAATAGAGGGTAAATTAAATGTTAATATCAAGTATTTCGTTGAAAGTGATTGGTCACCTTTTTAAGTTAATATTCTTTTAACTGCTATTACATTCTGATTTCTAAGGTCATTGAATATGTTGGCTTCTGTATCATTTTGTAATTCTGATACTGATATAACTCCTTTAGATTGATTTAAAAAATAACGAAAATTAGAGGAAAGAATAACTAATATTTGAACAACTATCCAACAATTATAACACTAAATAATTTCAAATACTCGTTGTTCATTTTATGCATTCATAAAATTAAGATAACATTAGGTTTCTGCTTTTAGGTCCAGAATTACATGGGTTAATGAATATGAAGTGAAATGTAGTTTTAATAAGAAAAAAAATAATAATTGTAGATCTTTTGCATTTTATATACTTTCCAAACAAAATAATAAACTTTTAAGGAAATTCTTATAAAGCAGGAAAAATGGAACAAAAAATTATGTCATCATTTCGATTAATGACATCGATTTGCATAATTGCATACACAGAAAAAATGATTTAACACACCAAATCACTAGTTTAAGCAACATAAATAATTTAATTGTACAACCAGCTGCATACTAAAGATAATAAATAAAGATAATCTTGGCTCTTCTTTTATTCCTCACATGTAATATATAACTTGTACTTTTGTTCTTTTTAAACTAATATTTGATGTTGCGAATGTTCTTCATTTAAAAAAAAATTTCATTCGTTAATTGCATTAGCTACTTTAACTTCCAATTTATGAGGATATCTCTTGGTTACTTTGAAGTCCCCACCATAAAATAAAAAAAATGTAACGAAATAACATCATTAAAATAATTTGATTTCTATCATGCGTAACACGTCTATTTAATTTCATTAATTTCAAAATTTCCAGTGGTAACATCTGTATTCTGATGTCCTAAATGAATTTTGCACGTAAATGCCCTTTTGGATAAGAATTTTGATTAATTTTTTATTTGATATTTTACATTTTCTGCATAAAAATAGTCATCTCATTTATAATTAGCTTCTCTGCTTGTTTTGGATGCTAATAATACTATCTTTGCTTTTGTATAATCTAAAACTGCATTTTAAAACTTATCGTATTCATAGTGCAATCAATCCTTTCTTCACAAGACGAAGGGCAAAGTTTTATATAGTTGAAATAATGAATAAAATTTTTATTTTTGACCTCTAATCAAATGACCTAGATGTTTTTCAAAAATTGCAATCGAAGTCAAATTCTTCAACTATGATCGCTTACATTTAAAAGCAGATATATTGTTACATATGGGAAAACATTGAACTAAGTAAAAATATGTATTGTTTAAATGTCATGTCAATATTACAATTAATAACTAGTTGGTTTATTTTGATTTGTCCCTCTATTATTTTTAATTTTTGTGTTAAATTATAAATGAATGACGTGGTAAATTGAGCTTGATAAAACACTAGAAAGCAGTAATTGGCAAATGATGCCATGCGCAGTTAAGAGAAAACTTCATGTTGAATATAATGGCACGGCTGGTATGACGTAAGATTTGGATGACATCCGACAAATATATTTTATTCAATTAGGAGACAGTTGTTCAAAGTTTCCGAATGCAGCTACATTTCCCATTTCATACAATGAGACTGACGGTATTCCAATAACGAGAAGATAAATTAAAAAGTATTTCAATGATGTTTTACTAGAATCATTTTTGATAGAAATAATTTTTTTCTACTCTACTCTGCTTCAACCATATAATGTCTTTCTTCTCAATAAATGAACTCATTTGTGTGTATTGAACGTCAATTGCTAACTTGTCAGAGCCATTGTACATCCTTATGCTTCCCGAAATTTTCAATCTGATAACTTTTTTTCATTGGTCGATTTGTTGCCTTTCATCAGAATAAGAATTACGCTTATGCATAAGAGATATAACTTAAATAGAACATAGCCAATATACGAACTAATTGGTCTTGGACAATGGTGTACACTAACATAAATGACACATAATATAGAATTGAATACAAAATAAACAACACTTTCTTCTTCATTAATTCGAATTAATAAATACTTATTAACAAAATAAATCCTCATTCGTTTCATAAATACTTTAAAAAATTAAAAATAGCACATAATTAAGAGCGTAACAATAATTTAGCATCATTTCAATTGCTAACACAATAGATACAAAGTTCTTGCAAAATGCATATAATAGAAAAAAAAATTCAGCCGCAAACAGTAATGGCTTTTAGAAAGAAAGCTCAACATTTGTTAGTAGAACTCATTTTTTTTCTACCCATACAATTAAACTATAAGTGTACAAATTTTGGAAAAGAAAAAAAAACCCCACGAGTGGGGCTAATGAAAGAGAAGTGAAGATTAAAACCGGAGTGCACATCAAGAAATACAAGAAATATTTGTTAGCAGAATTATTTTCAAGAAAAAAGTCATTTTCTCTTACCACAGAGATAATATTTATATGCGTGCTATTTACAGGTACAGTTAGAAATTTCAAACATTGTTACTTTGACTTTGAATTGGTTCTTCGATGCTTGAGTATATTAATAGTTTTGGTAGTGCCTTTTAAAACTCATTTGATTGTTCTCCTTATAAATTTAATTCTACAAGAATTCAATGAGATAAACAATAAAATACACTCATTATATTTTAAAAACAAGTTATATAAAAACAATTTTTTAAATCAATTATTACTTAGGCTAATAAAGAAAATTTTTATTTTAGTTACTTTTTATTACAACTGTTGTTATTGTTCTCGGGTCCCACTTTACAGTGAAAGGAGGGGTACAGTAGCTTCTGAGGGTAAGTCATAGAGCAGACTCTCCAACCCATCACAAAGGCACACGGATTAATCATAGGAACTGAATGACCGGACAGCCGCAACAGCTATTAGCGGGAACAGTGGTTGAGTCCTAATGGCCATCACCAGCCACGGTACAACCCTCCCCGAAGGAAGTACGTCCCGTCATCGATAGGAGGAGTCTAACCTCCACCTATTAGTGTACCCACCAGGTTGGCAAGATCCAACTACTATACCGAAAATATCTCATCCCCATTTACGAGGTCCCCCTCCGGGGGGAAACATCTGAGGGTATGTATCCCTGAGCACCCGAGAGCAAAAGTCTGACTTCCACCTCATACTCGTCACAAACCCTTTTTCCGGGCAGGACTTCATTAATGCATTTCATTCATTCCTCCACAGATCATAATTTTGATCTGGAACAAAGAACGATCATCTCTGACCCAGTACCTGCAGTGGTATTACTTTCCACATGGAGGACTTTGTGACCATGATAGATTGAAAGTGCGCCATCCACCACACACCCGAAGAGTCTTCGGCTGGTGAGTTCGAACTCGCAGCTCAAGGGATGCAAATCCAAAGCCCTACAAATTAGGTTATTCTGATCTAATAATTACAGTTACTATAAATAATTGATCAAAAATTATACTAGCGTTGAATGTTCAACGCTGAATGAGGATTTAGTACCAATTGAGGCAACGCAAAATGCGTGAATTTTCTACGTCAGTTGGGGTAACGCAATACAGATTAGAAATATTTAATTTTCTTTATTCTTCATTATTTTATTTTGAAAGTACTTCAAAATGAATCTGAAAATTCGACTAATTAACAATGTTTAATTTTAAAAGCATCAAACATTAAGAAAATAAACAGAATCGTTTGAAATATACGGCCGAAAAAATGTTACGCCTTACCACATTGGAGAGGGTGGAAAACAAACTGAGTTTGTTACTTATTTGGTGGTAGAGAAGTGAAGTTTTTTGGTGAGAAAGTTAGTTTTTAATTAATGAATTTATATTTGAAAACACTGTATTAACTTCAAATATCATCCACCTACAAGTTTAAAAAAAAAACACTTGAACTTGAGTGGATGAATAAAAAGTATTTTATTAACTATTGAACATTTGAACTATATATATATATATATATATATATATATATATATATATATATATATAGGGAGAGTGAGAGCTAATAGTAGGAATGGAATAATATTTAAAAGCTATTTAGGTTTCCAAGCTCCGTGTAGAATTTTTAATCCAGCCTATGTGTCTGATTCTCATCCCAATTAAGGATGTGATTTTATCCATTCATTATTAAATTTGCAAACAATGACCTTATTTTTAGCCATGCCAAGGTCATTTCTTTTGCATAAATCTTTAGAAAAAGAAGCTATACTTCCTTCAATAAAATTCATTTATGCAAGCGTTGGATTGTCATATTTATCTTATCAGAGTGTTTGCTTTGACAATCAATTTATAATTCAAATATTTATGTTTTTAGATTATTTTTAATAACCAATTTCCTCTTAATAATATAATACTGAATTAGTTACTAATTTACTTGAAAATTTATTTAAAAGCCTATCGGATGAACTCTGTATAAAAGAAATTGCTAAAGAATTTCGGAAATTTCTGAACAGATGTCAAAGAAATTCGAAAATTACTCGCAATTTCGATGAATTTTTCTCGTTGCTAAAATTTGTTTCAAAGTTGATCGGATTATTCATACATATGTATACAAAATATTAATAAGTGTTTTCAATAATACCAATAAGTGCAGATCAAAACTATTTACACCAACATTTTATATTAAAAAAGAGAAGGAATATTTAATTTAAAATGCATATGTACACAAACTGTTCGAAAATTTTTATTAAGTATCTTTATGACCTATTTTATAGCCACCCAATAGAATCGAATGAATTCAAGTTATCATTATTTCAAATTATAGTCTGAAAATAAACTTATTTTCAGTTAAATAAAAATTTCAGTCTTGTCAATTCTTCAAAAATATTACATTAAATCTATGATGATGCATTAAATTTTCCCCTTAATCCAATTTCTTTTACAAAAACAACTGAAATATATTATAAAAGACCTTTAAAGAAGATTGTTTATCAAAACAATGGCAGATGAGGATCAAGTAAAAATTCAAGAAAAAAAAAGTTCATTGCTTTCATTGATTGCCTTGACAAAATTCACTGGTCAGATATTTAACTAAGAATATTCATTGTTTTGCAGAGAGAACTCCCATACTTTAAACCACGATAATTTGTCTTCTCTCAGTGCCATTATTATTCGTGAATTTTTTGGCGAAAAATCAGCAAAATCGATCTCTATAAAATCATTATTCACTTAATAAGTCACCTTGTGATATTTTCTCATTTCCTCGGTTGAGACCAACTGTCTGGCTTTATTGATGTAATAAAAGTGAATTCGTTTAAAATAAAACGGACTTCGAGGAATGGAAAAAGAATTGACTGAAATACTTTGCAGTCTGATTTTATCATGATGGCGTCCTATGTTTAAAGTATGCAGGGTTCCGAATTTTGAAGCAAGATACGAAATATCATCTTGTTGAGTCCTGGTTTTGGAGGAGTCACTTTAAAGAGGTAAAAAAGAGATGTTAAGAAATTTCACAAAGTTGCTCTATGTTACACAAATTTAGCAGAGCCTTTTCACTAGAAAAAAACTAGATTTGTAGCAGCACACCGATAACGGATTTTAGTGTTGTGAATGTTGTGATAATTTAGAGAAAAGTCCAAACAATGTAAGTAAGGGGGAAAAAAAGGTATCTATAGCAAAGTTGTTTCAGAGATCAGTGCAGAAGACGAATTTTTTTTAAAAAAATTAGATTCAAACATTTGAATTTAAATAAATGCCTTCAATAAGCACGTATGTTAACAAAGTTCCTAATACGCTGATCACTGAAGCTTTGTCGATTTTGAAAATTTTCCATAAAGTCAAGGAATTATTCCTATCAAATCGCTGGTACTTAAATACCTGTAAATCCCTCCTATCCTTTGGAACGCCTCCAAGCAAAGAATTCATAGCAGTTTTAGTCGTTGTTGCTTTCTGATTAGCAGTAGACGCTGGTAATAAAAGAATATATAGTCTCAATAGAAGATGAAAAGTCACCAAGAAACACATCAAACAATCCCAGTAATCATTATATGGAAAGAGTATTATATTGCTAACAGACCAAAATAGTCCGATCGCGTTACTAAAAGCGAGAGTAAAGACAATAAAAGAAAGAAAATTATCCATATAACACATTACTTTTGTGATTTCTTGATAAGTTTCCAACATGTATGGTGAAAATTTTTTCTTATTCCATGATTTTGATTTTGAAACAAGCTTGGACAGAAACAGTTTCAAACAGTCGCATGCACAACTATAATAGACAGAAAGAAATGAGAAAACAGCGTGTACACTGAAAATGTTACATCCAATCAAAACATTATGAAATGAAACACACACGCTTTTAAAATCTTCTGGAACAAAAATTGAGTTTTTCACTTTTTTATTTATATGAATTCTGAACTTGGAGTTAAAAAATGCAATTTCGATGCATATGGTTAGTACAATCATTAATATACAGTAAGAAGAATTCAACCAGTTTACTGAGATGGGTATTTGCTTAAGTCGTAGCATTGTGGAGATTTTTGATTGTTTCCTTAGAAGCGTGAGGTGTTTATATCTGTAATAGAATATATGAAAGAAAGCTAAACTTCCAATGAATGTCGATAAAAACAGGCACAATTCCATTTTAGAAGTAGAAAAAATCAGTAAAGACGTGAAATTCAGAGTAGAGCAAATCGTCAAAAGAGTGTTGAATATGTAGATCGGAGAATCCCATATCCATCTACAGAGTTTTTTGTTTCTGAAACACTTAGGAAAAGGCAACATTTCCAATCCTGATAAATGAAAGAGTATTAAAATTATCTTGGGCCTCTTTTTCAACTGGTTTGTATAACTTCTCATATTGAAATAGAATATATTTGGATGGTTACTGTTGTAAAGTTGCCCTTACTGCTATAGCGAAACGCTCTCTGTGACCATTCTGTGAGTAACTTATGCTTTTATTGCATCGAGTAGATATTTTTGATATTTAATTGTAGTTGCATTCTGTCTTTAGAGAATAAAAGAGATATAGGCGTGCAAAGGTCTTATTTATATGTCGTTTATTGAAAATCAATATATTATTCTTTCAATCTTTCATTACTTATTGTAATTTTTATTGGAAAAGTAATCTAGATATCATCTCACGCATTTGTCGTCCAACTTCTGAGAAATATCTTTTGAATCAGATAAGTGTCACATCTACTGATTTATAAGTATAGATTTACTGTATGTGCAATCTACGAATGTTTTATTTACAAGAACTGTTGTTTGATATTATGTTTAATAGAATTTCAGTTTATACTTCAAGAATTTTTTTTTTTTTTTTGCATTTCATTCGTTGAATAACAATGCTATAAATCAAAACGGAAGAATAAGTAAATCATTGATGTATTGATCAAAGTGATCAAAATGAAAAAAAAGTGAGTTAATGTTTTTTTGTTGCTTTCAAGTTGAATATGTTCATAATGAGTAGTGTGTATTGTATACTAACGATTTAATGATATTCGTTATTTTTTCTCTCATAA
Organism: Argiope argentata; assembly: GCA_026289955.1. Lineage (NCBI taxonomy): Eukaryota > Metazoa > Arthropoda > Arachnida > Araneae > Araneidae > Argiope > Argiope argentata. The sequence goes on along the minus strand of JAOUZG010020776.1, from coordinate 1,791,539 downwards.
GGATGACATTTGTAAGCAACAAGAACACATTCACTAGACTTTAACTTTATCTTATTAGAAGTATACAAAGGAGAAGTGATATAATCATCCAATAGAGAAAAAAATATGTGATCGTCAAATAGAAAAAAAAATCCAATTATCAAATTCAATTCATATATATATATATATATATATATATATATATATATATATATTCGATAAGGATAGTATAAAGATAATGCGACATTAATTACTCCACGTTCTGAGTGTATGGGTAATAAATCACTGATTCCTGCGTTTCTCTCTCTCTCTCTCTCTCTCTCTCTCTCTCACACACACACACACACACACACAATTTTACATTTGCGAATTTTAAACTTCGCTTTATTTCATCCCGGGAGGCATAATTTATGTATAAGTATTTCAGAAATTAAATTTATTGTTTGGGATAATGCAAAAACTTGTATTTCAGTTTCTATGTTGATATTAAAAAAGCTCTTCAACTTGAATTATTACTGTCATAAGTACAGGATTTTATCAAATTTAAACACGGATCTTTTTTTATATTCAGTACACCTTATAGAATTTAAGTATATTTTCTTCACAAAACCTACTTTGTTTTTTTATTTTTTAATTATTGAAAATTTGTGAGTTATTTTCATGATAAGATTGTTTTTGTTAAATAATGGCTTATTCTTCTATTTTTCTAGCCACTCCCCACCAAATTCTCATGCAATAATAGTCTTATTTTATTACACTAAGTAAAAATTTATAAAGGTTCTTCAACTTTTTATTAACATTTTCATCATATCCCTTCGAAAAATAATAAAGTAATATGGTGTGATGAATAATAAATCATAATTTTTAATTTTGAAACTCCTTGTGTTTTCTGCATTTTTTAAATTTTTTTAGAAAGTTAATTTTTAGGTTTTTTGGATCATTGATTCCATTTATTTTGACTTGTATAGTTTTTTATGGCTAAACCAAATGATTTTGTACACCAGAAAAATTCCGTCTCTTACAAAATGAAAGACTAAACTTTCTGAAGTATTTATGCTTTGATATAATTGTCATATACTTGTTGTTGTATGTTGAAATGGTTTTAGCAGGAAATTGAGCATAAGTGGATAATGTTGAATGCGCAATCATACGATATCAAAAATTACGTATGATGGCTTTTTAACAGTTTCGGATATAAACGAGTTTTTCTTGTTAAGTCATTTGAGTACATAGTCAAGTGACTTTTTGTAAAGAACAATGGATACCATCGCTTCATTGCTTTTGTCATATTTTAATTTTATAT
>JAOUZG010020776.1:1717477-1790247 GCA_026289955.1 Argiope argentata | reverse complement strand
GTCGGGTGACTTTTTGTAAAGAAAAATGGATACCATCGCTTCATTGCATTTGTCATTTTAATTTTATATTAGTAAAATTTTTTACATTCTTTAAATAAGTCAGTATTAAATTATTCTGTACTCAATATTGTTAACTTTCGGAGGGGCTTTGGCTTTTTTCCCTTTCTATTTTTTCAGTTATCTGATTTGTGTTATTAATTGGGTTCCTTGATAGAGCCGAAAATAGTGAGACTACCTAATGAACAATTTAATAGATTTTTATTTAATGACATTATCTTTTGTGCAAGGGAAATATGCTTGTAGCATTTCAGAAAAATTCTATTTACTCTTAAACTTCAGTTTTACTATGTTTTTTTAATCTATTTGAATGCTTTCTTCCTTTTCTTATTCAAATAATAAAATAGTTTCACCATCCTGACATTTATATAGGTATCCGAAATTTAAATAAATTTGTTTTATAATCAATAATTATAAATTTTATGGGTAAACAAGGAATTTTATCCAGCTTTTATTGTATTACTCTTCTAATCTTTAATTTTAAAAATAATTCATTTTTGTATTATTTTCAGTATCTAGGCAAACAAATAGAAGTTGTTAGGAACTGAGCTCTTTTTTTATTATTTACTTGAAAAAAAATCATTTATTTTTTAACGTCTCTACTAAATATATATTTAATAGTAAATTTAAAATAATTTATTTAAACTTTAATTATAAATTTTGGTAATATCAAATAACTAAAATGTTCTTATGTAGTTATTTTACAAATAATAGTGTCATTTGTTTCTCCCGAGAAAATACATGTATTGTTATCTTGTCTGATTATGTTAATCACTTACACAGTTATAAATATTTTATAATTAAATAATTTATATTGCATATTTAAAAAATGGTACGAATTTTATTGATTATATGCTTAGTATTAAATTTCTTTTACCAGTAAATTATACTTTCAACAAATTTGAACTATGTGAAAAATTTAACTCTTTATGTTTAAAATTATCTTCTATGGCTATCTCAAAACAATAGACAGGTGGTAATTATTTAGATTTCTTTATGTATTTTCGGGATATCAAAATAATTTGTTGTTAATCATCCTCAACTCTCTTAATTTTAGAAAAATAGAAAGCTAAAGTTTACCGATGTGTGTGAGGCGAGAAGAACAAGACTAATCATTCTGGGGACATGAGAAATTTCTCAAATTTAGCTTCAAAATAACTCTTAAGAATTAATTTTGCATTTAATTTAAGCCAATTAAAAAAATTTCACCCTCTTAACTTTCTATTTTTATTTAGATGTTGCTTCTAATATTTATCTCGATGTTAAAAATTTGCTACGGTGTTTATAAAAAATATTCTTAGTTTTTTTACATGTAATAAAATGAGTGCTAATATATGAGTCTATTTCTTATGACACTCTTGAGATTTAATTGCCCTGAGATCTGATTTTGTCAAAAGCATGATTATATTGCATTCTAGATATCAGTGCATAACACAGATTGTCACAATAAATCACTTAATTTGTTGTAGCATGATTATGGAAATATTTAGTAGGAGTTTAATTAAGAATCGGTACGTAACTACTTGGAATTTTGATCAAATTTAATAAAATGTTTAATCGTCTGGATCTTTTTTTAAAAAATAATAATAATAAGTGTTTCATTTGCAACAAAAACAAATTAATCGAGCAGGGCTATTTTAATTTACTAACACATAATATTGGATAAGGATAACAAATCCAAAAGTATACTTAAAAAAATGAAATAACTAATTCTAAAAATTCATAAAAAGTTTTCTTGATTGATTTTTTTCTCTTAAAAGTAAATAATTGTACTAAAAGTAAGAATGTATGAAACACGGTTGATGGATTACGATATAACCATAATATTGTGTCTGAAAGGGACAATAATTTAACTAAACTACCATTTTAAAAAATCGTGATTTCTTCTTCTTCTTTTAGCTAGGATTTTTGTTCAATATATAATATAAAAATGCATTTATAACAAATCACATTTTCAATTTTCTAGTTTCACATGAAAACGTTAAATACAATAAAAACAGCCAAGTCTGTGCTGCCATCTATGGTTAATATTTCATTTTAAATGATTATAACAAAATATGAATTCAAAATATAGGCATTATTGATTTTTTTTTACATAGGACTATTAAATAAGTCGTGATCATAAAGGAGGAACATAAGGTGCAAAAGGGGAAGAATAAATGAAAAACGGGATTTCCTACTTTTTGTTACAAGAATAAAGCTGTGAAGCTACAATTCAGGAGATGAAATTAGTTCTCAAATATTATTTTGTCAGCAATCCTTGAAACAATAATTTATCTTAAACTGAAGGAATTTTAACTGAAACCAGGTTTGTTGTTCAACTAAAGTATTGAGTTTCGAATAATTTAACAGAAACTACTAATCTAATGGAATATAACTTTTAGTATACATTTGGTAAGAGGTGAAAGTGCAGATTCTCATTATGCTAAAGGAGAGTATTCTAGTAATGCAAATAAATGATAACTATTTTGCAAAATTTTCATTTCCTTGAATTTATTAGGTACCCTTAAATTTCACTATCGAATATATCTGTAAGGATTATACATTCAAAATTAATCACCAGAAATTTTCTGAATTTTCAATATTTAATCCAATTTTTAATTTAAATAACATAAATTAGTCTTACATCTTATCATTATTAACAAAAGTGAGTCTAAAATGTTGGCTTTTTTTATTTTAAGAATCTGTTAAATTTTATTTCATGGTTTTTGTACTGATTCTTAATTTTCAACCCTTGGATCAGAATATCAGTACGACCGCTAAAAGAGATTCTAGTTTTGAAAATACATTACTCTATATTTTTTTCCCGAATAGGGTTGAAATTAGCCATTATAATAAACTCGTCATTTTTTTTATAAATGCGAAATAGATGGGTAACTCAATATTCTTTGAATAATTTTTCATATCTTCGTTTATTCTTTAATTAATGACAGTATTTCAGCAATTTAACTAATAATAATACTCGTGCAGTTAAGTCTTCAATTTTGACACCTCTACCCATTTCATCATGTTAAATTTCACGTCAACAGAAAATATTAAGTAGAGGACGTAGTTTTGCTGTACTCAACTGAAAAACTCAATCAACAATCTGACGCAATGTAGTTTGCAGTTAATAATTCACGTAAAAAAAAACTCTTCAATAAATATATCAAATAAACTGGCTTCTATAACATCACAGCTCATGTCTTCCTGTCATATATTAAGTATACGAATTTATAGATTAGAATACAAATAGCCGGCATACAAATCCTGGCATAGTGGTAGCGTGTCTTCCCCATCATATGTGCGTCCAGGGTTCGAGTCCTAGTTAAGGCATGGTTGTTCTTCTGTTTTCTTTCTGTAAGAAATGTGAATGTCCACCTCTGTAAAAAGGGGCTGTCCAAGTGAATATATTGAGACAGACAAGAGACGTTGATTAGGCTTAAAACGTTGACTACCTCAGTGAGCATGTCCATGCTAAATGCCATAAGAAACAACAACAGAATACAAATAGATTGTATTCTTATTTGATTGCGCTTCTGAATATTTCATTACAACTATTAATAGTAGTGAAAAGAAACATATAATCAGTTTTTCTTTAAAAAAAAAAGAAATAAATAACAGACTTCTGTATTGTACAGCACAACATTCGGTACAGCACAGGACTCGGTAGAGTACAGCCATTGACGAACTCGAAGCTTAACCGCATGTCACTGTTGAACATAGTCAATATACTGATATGATATCTTTGGCCAATCTTTTTAAAGGTCAATCGTTGTTATGCTGTTGTTACAAGTACCCATATTTGGGTAAAAGCTAGAATGGTTATCTTTTATAATACATTCTCTCTCTATAACTCAGCCACGCCAAATTAACAAAAGTTCCGGTTATAACAAATAGTTCATTTAAAAAATGCATTTAAATAATAAAACTTACGTTTACTGTGGAAAATATACAGAATTTCTTTAAAAAAATATCTTCATATAATGAATATCGAAAAATCTAATTCAAAACTTAAGCAGCAATACATTTTACACTTTGGCAAGATAATTAATATCCAATTTGTAAATTGGTTTATCATTTATCCTTATAATAGTCCCTTTCATTGTAAGTATTATTGTTATTTATTTATTTATTTATTTGGATAGCAAAGCATCAAATTAGGTCCTTTCGATAATATTTAATCACATTTATAGTAAAAATCTACTACCAAGAAACTAGTAACTGAAAAATTTCAAATATATTTCTAACTATAAATGAGATCTCATACTCAGAGACTACATCAGTGAATTTTCGCTTTTCGTATATTGTCAAAAAGAAATACAATTTTAGAAAATAATTTCGTTTATTTTAAAAGAAGAAATGCCCTTACAAGAGGATCGGGTATATGTCGTTGTTTGATACCAAGTTGTAATTTCTTAAAGGATAAGTTGTTAAATGTGTTAATTTTTTTCTTAATTTCTTACTATGTTACTTAGATTGAGAAATTTTGATAAATTTAGCTAGAATTCTTGTTTGAGATCTCGTAATCAGTGAACACGTTTCTGGTATTTCGCTTTTGTGGCTTTTTTTTAAATGCAATTTTAGAAAATATCTTGTTTTATTTTAAAACTAAAAATCGCCACACAGTAGAATCGTGTATATGTCGTTATATTATGACAAATTGTATTTTTTTAAATGACAAGTCAAAAAAAGTGTTAACTATTTTTTCTTATTTCTTTTTTTATTAGTTGGAACGAATTTTGATAGATTTAGCTAGAATATTTTCCACCTTTGTCGGGAAAGCTAGAATGTGATTATCTTATTTTACCAGAAAAATAAAACAAACAAACAAGCAAATACACTCTTGATTCTAAGAAATGAATTTTGGCAAAATATATTCAAAAGAAATTTTTTTTAAAAAGCACATTATTCCCTGAGATTCTTAAGCTGATCATTTATAAATAATGTTACCATTAAATTTTTCTCAAACTTTATTTTTATTTAATTCGTTTTATCCAAGCTTTTAATCTACAGTCCACGTGCATTTAAAGAGTTTTTAAGTATAGAAATAAACTAAAGGAAGCATGAATCCCCCCTCCCCCGTTTTTAAAATTGAAAACACCAATTGTCTAAGAATCAAAATTTCGGAATTGGAAGTCACTTTTAGTTTCTAACTTATAAGCAATTGCGGCTATCGAAAAACTATTAATTAAATTATTGTTAGACTTAGACGCTAATTCAGATAATTTGATTTCATTGATACCTTCAATATTAAGGAAGCTATAGGGACAAGAAAATTTCACCCCTTTCACCAATTCCACAATGAGATATTTACTTTTCTTATAACATATTAAAAGTCGGTTAAAATTCAGATAAAATTACTCCAGTTATCTTGCTAACAAGATAATATGAGCAGTGTGTTATACTTGTGTGTGTAATCATATTTAATTTAAAACCTAATTAAATTCTTATTTTTTAAATCTTAAATTAGAATAAACTGAAGCCTATTCTAAAAATGCATTTTTTCCGGCAAAATTCGTATCTGCGAATCCGAAGTCGAATCATGAGAACCATTTGCCGGCTTCTCTTTGTCCTATGAGACTTAATCAGCTGATCCCGTAATTCCAATTATTTAAAGATACATGTGATCCACTGTAAAATAAGACTTCTTTTATAAGTCTCTTTAAAAAAATAGAAGAAAAGTGAATTTTCTCTGCAATTATTATGGCTTTCCTTTGAATCTTTTAAATCTTGATATCTTACTGAGCAATTGTTCTCTCTCTTTCATTTGATTGACCTTTTCTAACCTCTAAATCACGTATAATTTTTTAAGTCCTCTAAATATCGCTTATAGTTTCAGATAAAGAGATTGACTATAAAAGAATACAAGAAAAAATGTATTTCTATAATCAAGAGCTCATTTCTTTTCATTACATTTGAATCTAACAGAAGAATAAAAGGTTCTGATCCATTAATTTTAAGAATTACATTATTTATATGCAAATCATTATCGGTTTTATCTTTTTCTTCTTCTCCTATTCTACCTCTAAGCTTAGAAGGATTCGAAATTTAAATAAATAAATCGGCATGCGTTCTTAAAAAATGTTAAGCATCATGTTGTTGTTGTTTCTAGTGGCACTTGTTATGGAAAAGTTCGCTGATTTTAAGATGTGGGTGCTTTTTCTTGATTCAAGTAGCACCAACTAGGGCCAAGAGTATGTCTTAGCTACTCACGCATCACATTCTCTTTCATAGCCTCTTTTTACAAAGAAGCACATCCATACATCTCACAGATAGAACAGAGGAAAAACAACCATGCCTGAACCGGGACTTGAGCCCAGGAAGCCCAGATCACCTGTGCCAAGATTTCAGCTTAAGCATCGTAAAATATTAGAATTTAAGAGCTATTTCATCCATTCAAAAAACAAAATAATTCTATAATTTGATTCTTTATAACACCGATATAAAAAGCAACATTGATCTATATTACATGACTGCACAATTGTTTTAAAATCCCCTTATCTGATTTATCTTTTCACAACAAATATGTACGCATTTATCCTAAATATACAGGCTTGTTGATAAATTTAAAATGGTGTTTTATATAGCCAAGGAACTAACGCGTGCCTACAGTAAACTGATTATACTGAATTTAATGACGCATGTTACAGGGCCCCTTTTTGTGACAGCCGATCACCCAGCCACCACGGAACGAAGCAATATCCACGAGACTTCGTTTATTCCCACTGTTGTTACAGCTCCCCGTCGGCAAAACAAGGAAATCACAAAAAACAAGTATTATATATATAAAAAACTTAAGTCAGTTTCTACTAAAGTCAACAAAGAAAATTTATTTTAGTTACTTTTAACTAAATAATTACAATAGCTGTCCTCGCATTCTGCTATACAAAGGAAGGGTGAGGTGCAGTAGCTTCTGAGGGTATGAACCCCTGAGCACACGAAGGTAGAAGTCTGAGTTCTTACTCACACACATCACAAACCTTTTTTACGGAACAGACTTCATTCATGCATTTCATTCATTCATCCCCCCATCGTAATTTAGATCTGGAACAGACAAACAACGAGCACCTCTGATTCAATACCCCCAAAGGTATTACTCTCGACATGGAGGACTTTTTGACCTCGACAGGTTTAACGTCCACCATACACACACACTCAATAAGTCTTCGGCGAGCGAGTTTGAACTTCCAGCCCAAGGGATGCGAATCCAACACCCTACCAACTGGCCTAATAATTACAATTACTATAAATAATTGATCAAAAAATTATACTAGAGTTGAAATTTCAAAGCCGATTGAGGCAACGCAAAATGCGTGAATTCTCTACGCCAGTTGGGTAGCGCAATGCAGATTAGAAATTTTTAATTGTCTTTATTCTGCTTTATTTTAATTCGAAAGTACTTCAAAATTAATTTGAAAATTGATTCATTAACCATGTTTAATTTTAAATGCATCAAACTTTAAGAAAATAAACAGAATAGTTTGAAACAATCAACTGATAACAAGTTAAGCCTAACCTCATTGGCGTAGGGAAAGAACTCACTGAATTCGTTATTTATTTGGTGGGGGGGAGGAAGATTTTTGGCGAGGAAGTTAATTTTAATTAATTAATAAAAAATAAATGAATTAATATTTGAAAAAAAAAAAACTGTATTCACATCAGATGTCATCCGCGACAAGTTTTAAAAAATTTATTTCACCTTCAGTGGATGAATAAAATGTATTTTATTAAAGATTGAAAATTTGAACAGGATATATATATAGGAAAAGTGTGAGGTAATAGTAAGAATTCAATAAGACATGTCGGTCAAAAACTGCAATTAGAAAAATGTGCGCTATAAAAAAATTGACACAGGAAAAAGTTTCGCGGAATTGCGAGTAAAATTGGCTGATATATTCAGCTTGGGGATATTTTCTCATTTTTAACAAACACGATTTCAAGAACACTGATTGAATATTTATAGAAATGCTTCTTAATCTTTTATATTCTGGCTGTGTTTAAAAATTCTACTCTAATCAAACGTCCGTCATTTTATAACATGACATGTTTCCCGATAGCATTCACAAGGAAGAATGTAGTTTCCTGATAGCATTCTTTAGATGATAGCTGGTTAGAAATTGTTTTAATTAAAAAGTATTTTCATCTTTTCTGTGAGGTTTCTGCAGGAAAACTTATCTAAAGATGTAGAAATGCAATCAAAAAGTTTCAGTTGATTAAAATGAGTTAAGTTTTGGATTTCAGACATTTTTATTAGAATGCATTCCTTTTGGATTTGTCAAAACATCATATATAGGTTCTTGTTTTAGATTCTTTATTTTTAATAAACAAAAATATTTTGATCATGTTCCTAAACATGACTCATCCACCTCAGTTCTATCAAATCATTCTTCTAATGAGATAATTTTTAAATTTAATATCATTCAAATTATGTGCTAGTCATTAATTGAATATAATTTTCAGTTCAAAAATGTGCTAAAAATGGTACTTTTGCTCACAAACGATTGTTCAGGAGATTAGAAAATTACACTACCTAATGTCACAATATTTAAATGTTTATTATATCTGCTAAACTTGTCCCCCATTCCCCCTTTTCCTTTTGAAGCAATTAAGTACTGTAATCGCCAAATTTATGTGAAGTATTAATTGTTTTTGAAAATATTTAACAAAATTTTTAATTTAGTAAATATAATTATATCACTTCTGAACATTTTGGGGAAAATGTATAAAAATGCTATTTTTTTCCTTAAAAAAAGAACAAGTTTTCTAGCTATTATTTGGTTAAATAAAATTCAAAATTCAACTTTAGTGCTCTTAACGTTATCAAATGACATCTTGAAAGGCTCAGAACGGTCGAAATTTGAACCTGTGGAAGTAGTTTATTAACTGTCACGTAAGCGTAAATTGACTATCGAGGATTTTTTTCTATTATCTCTCTCCTCTGATTCTACTGATCATTAAATGCTCATACAACGATGGTCATTTCACTATAACATCAATAATAGAATCAGAGATAATAATAAAAGACTAACCTCATAATCAGCTCTCTAAATGGCAAGGAACAACAAAATTGGAATTTCACTTGAAAATGGTGGTATTGTGATTATTTTACTGTACAACAGTTTTAACAATACTCAAAATGACAATTTGAGAAAAAGGATTTAAAACTTTGATCTCTTGATTTCCATTTAAATGGGTTATGGATAGAGTTAAAGATGTTATTCCTGGATCAGGTGAAAAAATTCATGTTGCTTGTGTTCAAACTCATGGTTATATTGGTGAAAAATTTAAAAATTTGTGTTTTGCCAATGAATGATAATCCAGTTCTTATTCTTTATTCTAATATGTATGTGTTTATATATTGCTTACATTTATTCGTGGAATACTGAAATTTGATTTTTTTAAATTGAACATGTGAAATTGTATCTGATAGTAATATTGATTGGTTTTTTGAAATGTTGAATATCAACCTAAGAGTTTGATTCGTATTCCGGGATAATAAAACCAAACCCAACCAAAAGCGAAATTCTCTACTTTCTGATAAAACTTTTTTGTACATATCGACAACCCTTTCGATTAGAGTCCGGAAAAATGCTCGCTGTTTCGTTTTGTTATTGAAGTGCTTCTTTGTCTGTTGTCCTATCTACTGTTAATTTAATAAATACAAATTTAAAATTTAGAATAGATCCCTTTTTTATGTGCTTTCGATATAAAAGTATTTATAGAATGTTTTTGTTTATTTTGAAGAAGGGTGTATGCTGCAACAACTAGAATCATCACAAAATAACCTATTTTACAAAATATTGTTGGGACAAGAGAGCAAGATTTAATAATACTTCATGTCTCGTAGCAGTAGTGTGAATCGTGGATGAAGTATTAAAAAAAAATTAAGTCTGAGACCATTATAAAATTATAGCTTAGGATTGAAAAATCATTAAAGTAGTCGATACAAATTAAAACCCCTAAGATAAATACTGGTTCGATAATGGAATCTTAAACTATTCTTACTATTTAAATGTCAAAATCTGTGAAAGATTTTAAATTTATACTTTATGAATTTGTTGATTAATTAGTCTGTGTTGACTTTAATTTCCAAAATTTCAAATCAGAATTTTGTGGCAGGCTTATGAGGATCCTTTATAGCGAAAAGTGGTTGGAGATTCCAATCAATAGACTTCTCAACTTTTGTTTTCTCTGTGAATCCTAATATACAGGGTGTCCGAGAAGTCTTTGACACATTTCAAAAATTCGGTAAAATAATAATAAACGAGATAGAAAGTAAAATTAAATTACATTTATTACCTCAAATAGTGAAGTTTTTTTTTAACGTATCGATACACCTCGATGTGGGCCCCGGAGTTTCGGGGGCTACGAGCAAATGACTGATGAATTATATCGACGACACTTCTGTGTCGACCCAGGACACTCCCAGTTTCCAAAAACTTATTTTTCCATGCAATAATGCTGTTACGAGATGGAGGGTCTTTTCCCATATTTTGTACGGAAATTACGTTGAACTTGAGTAACAGATTTCGATTCGAAAAACCACAGTAACACAAAACGCGCGCTCACTTGGTGAAGACATTTTCTCAATAACTCTTTCTAAGGTTTCAGTACCGCAATCTACCGGCCAGTTTTGAATTAAAAAAAAACTTCACTAAAAGAGGTAATAAATGTAATTTAATTTTACTTTCTATCTCTTTTTTTTAACCGAATTTTTGAAATGTGTCAAAGACTTCTTGGACACCCTGTATATATATAAGATCAAAAATTTCAATTTCAGTGCAAAATATCTCTTGAAAAACTTAGAATTTTGTTTGAAAGAAATGAGAGGGGAAATAAGACTAAATATTTTTATTATGAATGCTCAACAATTAAGTATAAAATGTATACTAACTCAATGCAGTTGGGTGTAAAGGTAATCAAAAATAAAGGAAAGAAACAAGGTTCAAACGGTTTCAAAGATTGACTATAAATAACTGAAAAGGAAGGATACTTAAAAAAAATTTTTTTAAGAATGAACGACTACTATTTAATTGCATTAAGAGATCCGTGCAATATTACAGAATCAAATGCCATTCGAGTTTTGTATCACTATTCATTACAGAAAGGTATTTTTTCTTTCTGAAAGGAGATTATTGTTTATCTAGAAACTTTAAATCATTAGCTAAATTTCTAAAGAAAAGATTCTATTGCTTTATAGAAGGCTTCCATAGGAAAATTTGTTTATTGTTTAATCTTCTAAAGTTGAGCTCCGAGCTATTTGTTTGGATTTATCCTTTAAATTTTCATGCTGACCGAGTTCGTTTTAACAAATTGAGAATATTTTGCTACAGCAGATATTTTTTGAAATTTAGTCTGTCTTCACCAACTTTTGCATGCTCTTTGCTTTTTAGATATATGTATGCAACACACTTTATTTTACCACTTTAGGTTTTGAATTAAGTTTTCAAAATGCAATTCAATTTTTTATTCATGATCAAGATGGAGTTACTTTGATTAGAAACTAAAACTAGTAACTGTGATCTCAGTAAAAGTTTATTAACTCTGTTTGAATAAAAAATTGAATTATATGCGTATTAAGTCTAAAGTATACGTGCAACCTGATATCGCTGTAATGGCGTCTATAGAGTGCAAGGAGTCTGGGGTGTTCGAAAGTTTTCTTTTGCAAATTGCAATGTATCGAAGTCACAGGTGTGTTTTCTAACGAAAGCTCAACTCCAAGTAGTATACCCCGGACAACGGTTTCGGTCGGTCAAAGCATTTTCGTTCAAACTAGGTCCTACAGTTTTCTGTTCGACCCAGAATTTCAGCTCTTAGTATCATTCCTTGTCTTGAGCTATTCAACGTCCTCTGATTGAATTAGAAGAGCCTGTGAAGCTCATTGTCATGGCTGCTGCCATCAAATTCCCATGCCCCTTCTGTGGCCTATATTCGGGATAAAGTGGGGACTGGGTGTGCATAAGTAAAAGTCCCACCCCGATGAATATAATGAAGACATAATCATTCCCAGCTCTAAGTTACGTTGGAGCCTTGAGGAATCCACATTATTAGCAATAAGAGAAGTCGAGTTAATATCTCAGGGAAAGATTCTGGATGTAAATCTTCAGTTAAGTACTTTTTTCCAAGGAAGGTCGCATGAATCTTTCAAATCTCATAGGAAGGATAAAAAAATACTGAGAAATTTTGGAGTCAGAGTTGATGAAGCGAGCAAATTGCCTTTCCGCCACTTCGATACGCCAGATGGACCCACTGTTAAAAGAGATTGACACTGTCCTTACTCAGATGCGGACCAATCCCGAGGATTCTTTTCCGAACATCAGGCTTTCAGTTACTCGGAGTAGAAGAGGAATGAAGGAAAGGTCGGAACCACACCCGATCTCCTCGACTCCAGTTTAAAAGGGCAATACCTCAGATAAATCAGATCTGCCCTCATCTGAAGACGAGGCCAGTATCTATGTTCCTCAAGAGGATATTCCTTTGATGGCCCCGAGACTAATTCCTGAGATCTTGAATGACATCGATGAAATAAGACAATTAACACAGAGCCCGATCGAATCAGAGAATTTTCACTCTAATTTCCTAACAGGTGGAAATAGCCAACAATACGCCAGAGACACTGCTGCTGACCACTCCTAGCGATGGATGATAATGAATCTGCTATGATCTCTTTCCTTAATTATTTGATGGAATTAGATTCCGAGACTGTTTACGCCATCGAACTCCATTGGAGTTGGCTTGAATATCTGAATAATCAAGAGAAGGGGACCTTATGTTTCAAGGTTGCCTCAATTTTCGAAGTGATGTTGCCTGATAAATCATTTGGCTTGACGATGGCCTGAAGGAAGGTGGAGAGTGAATCTCCGATAGGTGAACTCTTAAATAGAAAGAAACGGCGTATCGAATATGCTAAAGCTCAAAAGGGTATTTCATAGAAACCTCTCACGATATACTGATGGTCTCCTCACCCCCACTGGACATACTAACAATGACCTATTTGATGAAGATTTTTGTTCATTCTGGAAGAATATGACGACATCACCTGTAGCTGCTCTTGAGCCTGCCACTGATCTTTCAGTTCCGCTGGTGATATCCGACACGAATTTTATGGCTCCATTATTGATTGATGAAATCGACGCAGCAATGCCAAGATGCAATTCTGCACCAGGTTCGGACGGGGTTTTCACCAAAGATCATAAGGATCATCCCCGCTTAGACCTGACCAAATTAATTTATCTGTTTATATTTTGAAGGAAACTACCAGGGCGATGCTACCACTCGAGAACCAACTTAATACACAAAAAGGAGGATGCCAAGAACCCGGAGTACTTCCGATCAATCTCCCTGACACCCATTTTTACCCAGTTTGTCTCCCAGATCCTGGCCAAAAGATTGGAGAGATCGGTCAGTTTTGAGAATGAGCAGAGCGGGTTTATCCCAACGGATGGAATAGCACAAAATATCTTCCTTATGGATCATGTGCTTCGGCACTCCTCTGAGAAGATCAAAAGAACTTTTGGGGCTTCCTTGGACATCGGGAAGGTTTTTGACTCATTGAACCATGGCTCAATTTCCCAAACCTTGAAGATGCGTGGAATTGAACCAAACTTTATTGATTTTGTAAAGACTTTTTATAATAATTTTAGTAAATCATTTTCTCCTTTTCCTAGCCACTTTTTCCTTCCTACCTACGGGGTTCAACAGGGGGGTCCCTTGTCACCTTTGCTGTTTAATCTAGGGATTGACGAGGTAATATAGAAGATAAAAACCTAGCCATTGAAAATAGATCTGTATCCAGAGAAGAATAGATAAAAAAAACCCAACATCGCAGCGTAAGCTGATGGCATTACTCTGTTCGCTTCTACTTCCTCCCTGTTTACAGCTACTGTTGGTCCTTGCAGGTCAACTACTAAATCCTATGAACCTTCAGATTAATAACTCAAAATCATTTATGATCTCAATTTTGGCCGATGCTATAAGTAAGAAAACAAAAATTGGCAATATTTTCTTTAATACATCTGGCACAGTCCTTCAGGCACTCAAATCTTTTTGACAAATTCAAATATTTGGGGTGTCCAATTATCAGCCAAGGGGCTTTTGGTAGCGGATGTCCCTCTAGCCCTCTCTAATTATCTATTAATTTTGAAAAAAGCATCTTTGCAACCACAGCAGAAAAGCTGGGTCTTTAAAATTGCTCTAAGTTCTAAAATTGGTCTAAAGCTCTTTCATCAGCAGGCTTTGAACTCAATGAACGTCGGGAGGCTCTCCAAACTTGATTCTTGAATACGTGCTTTCGTCGGAGGGGGGGTCTTGTTATTTTTCTGGCTACTGCCACAATGCTTACCTGTATTCGTCTGAAGCGGATGGTGGGCTTGGTGTACCTTGTCTCCGTAATTCTGTTCCCTCATGGCGGCTCTCGTGGCTTGGCTGTCTTGGTACGGTCTTGTCTCGAGACTTTCTCAGGGGGGGAGGCATCCGGGGACTTCCTGCAGCCACTCATACTTCTCTGATAGACTCTATTGGTCGGTTGATGGGGCACCGCTTGGTTCCCCATCAGTATGATTGAGTCTACTCTAATAACAGATTCATTTCCGGAAGGAATTTTATCAATTTAATTAAAACCCAAATTGGCTGCCTGCCCACTTCCTCTAGATGTGCCCATGGAAGACCAAATAAAGGCAGAGACTGCAATAGATCGTATTTCGCAGGCCTGTCCGAGGGCCCATAATAAAATAGTTGCACGGAATGCTGTTAATAATTATTTAATCCGAGTGCTTGAAACCACGTAACTAAGCGGCGCATCAGGAACCTGTATCTGACCCGCCAACTGGCATGAGAAAGTCGGACATCATCGCCACCAAAGACCAAAAAATTTATATTATAGATACTCAGGTAGTTGGCGATGTGGTTGATCTTGCCAGAGCACACCGCCGGAAAATCTCATACTATGGAGATAACGAGAGGTTGGTCAGGGAGATAACATCTTTCTATGGCTCGGAAGAAATATATTTCTCAAGCATGACTTTTAACTTCCAGGGTGGGCGGGCCTTGCCATCCAGAATTGACCTGGTGGGCGGATGGAAGATGCATTCGACTAGTGACATATCAGTACTTTCCATAAGGACACTTTTCCATCCTTCTGCAATTTAAATTAGCCTACGTTCCACTCCGGGGGGAGTGAAGTGGCAGTCTTGAAAAATGTAATTAATTATTCAGCTTTTGGAGATAACTTTGTACAAACTTGTTTATGAAATTGTTTTATTTATCGGAGTTCAATTGTGTTTCAGCGGTTTCTCCTGAAAATCCGCTAATGTAACCCTTTTTATTAGTTTTTAATTATTAAACACGAGTCAGGAAGATGTAGAAATGGGATGTAGATTTATGTTGGTTACTACAGTTATTGCATTTTTCGGAATTTTTGCAACGATCTGAATGAGAAAGGTCTCACGATGTGCCTAGTGGATTTTTAACGCGAACCCATGTTAGGTGCAAAAAGTTAAAGCATTTAGCAGGCTGAAAAAAGTTGACCACCAACACATTGATTGTGGGCTCGAATACTTCAGACTTTGTTTCCGATAAGGTAGTTTACAAAATTATTGTTAGAAAGTGGGATATATCTCTTATTTTGTATAGTAAAACATTTCATTTCGGTTATTTGCAAGTCATTAGATGTAGATAATTCTAGTATTAAATCATCCATAGTAGCGATTTAGTTTAGTCGTATTCAAGACCCCTTTTAAAGCCACACAAGGAC
Organism: Argiope argentata; assembly: GCA_026289955.1. Classification (NCBI taxonomy): domain Eukaryota; kingdom Metazoa; phylum Arthropoda; class Arachnida; order Araneae; family Araneidae; genus Argiope; species Argiope argentata. The sequence continues at coordinate 1,774,457 of JAOUZG010020776.1, read as the reverse complement.
TATTTTGAGACGGACCACGTCATTCCCAGAGTAACTGGAAAATCCTGCAATACAAAAAGAGAGCTAGTATTTTCCTAAATATCTTTGTTCTCAGGAACGCCTGAAATTTTGTCTATAAAAAGTAATTGTACTGCACAAATAAGATATTCGGTTGAATATGTGTGTGTTTTGTATACGACATATTTGAATTAGGCTCAAATCTATTTATTTTCTATTTAATTTCTTTTTGCCAGATGAAAAGGATCAGGATTGGCATATGAGGCATACGATATTGGATAAGACAACTTTCAAAAACAAGTTCACTAAACTTTCTACTTTTGTCCAGTTAACAGTTGTTTTTCTTTACTATCTAATAAGATGACCTTCTATTTTGGGAATATTTTCTTATTTTGATTCAAATGGAAATCCATCGAATACTTGACTTATTTACATATTCGAAGTCATTTTACTATTGAATTATAATTGCTATGAATGGTTTATTTTTTGTTTACAACTATCCAAATTCGATAAATCGATGCACATACGGCATACAGGCTAAACAGTTAAATGATTAAATATTTACAAGGATCCGCATCTATTTTTGAATTGAATTTAAATTCAATTCCATAATTAATGTCCCTTAAATATTCTGAATATAAAAATGCTGGAAAATTTATTTTTCAACTTGATAAGTTTTTTTTTTTTAATAAGAAGGATAATTTACTTAAATTCAACTGAAACAGAAGAAATCAAACAAATATGTTTGTTGGCTATAATATCAATGTAAAATAATTAAACCATGATAGATAAATAAATCAAAAGGTGAAAAGCTTGTCAATATTATCTTGAAAAGATAGTAAAATCAATATTGGTCTCAAAACATGGTATAAAAAAATAAAACTGACCTAAATCAGATTCCAAATCCAATTGATCCAAAAATTAAGCACCCAATTGATTTTAAAATGAGCTTGTTATAAATTATCAATCAGTGCCGCCAGTGTATTTGAAATTGTATGTAAAAAACGAAAGCTCAGTGAATTGAATAATGCACATTGCATCAGAATATGAAGAAATGCTAGAGGCACAATTACAGTGTGATAAAATAGGAAGGCTATTCACCAAGTAACAAATATCGATATGGGAAATGCGCATAACCAATAAACAAGCTTGTCAGAATAACACTTTCCCTGTTAGTAAAAGGAATCTAATTCTTTATATCAGATTTCACGGCATGAAATTTATTTCACTCTGCCAATTTTAATAGAAAATGTTTCATGTCTATGGTTTAAGATCGCGTGCTGGCACTGTTGTGTTGAAGAGGTTGGAAACTATTTTAGAAGCCTGTTCATTGCCAACATGTGCTGGTATAAAATAGTACTATAAAATCGTATAATATATGATAGTAAAATAGTTCGAATACGTTAAATATGTCATAAGATTCTAAAACTGTGTAATGATACATGTCTATAAGGATGCAATGATTACAATGACCATGAAATGCTCAAAGAATTAATATATAATATTAATAAATATCCAAAAGATCTAATAAAACCTTTTCCAACATATTCACCATTTCAGCGATTTCTACTTTAAAAATAAGTAGTATTAAAAACAATTTTTTAAAAATCAATTTCTACTTAAGTTGTTAGGGAAAAATTTAGGAAGTTAAATTTTTTTAAATTTTAGTTACTTTTTATTAAATAATTACAATTTTTGTTCCCACTTTACTCTTTACAACGGAAGGAGAGGTGCAGTAGCTTCTGAGGGTATGGACCCCTGAACATCCAAGGGCAAAAGTCTTGCTTCTAACTCCCATACATCACAAATAATGAATAAAAAGCATTTTTTTAACGATTGAAAATTTGAACAATAGAAATTGTGGAAAGGCAGATTCGAGTCAGTAATGTTTAGCGTGCTCTTCCACATTTTATGGATAAAATCCTTAGCCATTACCGACTTTAGAAGGAGTGGGGTCCAAATGGAACGAGTTTTCGTTATTGCTCGATTCTCAAAAAACTTTCACTCATATTTTTAGAATCAGACGATATAAATTAAATTTAATTGGCTTATTTCAGCCATAAGGGAAATTTCAATTGTTTCCACTGATGCCATTTGAAGACATGTATAATGCTTTTCTGAAGTACAAGAAAAAAATCTAGGTAGTAGTAGATATTGTGTTCGTAGTAGTTTCTCCACTACATTTTAATAGAAATGTTCACCGTTTTTAACCATGAAATTTTAACCCTTCGCACTCGGAAAAATAATTAGATGCAAAATTATTCACCTAATACGAAGATTTGTTTATTGCGGTGAAAAATAAGTCGAATTTCTTTGAAAGATTTATCTGCATCTCTTAACCATTAAGTAGGCATTTTTAAAAATTAAATTTGTAAAATGAATAAATAAAATGTCAAAATGATGCACCATCTTGAATAGTGCCTCAGAGGCACCATCGGAGTGCGAGGGGTTCAAGTTTATTCCCATTATAATGCACGTTTGCTGAGCAATTGGATGTAAAGAAAAGGTTTCCAAGGATAGTCTGGTATCGTTTCACAAATCATAAAATAAATATATTTTTTATATATCAATTTTTTTCATTACTAGAATTATTCGGCGATTTTGATGTTTTAACAGAATATTTCATAATTTGCTTTATTTAAAGTATTGAATTAAGTTCTGCTGTTAAACTTCATTTAAACCGATGCAACATTATATTTTGCTACTTGCATTATTTTAATCTCAAATATATTGATTGTACTTGGCTGCAATCTTGGAGTATTTTTTTTATCGCCAACGAAAGTTTAAATATAAATATTACTGATTAATAATTTAGTATTTATTTTACTGTACTTTTAATGCTAATTATTTTAATATTAATCTTAAATAATGGAATTAAATCATCCTATAAACGATGTTAAGTCAACATTGTGATTTAAGTAGTGAAATTGAAGTATGTTTTATAAATTTCAATTGCTGCAAGGTCAAAAAAGCAACTATTAAATACTATAAGAAAGTGTAAAAAAGAAATATTATCAAAACAGATAAATTTTTTGTAGTAACTTAACATATGCGCCTACCTAAAAATCTCCGTTTTCGCAAAACGTTTCATATTTCAAAATTATTTTGCATTAAAATCAATTAAAGTTTTATTATTTCCCATTAATAAATTATGCTGTAAGATTCCAAAAAGTGGCCTGCTTCTGTTTTTACTATAGTTAGAAAGAAAGTAATTGGCAAAATTATAAACCAAATGTGAAATTTTTGGAACCGAAACATTAAAAATGTCTAAATAGCTGTTTCTTCACCCTCAAATATATGAATACACGATTTATTTTTTAGATATAATATTGTGTTATATTCATTTATTATAATTTTAGGCGCTTGTAGCAACGATTTCTAATTTCGATTGATAGATTACTTAATTAATTTATGTAACGTTGAAACCACAATACAATTTGCAGAATTTTTATTTTGAAATTTCTAAATATATTAAAATTGTATATAATTGAAAAAATATTTTTACTTTGATATAATGAGATATTATTAAATTTTGAACCATATCTGTCTGAGTTGACAGTCTGTCGGACTGTACTTTCGCATGCATACAAATGAAATAATTTCTAAATACAGACTTGATTCAATGAAATGCAGCATCTGATTTTATGACTACAACTGTTTTACCATGTGAAATTTTAATTACAATTCGTCATTAAAAAAAGCATCCAAAATACATATTCGCACGGTAAATTCATAAAATTCGCTCCAAAAATTAACAATTTGTTACTCTTGTTTCTCAATATATCCTACAAGGCATTTGCAGTCCCCTCAAGGTCCACAACTTAATGCGATGGGGAGAGATTACGCCTTTATTTATGTTTCGGGGAGACCACTCCAGTAGTTTTTTATTATTTATTTTGTAATGTACAACCAATTGTAATTTACATCTGAATTTTAGCAGGAATGTCTTTAATCAACTCAAACAAATTGTACTTTTATAAGTAAATAATACAAACTAGAAATAAAGCAAGATAATTTAACTAAGTTGAAGGACTACAAAACTCGATTTGAATTAATAGATTTTGAATAGCAATCAAGTACTCGAGTTAATTAACGGCTTTAAAAATTGACACTAAAGGCATAAAATAAAATCTTATTTAACTAAAAAAATAATTACAAATTTTTTTTAAAAAAAATTAAAATATATATTCTTAACCTAAAATTAAGCACAAAAAAATCGAATTGCTATTGATACTTCAACATTATGTTATAAGGAATTTCAAGGGACCAAATGAAAAAATGCGAATTGCAAAGGAATTAGAATTGAAAAGGTTCAAATTAGCCTGATTTCACCATAATAGTAATGATTTATCACATACCTTGAAATGCAACTTTAGTGTTAAAGTCTCTGTATATGTATATTACAGTATTTTTTTTCAGCTTCAAATAATTTTTGTATTGAAATTCGAATGCTTCTTTTCTAATCCTCTGTGCTAACCTTCGCAATAATTCAAAATATTGTCCAGCTTATTTAGGAGCTTATGTTATGTAAAATCGAATTCATTCATTGAGGTTAAACCTTTAAGTGCCAGCTTACTTAGAACGTCTTTTTCACAGATGCTGCATTTCAATGACGTCATTGATTAACACCGATAGTGCATTGAACAGATTGTCTGATGGGATGTGAATTCTCTTATATATAAATTGACAATATGTTCCCTTTCTCCAGAATGCGTGAGAGAGGGAACATAAAAAAACATGCTGTAGCAGAGAACTGCTAGAACAATTCTGTGCCTTTTATAAACTAAATAAACAAAATAGCATGAAAAATTTTGTTATAAACACACTAGTTTGAAAAATTTGACAGCAATGACCTTTCAGATTTGAATGGCTATCTATGCCCGCGGCAAGGCAGAAGAAATGCTACCCCTCTTCGTAAGAAGGGTGGAATTTAAACCAAAAAGTTTTTTTTTTTTCAGTTGCATTTTTTGTTGTTTTATAAATATACTACGTAGACCTACAAGAAAATTTAAAAGCTGAAAAATACCATAATATCAACATTCTGAGAATAACATGAAACTTGATTTTATTTTGAATAATTTGGAGTACATTTTTTGGAGCATTTTAGTGCCACAGCCCTATGGAGAGCATTTAGCGCTAATAGCTAAAGGTCGATCCTGTTTAACATTTCCGTTTCATTGATTTATTTTATTAGAATTTTGCACATTCTTAACAAAAATAAATAAGAAATAAGATAAAGTATTATAAGAGAATATCTTTTAAAATTATTCAGTTTAGTTGTTTTTCTTCTGTGTTTTTAGGGGGTGTTAGCTATTTTTCGGTAAGATTACGCTGGTAAAGGGTTAAGGCGAGTCATCATTATATCATAATTATTTAATACAGCGGTAAAATATTAAAGAGCTCAAAATTCCTTTTTAAACGTGAAGCATGTATAGATTCCATTACCACAAAAAGTGAATTTAATTGCAATTATTTTTTATTGTTTACGATCCATGAAGAACAGATTTTAACAAAACACAATAAAAATGTTAACACAATTTCAGACACACTAGTATATAAAATATCACAAGTCATGTTTATTACATTTTATTAAAAACTTGAATACACGTAGAAATTTTGTGAGAAACATTCGTGATTTGGTCATGTAATTACCTGCATTATGAAACAATTTGTGTGCTGAAAATTGGGACCAATTATCTAAACTGAAAAATCTTATATGTAGGAGGAGCAACATATTAAATTGTACCACCTCTTTTTATTGTTGGTGTCAATTTAATGCAGGAAATCATTTTGAGCAAGGTAGAGGCTCTAAATCAACATCATAATAAAAATATGCTATAAATATATTACAAAGTTTAAGGTTGTACCAAAAAAGTGTCTTTTGCTTAACATTCATCCTCTAAGCACATAAACCCTTGTGACTTTGGTATCACTACTTAGCATATTTTTCGGTGTTTTTTTTCCCAGGAAGTTTGAATGCATAAGCAGTTTGGTGATAGATGTGCCACTGTTCTTTCCACTGAGCTCTTTCTGTGCATAAACATAGACTTGAAAAGAAAGGGCACACAATTCAAAAGTCACATCAGATTACAACCTTCTTCAATTTGGATGAAATTAGTTGTCTTTTTGGACGACAGTTCATCATGTATAGCTTGCAAATGGTGAAGATGAAGGATTCTTGTTTCTCCTTCTGTCACATTTATACTTATTTGCACATATTTTGTGGAACAAAATTACATGGAAGTGTATAAAACAAATGGAATGGGCATTAATGGGGTGAGAGAAAATAAAAAGTCTATCACAGTGCAGTCCTTAAAACTGGGAACTAGATTTTGGTAGATGAACTACGTTCTATTGGCTACTTTGTATGGGCACTGTAAATTGTTCCTATTCCGTGCCTTAAAATGCAACAGTAACCACGTGTAGCAATAGTGCACAGATGTGTTCGTGTACGTATACATATACATACATACAAATATATAAGCATTAATTTTCATCTATACATTTATATGTATGTATATGTAAGATTGTATAATATAGATATATAGATATAGATATATATTTCTACATATTGCCTTGTTTAATTTTTCATTGGTTTTCAGTTCATTATTTGTTTCCAAACATCATACCAACTCACGAAGGCCCCTTAAATAATGAGATAAATAAACAAGTCTTTGTTCATAGACAAGGAACACAAAGTGGAAGACTCAAGGTCAAGGCTACTAAGGGTAGAACTGGAATGGCTTCTAATTTTCAAAAGAACTCAGAAGCATGCATTACAAAGGCACTGGAAGTTGCACATGCAGTTGGTGAACATTTGATCGTGAGATAATAATTTTTTTTAGCGGGGGATGCAAAGAGGGGATGAACAATAGTAAAAGACTAGGTGCATCCAAAAAGGGCCAACTATTGAAAACAAACAGAAATGCTTGCCATAATTTGGCACCATAACCAATATAATGAGCTTGAGCTTGACTCACTAGGTGCCTGCATTTACACAACAATTTAATTTCTACAAATATTCACATTGCATCCGAAAGCAGGCTGGCTATTTTTTGTGACAAGTTTTTATCCTGTTGTCCAGCGCACAGTGTTTTCAGTACCTAAAAGATTCATTCATTCATAATGATTTTTCGTTGCTGTCTAGGAACTGGGGGCAAAGGGTGAAACTGTAATTTATTGCACCCATTCGCACCTCAGAGGGCATCCTAATTGTGTAGAACGGAGGATCCCAACAAGTGGCAGCAAGTCCTTGTAACCGAGCCGTGGCAATCGGTGAAGGTTTGACAAAGCACACTGGGACATTAATAGCGTCACACGTCCACGGATTGCCAGTAATACTGTCATGCTTCTGATTCTCCGCTCATTATTGCATGCACTTGTTCTAATTTCCAAGCCAATTTGTTCTTTCTTGAAAATTCATCTTCTTCTAGCGTTTGCATCAGCTGAAATTTAACAAAAATATACGTTAATGAACTTATTTTCATAAATAGAGTAGACGATAAAATATAAAATAATAAAAGATATGGGTAGCATCTCTACAATTAGGATGCTTAAAGAGACCATAAATTTATGATTTGAAGAAAGTATCTTATATACAACATCGATGGTATTAATTCGTAATTATAATTTATTCAAAATATTATCTAGTACTATTAATGCATTTAAAATCAATTGAGAAAAAAAATTACATCAGAAATCAATAATCCTAAGCTAATAATTGATATAGTATTTTTAAAAATTTATACATAGGATAAGCAATAAATATATAAATTATAAAATTCATATTGTATGAAAAGTGAGACGTCCAAGAATATTCCAAAACTCTCACCTGATCATTGTACTTGACTGCATAACTATAGAGCTCATACAAGGCCACATTTGTATTGAACTCGTGTGCATGGAGCTGTAAAAAATAGAAATCATATTCAAAGAAAAATAAAGGACAATATCAAACTAGCCAATTATAAATGAAAACTGTTAAAGTTATTTTATAAATTTGAAAATTGTGGAAATAAAGAACCATCACAAATATTTTTAAACCTATTACATAATATCAGAAAATTATTTCCCTTTTACAATACGAAAAAAATGCTGTAATTTAATGCAATAAAGAAGCGAATTGTCACCAAAATCATTTTATAACATGAGATCAATCATATTTAAGTGTCCAATAAATTTAATTTTATCTTTTATAGCAGCGGGAAAAAGTGAAAATTAAAATTTGTACCCTGGATTCTTCGGCGAGCATGGCGTTCATGTCCTGGTCACTTATTGCTGGCATAAGTTGGATATCTTGGTAATACCTATAAGAAAAATATAGAAATTAACTAATCAATATTTTTTCTTCTAATTTTTCAAATATATACTTTTAAGTTACTATTAGTAGAACAAACCAATATGTAGAAATACATAAACTTAGCGACACCTAAAGTAATACCAAAATAATATCAAGAATTATGAAACATTTCATTTAAAAACTACTAATCGGTTATGGATAGAGTCAAAAAATGAAAATAAAATAGTTCTTCAGGTGGTGTAGATATGTGATTGTAAGGCGTAGTTTTGGGAGATTGATATTTATAAATCAAGATGCAAGATTCAAAGAATGGAAATTTATATTATTTTCTGCTGTAAAGATTTCATTGAGCCAAGTGAATAAACGGATTTACTCAAAAGAATATTACAATTTTTCTTCAATAAATCTTTAAATTTTTTTTTAAAAATATTTTAATGTCTTAGTTTTTAACTGTTTGCGTCCGTTTTAAAAGATTTTATGTAAACGTCTAAAAGATTGAAAGTATTCTTGTAGCTTGAAATGATATTACTTTGAATATTTGAATTCTCTAAAAAGGCATTTTGGAACTATTTAAAGACATTTACGAAAAGAGTTTTATAAAAATTTATAAAATATGAGAAAATGCTGAAATTTCCTACCAAAAAAATTTAAGGGACATTCATTTCAGTGTTCTTTTTTGAGATGGATAACCAATATATGATGTATTTACAAATTAATTTTTAAAAATGATAGAGGACGTTTAATAAAACTTTAGCAGAAAAAATGTATATAAGCAAATGAATAAGTTCTTGTGGTTGAAAGTCACGATTAAAAGGAATATTTAAAAAACATTGTAAAATAAGTCATTTACTAACCTCTCCACCCAATCTTTGTAGATTGGTATATCTTTGGCATAAAGAAGTTTGCTACTAGGAGAATCTTTTCCTAATCTATGTTCAGATGTTGAACATGCATCCATGAATGTTTGAGCTACCACAGATAGACAAGAATCCACAATGTTCGTCTTGTAAATATCAAACACGAAATTAGGATTCTTTATTAGATTTACCCAAAACCTCAATGGCAAGCTAAAAATGGAAAGAAAAAAATATATATAACAAATTAAGGCAAGATACAATGTAATTTATTTATTTATTAAAAGGATATATTTAAACAGCATTCTTTCAGAATTATCTGAATAAATTCTTAACCACCATTAAACCACAGAGATTGTTTTTTTAATATTTATTTTCTATTATAAATACACTTGTGGAAGAACGAAATATATTTATTATTCCATAAAAATCTTTTATTGCTTATTCATTGCATTTCAATAAAAAAAAATATAAGTGAACGAGTTTAAAAAAACTATCGATATAGAATAGAGAAGTTAAAAGGTTTTACTCCACAAAATTAAAAAATATATATTACATTATACTCTTTGTACAGTTAGTTTTGATTAAGTATATGTTATAATTATTTAAATCTAAATTAAAAACTTAATTCATAAATATATTTAAAATTTAAATAAGTTAACATACCTGTTTGATTTCCATGTATGAACAACTTCAGGATCAGAAATTGCATGATTTAGAGCTTGATCATCTAAGAAATCAAACATATATTTTATTGCAAGAGGTAAAGCGCTCCCTCTGTGGGCAGTAGAGAAAATCGTCTCAAACAAGTCATCTACAAATTTTTGTAAGGTACCCTGAATAAAAGAGAAAGGGGGAAAATTATGTCAAATATTGTAAATAATATTACATTTTCTACAACAAAACATCCCATGCCTTAATAAAAAAAATTACATACCTTAGTCGCTAAAAGACGAGTTAAATAGATTTCTGACACCATTTTATTCCCTCGCTCACCTTCCTTATTATTTTCTGCGTCATGGTGTTTTACCTAAAGAATATAGAAAAAAGTTAGAAATCAGCATGAAGTGAAACTTGAATAATTTCTCTTATATATGTACAACAGAACGCCTTTCTCACCAAATGCCAGTATTTGTAGCCAGATTCTGGATCATGATTTAACGGTGAAGTAGCACGACTAAGAGTAGGACTTGTTTTAAGAGAAAAGTTTAGAGTCTCTGAAATTGAAAAGTAATATTTTTTAAGCAATGATATTCCACAAACTCATAGAATGGGATTGCAAAGTTTCAAATTATCTTATCCTATAATATCTAAGAGAAAATTGGTAAGAAAATTAATTAATGAAGGTAAGACTAATTATTTTAAAATTTATTAACAATATTTTTCTTTCTAAATTATTTTAAAGTAACTTTCTTCATACTTTAAAATAAATTTTAATAAAGTGAAAAATAAGATATTCTTTAATAAATAACCATAAGAACACACAGATGATCGTGTACGATAAAACTTTAAAAATGAAAGTATCCCTTACCATATTTATGTCTGTCAACCTTATCTGTCATAATGGAGAGATTGTACATGGACGACTGTTTTGGCACTAGAGTCAAGAGAGCACCATCTGGAACCTATAATTAAGTAATATAAGACTAAGCATTATTATTTGCAAGCTGTGTGAATAATACTTATAAGAAATAATTGTATACAAGTAAATTGTTTCATTCTTGTTATTCTTATCAAGAATTATTTATTTAAAAATCTAACCTTATCCTTAAAAATGAAATCTGTCGGATATCTGACAGTATATTCACTAAATAAATAAAACCTTGATTAGACTATAGAATATTTTTAAATTAACATCGAAATAACATTCTGGTGATGGTGAATTTCTCTTACAAATAAACTAAGAATGTAATGTATAGGATTATTGATCATAATTAAATCTGCATGAACAAATACATATTCTATACGAACAAGATAGCAACAGGAAATTTCTAGGTATTCAGTTACAAACCTTATAATGAGCAAGAGTATTGAGCCGTTTCCACTCTCCATCTTGTTTTGTTGTAGCATCTTCATCGGACAAAGTAAGACGTCCTGAAGTTCCAGTTCTCCATTCTACCAAAGAAATTTATTGATAATCATGCTTTTTTTTCCCTTGCATGAATTAATTGCTTAAAATTACGTTAAATTTTCGAAGTACAATTAACCAAAAGAACACTGATTTAAAAGCACTGTTTAAAATATTTGGTAACAAAATGAATTTAAATGACTTAATACTTAGTAAATGAACTTATTCAAATAACAATTATTGAAAAAAAAAGTATTATACTTTAAAATAAAATACCGGTTAAAAAAAGCAAAAATGGTTGGTAACAAGTGTCTACATGAGTGAAAGGTTAGCTTTTAAATGAAAAGTTAATTTTTGTTAGTTGTGTGGCAAGTGAAGGTCGCGGTACGAACCTGCGACATTTGGGCCAGTAGCCGAGCGATATACCGTTCGAGCAAAAGGGACCCTTCAGCTCGAAGGATATTATGTAGCTTATAAGGCTGATGCTACAGTTGTATATGAAAGAAAAAAGATTAAGATGTATTACGTTTTGTTAATAAATGATATTTATTTTTAGCTACATACCAAGATCCAAATCTTCTTTGCTCGGTCTTTGAGTAAATGGAGTGCTTTTGTAGATAGTGTCTAAAGCCTTTTCTTTCACTTGTAGAATTGTATCGCAATCCAAAACTTTCACAGGGGTTTCAATATTTTCTCCAGGTGGTTCTAATCCAGACACATATTGAGTTTGAAGAGACATTGATACATAGACAGTCTAAAAAGAAACCACAGATGAAATCGATTATTTTATTATTAATATAATAGTTATACTAGAAGAGGTGTAAATAGCGATCAAGCCTTTCTAGATTAATTTAATAAAGCATCGCATTCATGCCTTTTTTATGAGAATTACTTCAAAATACATTGTAAAGAAATAATTTTTCTATAAGCTTGTGAAAATTCCTTTCATCAGAATGATTCTATTTTAATATTTTTGTTTTTTAAAGAGACAAAAAGTTTTTTTTAGTTTTTTTTACTTCAGAATTAATCTATGTATCGGACAGTAACGCCCCCCCCCAAATAATAAATAATTATTAATGTATATTAAAATTTATTATAAGAAATACAACATAGATAATACTCTAACATCGAAATAAAATATATTCTACTTACCATGCTTTTATATTCAATTGACTGCCTGATTAATTTTTCCTCAGACAGGGAGTATCTTGCCTCACTAGTAATGGCGTCAACTGGCCCTTTATCAACTTGCTGTTTTATTGCACGGTAAAGCATAAATAAAGGCTCGCCAGCACATTCCTGCATGAAAGAAATAAGGATCATTAATTAAATTTTCTGACAAAGAATTTTATAATAAAAAAAGATAGGTTTGCGAATGTTGGTTTAAGTAAAAATAATGCTTACCCTCAGAAATTTGTACAGTAAAAATGTGAACCAAGATGACAGCATTTTCTCAGCAACTGATTCAGTCCTAATTTTGAAAATTAATAAATTAAAATAAATAATGCAAAAAGGAATTTTAAATACAAATAATTTATACATATGACATTAAATAGTCATGCACTGCCAGGGAAGGTTTCAAATCGACTAAGCAATACCGCGCATTTTTTTAAATCAGAATCTAATAATATATGAAAAATCCATACCTCCTTAATAAAAGTTTTGGGTGACTTTTTCCTTCAATGCATTTTTCAATCAATTCAGCAAGTAAGGTTTTCAGAATGCTAATTGGAAAACAAGAAAAAGTTAAACAGCCATACTTAAAATAATAAACATATTGTCAAAATTTCACAGAATGTTATTTGCATTTAGTCATTTATACTTACTCCGTGCAATATTCCATCTTTCCTTGAAGAGTCACCATGATTAATGATGCAACATTAACCCTAAAAAAGTTAATTATTACTATCAAAAACATATGAATAAATGAATTTTTCATAAATTCTATATTGAAATCTATACTTGAAAAAGGAAGTGCTTAATAGCCCAGAATCAGGAACACACCAGGTTGATTTTGGCAGATTTGGCCAACTGATGTCAATTTTTCATATCTATAACCCCCCTCCCAAAAATTCCAAGAATTTTTTTCCCCACACAGACTTAACAAATTCTATAATATTGTAAGCAAGGTTAATAAAAATTATGAATTTTTGAGAATTAATACTTTAATAGCTATATTGAAATATTTATATTCTAAAGAAATTTTTAATTTACCCGCATTTTTAAACAAGAGATGGCGATTCATCAATTCTTTATCATTTATTTATTTACACAACACAATGTATCAATCAAACCCTTAAGTCGTTTTTTTTTCAAAGGTCCTTCTCCAAAGACCCATTTCTTGTTGCCTTAATTTGAGGGACACTTCTTTCGTTTTAAATTAATTTGGTTGTAAAGGAAACAAAGTGTGATATAAAATTGTTTATAGAAAAGAAATTTGTTTATAGGCAATGGTACATCTAGAAATAATGGGGACCCAATATTCTTATAGAAATTACTTCTTTTTATGCAAATATTAACTTTATGAAATATAGTATAGTAATAAATCCGCGAATGTAACAAAAATGTAGCGATTTAAAGTAAAAAACTATTTTCTTCGTAATTTTTCTTGGTGCTCTATTCAATTAAAACATTTCGAAACTCAAAAAGTTTGGAACAAAATTTTGATAATTTAAATTTAGGAATTTTTAAGTGAAACTTATGGTAGCAACTTAAATAGCAAAATTACATACACATAATTATAAATAAAAAAATATTTACCTGTCTCTCATAGAAAAGTAACGATTAGATTCCAGAGTTCTTATGAATAACAGAAGGAAAATTTTATTCATAATCAGCTGACCATAAAGGCGTAGACCCTTTTCAATGTAGGATTTCTTTAGTGGATCGAGCTATAAGATTATATTATAATTTAAACGAGTTTTCAAAATGACTCAGAATGCTTAAATTCATAAAAATATGAATAATTAGGAGTATAAAAAAATAATTTACTCCTAGTTACAAATAACTATAAATAAGTGATAGTAATTTATTACCAAAGTTTTTCAGTAAAAAACGAATAATAATAATAATAATAATAATAATATAATTAATTATTAATAATTATTATTATTAAATAATAATAATAATTATTATTATAAAGTAAAAATAATTTCAATGGTGTATGAACATGCAAGATAATTATTGTCAAAAAACAGTATAAAGAATCGATACGCTTAAATACAAAACTAAAATATTATCTAAGGCTTTAATTTCTGTAAACGTATGAAATAATAGTTTCCCTTCCAATTACGAACGCATTTCAAAAGAAATACAGTAATAAAAGCATTTATATAAACTCTCTTTAAGTAATATTTAAAAAAAACACTATTAGATAAAACATGCATAAAAATATGGAATTAATTTTATTATTACATTTTAAAGAACTAATTAAAGTCATCTCGTGCTCTAAATCAAATTGTAGAATTAAAATAAGAAGACTATTAAAGATTTCAAAGCCCATCTAGTTTTTTTTAAATATCATTATATTTAATATTATTAATAGATAAATAGTAGAGTTATTATTCGAGTTAACGCAGTCTAAAGACTTACAGAACATTCCTTTACCTGCATTTCTCTCAGAACAGGATGATCATCAGAATTCGGAAACAGAACTTTCATTGCATAACTCTGATAATCCAAGAATGGAATACCGCCGGCAGTCAGATCACTAGTCAAATCTGTCATTTCTGTTTGCAGTTCAGCAAACGCTGTAGAAACAATATGTTATGAAACAACGATTTGGCGTAATTCAAAAGCATCTACATTTCTTTAAAATATTTTTTTTAAAAAAAAAGCTTTTAAATTAAATCAATTTAAAAAAAGAATCTTTAATTCCAAAAAGGATGCAAAAAATAAAAATGTTTAATTCTAGATATCGTGTGAGAATAGGATATGGAAAGTTTACATTATCTTACTTACCTTCTTTACATTCACTTGCTACTCTCAGTTCCAACACATCCATTTGTTCTTGCATGTTCTTCAACACACGACTACTTTCTGTTGATTTCTGACGGTAAGCAATCAAAATAATAATGACTATAATAACAAGAATGCAGCCACCAACTATAACACCAATGATGACAGGTTTTGATAGAGCACTATCATGAGATGATGGTAATTCATAGCTCAACTTTCCAATAGGAAATTTCAATATGTCACCAACTTCCACCTATAAAATAAACTCAAGCTATAACAATATGAAGATATAAATATATCCACGAGAAGTAAATTACATTTTATGTAAACTAGCAAATCGATACCTTTGTTAAAAGTAAACTTTAAATATTTGATTTTATTGCTTTAGAAATAAATAATCTATATTATTATGATTGTAGATATAAAATGTGTAATTTAAATTTAAAAATCAAAAACTTACCACAACTTCGGGAAGTTGACCCGGAACGGGGAAACCAGCAGCATCACGAGCTAAGGGCTGAGAAGTTGGTGGTCGACAAGTTAGTTGAGAACGAGACAAAGATGTAACATTGCAGTAGCTAGTGCCAATTCGCACAATCACATCGGACTCTTGAGAAGCTCGGTCCAAGTTTTGGCCCTTAAAAAGAATAACAAGTTCTAGACATTGCAACATTCAAATTGTTGCGTAAATATTTTCAGAACAGAATTCTGTAAAATTCATAATTTTTTAATCATGAATAAAAGGAGAAAAAAATGAATTTATTCATGTTATTCAAGGAAGTAGTCTTAAAAGTAGACGAGGGAAAAAAGAGTTAAAAAAGATATTTTTTTTTTAAGTTAAAAAAATAATTTCACTATTTAAAACACTCCGGAAGTCTAATGTTTAAGTGATTTAAAAATAAAAAGCTTCAAATTCGAAATGCGTTTTTCCATTAAATATATTCATAAGTGCATTTGCATTTTAAATCGTAAACCAAGCAATGCAACGGAGTATAATGTCCCAATCATGATACCGTATTCATCATTTAATTTTGGCTCGAAAAATTAAAATCCTAGAAATCAAGTTCATTGTTAACAATAAACGGAAAAAATAAAACGTAGTTATTTCGTTTCATAAATAATAACCACAGGGAAACACCATAAAAACCCTTCCCTTTTTATACCTCAAAGGAAACCTAAATAGCGCCATTAAACTAAAATTTTAGGTTTATTAAAATATTCTTGCATATGGTATATGCAATATCTATGCTACTAGCAGTGACGGGTGTAGATATTTTACAGCTCAAGATAATGCACATTACGAGGTTCTTTCAGTAAAATTGCCAATTTAATTTCGCATTTCAACATAGTTTTAATATGTTAATGCTTTATTTTAAATAATATTTTTTATTTTATTAACATGGTGAGAATGTATTTATTTTAATTATTTATTATGACTCTAGACAACGCAGTATCCAACACGGCAATATTACTGATAAAGATTTTCGATGGTCTTAAATATTCTGTATAACGAAGTGAGCGTCATAAAACATAGCAGAACATGACCAATTATATTTGATCAAATATAAGAATTGTCCTAACATTTTGTAATTCATAAAATTTGCATTCTTTACTAACTTGTTTATTTCACAAATGGAAAAATAAAGTTCCTTAATTGATTTGTGGCGCCAACCTTAACCTAGCGGCCCTATGAAGTTGCCTAGTCAGAAACACACCACTGACTACAAGGAATTTACAGTTAGATTTTTTGGTACGAATTTACAGCGGACTCTTCTCTTATCTCTTTTTACGATGGTGGTAACATAATATTATAAACATTTTTTTAAAGACTTTAAAGAAGAAAATTTTAAGCCATTAAATCTAAAAAATACAACAATAGACGGCTAATTAATGGGGAAGAAAACTTACATTTATTGTTAAGTAATCACTTTTGTAGTATTTGATGTTGTTTTCTTCAGTGAATTTATAATACACAGGATCCGGATACATGTAAAACTTAGGGAAACCTGGTCTCTCACTCAGATTTTTGACTCTTTCAACACTGTCCATAAGAAATCCGAAATCAAGTTCAACAGCTTCTTCGCCAGAGAAATCAATTTTAGAAGGTGGTACAGCTGGGCTTCGACATTTCATTTCGGTAGCAGATTCAGCTTTGCAGGGCTGGAAAAGGTTCAAAATTCGCGATGAGTATTCAATTAAAATTGTTTATTGTACATTTAAAAAAATTAATAGAAGAAAGAGTTAAAAAGCCAGCATAAGCTTAATAATAAAGCTTATAGCTAAAAATCAACATAATAAATATACTTACACTAGTGTATTCTTGGCTATCAACTAAAACATACATCATTGGCTCTTGTACCGCATTTAAGTTTGTTCCATGGACAGTTATGCTAATCCCGCCACTATACAAATATATAAAAAATAATATTGCAATTAAAGAGTAATGAACATTTCTAAAAATGGAGAGTTCGGTTATTACTATAAATCAATGTAAAAATAAAAAATAACCATAATAACTGCAATATGCTTAAAAAGGATGACAAAGTTCTAGCATTAATATATAATTTATATTAACCTTTTATCTACTGATGGTACTTATAAGTACGATTTAAGTCTAAATTATATTTTCGTATTATGGCTATTTTAGCTGATAGTACTCTAAAAAATACGGAGAATGTAATCCAAATAGCAAGAAGTTAATATAAGCTAAAAGTAGGAATAAAAAATATTTAATAATTTAATTAATTAAGATATTTCTATTATTTAAAATTTTCTCTCTTGGTTTGTCTGGGATTATTCTGTAACGAAACTTAAGAGCAAAAACGAAGTTGGGAAAATTGATGGCAAAATAATTCAGTAGATAAAGGGTTAAACTAAAAGATAATTGCTGTTAAAATTTTAAGAGTTTATTTAATTTTTCATTCACGAAGATATATTTTGAGATAATTATTAATTTCTGTCGAAGCTATTTGTTGATATTGTTTCTAGGTATTATATTTTTAATAAATATTCATCAAATTAATTTTCCTTACTTTAATAATCAAAAATATACATTTAATTCTTTTTTTTTATTTTGCTATCTAAATTATAAATAAAAACGATAATTATTAATTCAGTTTTAAAACATGCACAAAATGGGATAATTTACCTTGGGATGGGATAATTACCCTTTCACAACATAATTCAATAGATAAAGGGCTAAACTAAAAAATATTTGCAGGTAAAATTTTAAGAATTTATTACATTTTTCAATTACGAAGATATATTTTGAGATATTAATTTCTGTCGAAGCTATTTGTAGATATATTTCCTAGAAATTATTTTTTTAATAAATATTCATCAAATTAATTTTTCTTACTTTAATAATCAAAAATATGCATTTAATTCTTTTTTTTTATTTTGCTATCAAAATTATAAATAACAACGATAATTATTAATACAGTTTTAAAACATGCACAAAATAGGATAATTTACCTCGGTATTCCTTTTGGAGTTCCTCGCTGTCCTGATCCTGATTCGACATGTTGAATTATTGGGTCATCCACGTACAGGAAATTGTAATCTTCAAATATTCTCAATCCATTGTCGAATTTCACTCGGACTTTTCCTGGTCCTTTCTCTTTTGAAGCAGAAGTAATGCACTCGACACAGTTTCTTCTTCTTCTGAAGTAAATTAAGATGTTAACTCTTACAACATGCGCATTAAATACATGGGAATAAACTAAAAAATATTTATATCTCAATTACTTAAGAACGCAATGAATTTTCTGAAGTAATGGAACGTAAATAAAATACCAGAAAATAAATGTTTACTAAAATTCGATGTAAATAACTTTTGTATTAGAACATGATAAAACATGCTGTAAGTAGTCTGAGACGATCACTTTTCGGCGATTCTATCTCACTAAGGGGTGAGACGTGGAAAGACGAGCGCATTTCCAGAATTTACATTATTGTTCCATGCAAACATCTGCTTTCATTTCCCCCCTATTTTGTCGAATTAAACCCATCCTAACACATGCGCAAAAGCACGGAGAGTTTAGAATCTGCCGGCAAACAACGAAGCAACATGCAACAAAAAGGATTAAAATAACTAATTTTTTAGAAAATAATTTTAGAAATAATATTTTCCTTTTAGCAATGAAAAAATTCTTACCACAATAAGTAATTCGATATTCTAAGCGAACACAATTAACTTGATTTATTTTAAAATCTGCTGCAAGCATTTTACAGTGACAGCCCGAGCGGAAAGTAATTGTAATGGAAGTCGGATCTTTGAACTGTAAACACCTGCGAGTTTATGCTAATATTAGTGAGTTTATTATGCAAATATTTACGACGACAGACATGACCTATTTTAAGGTCAAAAATAGATATATGTTTCTGGCAGGGACACGTATTTAAATTTCAAATTTTACCCAAGAAAATATTTTATGAGCACCGGAAACCGTAAATAGTCCCTAACTTCAAAAAAGATGTCTTTCATACGTTACCGAATTACTTTCAAGTTTTATTTTTATGTACTAGATGTTATTCAGAATAAGCCTTTAATTGCATCATGAAAGTAAATTATTATTGCCTTTATACGGAGCTAAACATTACAAAATTATCTCAACGTTTTGTTAAATCTGAAAATTTTAGCGATAATATAATTTACTTACCCGGTGACTTTACATTCTAAACCATCAACAAATGCTTCAGCTCTACTTCCAGCATCCATATGCAATCCCCAAATTCTTAAGCGCGTTCCCCCAGATTTTGGACCTTTACTTGGTTCCACTGAAGTAATTCTTGGATTCTGGAGGACAAAAAATATATTTATGCAGCAAAATACACTTAAATACTTCTTATTTTCATCTCGAAATTGTGTACAATTAACACCAGCAAAAAGAATTCATAATATAAGTAAATTTAAGAATTTCGTTGAATAATACTTACAACGAATGAATAATGTTTCTTTGACCTTGCAATGTAATCGTTTTGAACTTTGACAACAATTGGACCCGCAATCGAGCCTCTACCGAGACCTGTTGTCAAATTGCGAGGGCTTTCCACTTGGCATACAATCCTAAAATTAAATAATAATAACTCATATTTTTATATTTTAGGAAATAGGTCTGCATCGAAAAGACTCAGGTGAAAACTACTTTTTGGCAATACAGTGTTATAACTTTGAAGGATAAAAGCAGGCTAAATATAAATTAGAGGAAAATATTTAAAAACGTATACATACTTGCTAGTTTTTCGATAATTTTCTTTGTGGGGTAGACATTCGGCAATGGTTCTACCATCAGCATCATAGACGACTTTTACTCCACCAGCTACATCTTCAAATACGCGACCGAGATTGATCCCTTCAATGGTTATATTAGTGCCACCTTCCCATGGTCCCGACTCTGGGTAAAACTGAAAGCAAACACATCATTTTAAGAGACAAGTTTAAGTGAGCATAAATATTTATACAGTGATTTACCAGCAGTGAAATAAAATGGAAAAAGCAGCAACGAAAAAACACACACATTAATTGATACAAAAAAAAAACTTCCGTAGTCGCCTTTCCTCTATGATATAAAATAAAACCTTGTAAAAAAATTTCTCATATTTTAATACAGTAATATTCCTCAGCCGATACTCAATGAAAAATTTTACTTTAAAAATAATTATATTAAATTCTATTTTATTCCCTTTAAGCGATTGATGACTACTGTACAAATTTTTTTCTTCTTCAAAATCTAATTTATGCACTATTAAATGTATTTTCGTAACAATATTCTATTCTTCAATTACAATATTCTAAATAAAGCCAGGTAAAAATTGGGAATTCGTTGCTTTTAATTTTAAAAATAAATACTTAAATTGTTTTGCTACTTTGTCGTTTTTTAATTTTAATTTGTTCGTCTAATTAAGGTTTCTATTCTAAAACTTCATTAAGAATGTTTAAAAGAGCACTTCCATAATTTTAAGTAATAATTACAAAATGAAGACTATATCAGGATATTTAACACACTGTCTTGTAGCAAGCATCATAGACGGAGATTGCCCTCGTTATACAAATGTTTCTGCCAATCATAGATAAGGTTAACCATATGCAGGTACGGGGGTTGCAATGCAATCTGGGTCCACAACCTTAAGGATCCCAATAGTTATCAAGAACTAAACGCTCACTTTCCTTTTTATTTTTATTTTTAAATATTAAAAATTATATAATACAGGTTTATTTGGAGGGGCACACAAATTTTACTGATTAGTCTGTATTACAAATTCCAATACGTGAAAAAAAAGTAATACAATGTTATTACGAGAAGATGCAAAGAACAATCATAAAGCTTTCGACGATCTTCAAAAACGATCAGTTTTGCTGATCTTTGAAACCCGTTTCGGAGAAAACTGACATTCTAAGGTGCCTCCCTCGTACATTTGGGAATATCCATTACGAATTGTAACTCATCGTGAAAATAGGGAAATGGTTTGAGGTTCATACAGTAGGGTGGAAAATTAAGGCATATATGAAGGCAGGATTTCTCAATGGGGTTCCATATCCGGCAGCTTTAAAAGCAATACATTATTAAATTTTTCTAATTGTGATGCTACGTACCACAGCTGGTTCAGATGCTTTACATCCTGCCCTACAAAAGTTACTAATATGAACTAAGCATATTTAAATAATTATATTTTTCAGCACTTTTTTAAATGTTTGTTTTAATTCCTTTTGTTTTTATCTTTGAAATAAAAAAGTTTTAGGTCTCCCAAAGACTTTTTAAACCAGTTTTCTTACTATCCTAGGTCCTTTCTTATTGTCCTAGGTAACATTTAAAGCAAAATATTGCTGTTATTAATTTTTCCCGCCCATTACAAAAGCCAGTAATGGTCATATGATTAAAAATGAATTAAGTGACGGAATCAAATTTAATCAAGAAAAAGTCTTGATTTGAAACAGTGCTTACCTTTGTTATTTTTGGATCTGGACACGTTTGGCTGTGATCTAACCACTGAGTTGGGTCTGCACTGCACTGTTCGTGAACTTGGCACGAAGATGGCGGATCCTGACACCACCCACAAGCATACTTGTCCGGAAGTTCTAAGCAAATTCCACAATTCTGTGCCATTCCTTGGCATCGATAAACCAAAACTAGAGAAGGAAAAAATTCATCATTGTAGCTTATTATGAGAACTAGCAATGAAGTGAGAAATTTTCGTAAGTTCTGACAGGAATAATAGAGGTTAGAATACTTACCATGAATGTTTTCGGGATTGTCTAACGGCTTACTGCCATCCCAAATAACAGCAAAAGCCGTCGTAATATTGGGTGCTTGCGTTCCATAAGCAAACTGAGAAAAAGAAAAAAAGTAACAATTCAAATTAAATATTTAAAATAGCCATATTACTAATTAGTGTTATATAATTCAAGAATAAAAAATAATATTGTGATGAAATTGGGAATCTAAAAATTATTTATTCTTACCACCATCGGCTCACAATATATTGTGTCACCTAACAGTTGTGCATGTACTTGTCTAACTCTTCCTTCAATGTTAAACTGGCATACAAATCTGGTTGACGCAATAATGGGCTAAAATAACACAAAAATAATGTAAGGGGATAACAAAAATATGTTATATACAATGTACAATAAAATATGCACCGTTTCAAAGAATTTTTCACAAGCCCTCTCAAAAGTTCTCCGATCGATGAAAGAAATTGATTTTAAATTAGCAGAATCGTCTAAGAAAAAAATTCTTAGGATACCGTACGCCATTTCGTGTAAATGCGATGTAATATATTTCAAATGACTTACAACCAATATAAAAAAAGGGCAAATATTTATTGCATATTTGTGTTACAGGTTAATATTTAGTTATAGTATTTGATAAAAGTTATATATTTTATCCTTAAACGCGTGTTAAATTTATAAAACAAATGAAAATTTGCAATATGAATGTAAATCAATAAGTTTGACTGGTGCACATTAAAAGAAATACATTTACATACCGTAAATTATATATATTTATTCTTGGATAACGATGCACAGATTTAAAAAAAGCATAGAAAATAAGTGCAGCGCATTTTAAAGTCTGCGTTTTACGAATGAGATACAGATACAGTATGAGACATTGATAATATTTGGACATATAAAAAAAGTTTTTTTTAAAATTGTAATTCTAGCAGTGAACGAGGAAAATTTCACTGGTAGATTATTAGCAATGAATGATAAAAAAGCATTGTTGGATATATTTGCGAAACAATGTATAATCGAAATTTTACTTATTTATACTTCTCTAATCAACTCAATCAAGCATTATTGATATTTCAACTATGGAAGACAAAATAACACTCAAATTCAACGTAGACGAAAAACTAAAAATATTTACATACAATCAAATTGAAAGATGGAAAATAGAGGCTCAAAACTATCTTCTTGAAGAAAAGTAGATATTTTGTGAAATAAGAATACATATTCTTATCAAATACATACCTCCTCTAATTCGCCGTTTTCGTTAATTCGATAGATTTTTTTGCTTGCTATCTGCCGGATTATTGAGCTACTGTAATAATGAATTTAAAAGAAATCGATGTGCATTTCACATGAAAACGTATCTAGTTATTCTTTATTTATTTACGGAATTGAATATTTTTACAGGTGCAATGGTATCTTATTACTTAATTGAAAAAATACACCTATTTACTAAAATAACATGTTCAAAAATAAATATTTACCTGAATATTATCGACTTTTACTTGAATTCGTTTACTGATGCCAGACGGTACTAAAATTTCAATAGAACCTCCAGTCGTTGTATTTATTCTCGGACAGAAACCTGGACCAGACCTTATGCTGGGACCAATACTCTGCAAAAGCGATAAATTAAATACATTTTATTCTGATACTACAGAGGGAAAATCAATTTTCATTTTGTACCCATCTTAATAATGACCAATCAATGCTTACCGAAATGCCAGTCACTAATATGTCATTCCGACAGTTTTCTCCAGTGTCATGAGTACATCGATGTCCACCAACACACCAGTCGCACGGGAATGGACTGGAGACACATTGAGTACACCTGTAAAATGGATAAGTACATTTTACAAACAGCTGTGAAATAATAGTGCGATTTACAAATTAACTTATTGTAGTAACCCTCAAATATATACTTCAATATGAAGGCCTGTAAAGAAAAATAATAATAAACGAATTTAAAATAGTTTGTTTTCGAAAACGAAACTTACGATGTATAAGTGCTGCAATCGTAAAATGTAAAGTTTGTAGCAACGAAATCAGGGCCAATCTTCATTCGTACGGATAATTTGGCCGTAAAATGATCTGAAAAGAAAATAGACAAAGTAAGTAAAATAAATGACGTTGAATTTTTGCGTGCCTTATGGAATTAATAAATCCTATGTTTCATGAAAATATAAATAATAATTACTTTTATTTTTTACAAATTAGGTTAAATTATATATATTTAAAAAGTAACATGCATTGTTAAAATATGCAAGATTAAAAGTTGGAGGATTTTTTTACAAGTAAACAACGACAAATAATACGGAGCAAATGGTGAATGAAATGAAAAAGAATATAAAAAGGCACGGATAAATGCTAAAAAGATTTTGAGCCTGAATTTCAATTTGTATGTCTGCGATATATAAAAAAAACCAAATTATCCAATATTTATCGATTCTTCTAGGTAGTTTGCTCATTTTTAAATATTTGAAGTGTCATTATAGAATTTTTAAAATATAGATTATGATAGTACAACTGATATGGAAACTTTTAATTGCTCAATATTTTTCTCTTTAATCGTTTGAGTGCGGCGAAGCGCTATTGAGCTTCTCTTGCCGTAAAGGTAAGTATTCTTTCGCACTCAAACGGTTAAATAGTTCCTCTAAAACAAATGATAGATTTTGTAACTTTAATTATATATTACATAATTTCTGTAACCTTTAATTGCATAAACGTAATGATAAATAATTCATAAAATTTATATCAGCTATTATTCTAACTTTGCAGCATGGATGCATGAAATATTATCCTTTTTTTATGCATGAATGCATTCTAACTGTAAGTACGGAAGCATGGATTATTATCCTTACTTTATAGTATCGATATATTAATTATCATCTTAACTTTAGAACATGGATGTATGAAACTATTATCCTAAATTTACAACATGGATGCGAGACACTATTATCCTAAATTTAGAACATGAATGTATGAAACTATTATCCTAAATTTATAACATGGATGTATGAAACTATTATCCTAAATTTATAACATGGATGTCTGAAACTATTATCTTAAATTTACAGCATGGATGTATGAAACTATTATCCTAAATTTACAACATGAATGGATGCGATATTACGTTAATTTTAAAACGTCAATGCAGGTATAAAAATACTTACGTTGTGTCGGTGGAATTGGTGGAAGGGAATCTGTATGCGGAGTAGCGCAACTTACTCCGTTGGCTGAACGAGACGCGTTTGTTACCAGGGTTTTCCCCAGGGCAGTGAAAGCACAGAAAAACTGTCCTTCCAAAACTGGCAAATTATCAATTACCAAGTTGAGCTAAAAGAAAAAAAAATCAAATGAGTAAATCCAATAGAAAATAATAATAATTGTTATCATTTATTTAATATTAAAAGTTTAAAAAATCTGTATTGAAACTTACAATTCTAGCCGTTGTCCTTTGGATTTGAGGAGGATGTACACTCGTTATTGTGGTACATTTGCCACTTTTGTAAGATAACCAGTAGAGCGGATCCTGAGCAGCTTCAGCGCAATCGCTTCTTAAGCTACACCTAAAGTAAAATTCGAATAGTAAGATATTATCATGAATTTTATTGACGGTTTATCCGTAACAGTTATTGGGCGTGAAATTATTTCTTCTCATAATACCATTTTTATATTCATTGTACTGTAGATGCCGCTGAATGAGGTAATTTCGAAGCGGGATACAGGAAGTAGTTTGATAATATTAACTGATTGATAACAATAACCGAATTGGGTAAAATCCTCTATATTTTTATCAAATCAAAGATTAAGAAAAAAAGGCACTAACTTATCTATCTATAAATATTTTTTCAAGCATAAAAATTAAAAATATATTGTAATTTTTGCTTAACAGTCATCCCTTAACGGTTTATTTATACACTGTTCATATTTGTTTTCTTTTAATTTGTTTAATACTGTTTTAAGCTGAGTTTCTAAATAACAAGTATTTGACTTATTCCGACATTCGTTGAAGAGTTTTCTTGAATACATTTTGACTCTTCCATTTTCATGACTTATTTAACATGTAAGAAATTTGCCGCAGAAAAACTAAAATTAAAAAATAGAGCTCAAGCTGCAATTGAAAAATCAATTTCATGTGTAGCTGCGTAACTCACATAAAAAAAATTGCCAAAATTGTTTATAATGTTAAAAATTACGAATTCTACGATGAAAAGTAAACAGAAAACAACATGAGAAATGTATTTAAAAACATAGGATTACTTATTTATATTACTTATTAATTATATGATAGCATAAAAATGATAACTTACTTATTTTCAAGAGAGCACCAACCACAATAAGGATCCTGCGCTTCTAAGCATTCACTGCAAGTTTTGTAGACCAGACACTCTTGCACTTTGACCATCGTCACCTAAAAGCACCAAAACGATAAGACTGTTAAATGTGGACAGTCATTTTCATTTTGACTAACTCAAAAGCATATTTTAATAAAAACAAATTTTACTTATTTTGAGCGATGTGACTGTCAAAATGCATGAGGTCAAGGCCAGACTCTTAGTTTAATAATCATTCATTAGCATGCAGAAAAATAAAACAGATAAAAGAGATATAAAACTCATTTACTGCTTCACTTACTGGCTTGCTTTAATCAATTTGTCTTGCCAAGTCTCATACAAATTGAGTTATTTTCTTAAAAGGTGTTCTAAAAAATAGTACTCGTCACAAAATAACAATTCCTCACTGGTTTATCTGGCTTTAAAACTTATATTATTAAATAATTTATACATAAAGGGTTAGATAAGAGGTGCATTTAAATTGTGCAGATGTTACAAAGCTCAAACTGATAAGATAATAAAAGTTATTTACTGCTCTAATTTTTCTCTTTTCTTCTTTTTGCTATTGATAATAGAAATAATTATTCAAAAGGTCATAATTCATTAAAATTTAATTATTCTTTTAACAATTTTGATTCACAATTCAAAGATTCATTCAAATACAGACGAACATGTTTATACCATATTTTAAACCTAAAATTTAGCTTAGTAAGGGGCAAATCTGAGCAGAATTCTTTTAATTCACATTCAATTGGCAAATAGCTATTTTTGTTGTTGTTGTTATAGTAAATAATTAATTCCTATTCATAGAAAACCTCTTTCTTAAACGCTGGCTTTGAAAATGTGTTCATAAGCGCTGTGACAGTCCAAAACAAAGATTTCAGTGACATCGATTATTAAAGAATGGAACTGGTATGAATGCCATCTTAGATTAAGAATCATCATATTATATTAAAACAATAGAATCCACAGATTTTTTAACAAACATTTTTACAATGATTTAAGCAGAATTCTTTATGGATGACAAATAGATGTCATTCATCATTATAAAGAATTTCTCAACTGCATATAGTGACAAACTCGAAGATCGGTAAAATAAATATCATCTTAAAATACACAAATGTTGAAAAAAATTCCTGAGTGATAACTGTTGATTGAAAGCTTTAGCATTTACGTTGGATAAAGAATTATCTTTTAACGTAAAACTTACCTTCGAATTCAGCGTGACTTTATAATAAGCTATTGCATTTAAGGAAAAAAAATTCGCTAGAAGATACTTACCGTTTAATAATTAAATTTTATTCAAAGAAACTTTATAAAATACGGATAAACATGTTTGAATACAATTTAATATTCTAATTAAATCATTATAAAAGAAATTGAAAAAGTAAAACATAACAAGGATTCCCAAAGGATTACATTTTCTTCTTTATTTATCCTTTTCAAAAAAAGAAAAAAAATCCACCTCGCATCATATTAAATTTTTTTTTCTTTCTTTCCTTACATTCTGAATGTGTGATTAATTGCAGTAAACATAAAAAAAAAAGACTTGATTCCTCAAATAATTGCAAAATCACGCTATAAAAAAACTCCTTTCCATTTACCATCGTTAATTAAAATTTTATATGGAAAAATTTGAAACTCTCCTATGATACACACTGGATTACAGAATAACAAGAAAAATATTACTTTAATTAACTAAATAAAAATGAACCTTGATTATATGAAGAAAAAAGACCGACTATTGATTTTTTGCAGTTAAAATAAACAGTTTGTAAGCATTTCAGCTTTTTTTTTGTGTGTGTGTGCATCAGTAATTAAAAATAAAGATCGGAAATAAAACAAATGCTTCGGAATAATAACAAAAAAATGTATAAATATTTTTCAGTATAACAAATTTTTTAGCAAAAATTATTCCGATAAATACTCAGCTTATCGCAATAAACGCTCATTATCTTAATAATTTTTTTTTCTTTACAGAGGAGATGAGTAAGATTAGGAGTAGTATCTTGATTTTCCATTCTTCTTCTTTCTCCCTTTTCCCGAAGTTAAAAAAAAAAGTGCCCTACAAAAATGAGATAATAGATAACATTCCCTCGCTCAAAGCGAAATCTACAAATTGCCCGAACAGAACTTCATCAAAACTTTAAAAAAGTCGCTTAACGAATCAGTAAAAAAGGAATATGATTGAAAGAAGGAGAAACTAGAAGAAGATAAAAGAAAGTTACTGCAAATAAAGAAGGAATCAAATCGTTCAGAGAAATGAAATTTTCGTGACCGGCCGACATTGATCATACATCTTTAGAAGAGCAATTTAGGGAATGGCTGCATGGATCGATTAGGGTCTCTTAATCGATTGTATTGATAGCCAGTATTATCGAGCAAGAGTAAAATTCTTTTAACCGAAAGTTTTACTTCGTTCACTTACACAAAAGATGGAGTTTTTCGTAAGAAAATTTTCCAAAAGTTTTCTTTCTTTTTTGTTATAAGTAGTAAAAAAGAGAAAAGTAAATCGAATAATACAAATGCATTTCCTTAGTTTTACTCTTTTGAAAAATATATTTTGTTTATTAATGGCCCATATTTGTTTTCACTTGGAGATCGAAGAGAACAAAGCAAAACTAATAGGATTTTGAAATACAAGAAGGAATTTTGAAAAACGATTAAGTGTTTTCCATTTTGCTTTTACCTGTCTATGAGTCAACTTGAAGTACCAGTTAAAATAACTTCATTTCTACAAATTTGCTTCAATGTTTTGGAACCTGACCTTTCATTTTAATATTCATTTTCCTTTACAAAATATTTAATCCGAATTTTTGAAATATATATTTGAAAAGAAGTTATCCGAGTCTGAAAATATATTTGAAAAGCTGATATGTATATTAGCTTTTCATGTTTGAAATGGACAAAATGGAGATCTGCATTGATTGGATTGGACCGATGCTTTTAAATCAAGCCAAGTATCCATGACAAAATGACCATTTTTTAAAAATCCATCATGTGTCAAATGTTAAAGAAGAAAATCATAGGAAAAAATTCTTATTCAATGTTCTTATTTGACTATTCATTACATAAAACCTATCTTAAAAGATGACTAGTATGACTGGAATTTTGCTCTTTCTCAAAAAATTATCTCTATTGTAATGGGATTTTAGCTTTATTTCAAGAACAGATGTTTTGAATAAAATATATTTGATTAAGAAGTTATTTCTTTTGAAGCGAAAAGTATTTCATTTTTTTAAAAAGTAAATTCTTTATGTAAAACTTAAGCACGTACAAATAAAATAAAGCGGGAAAAAGATTTGAATTAACGAAAATATTAGTATGTAGTCTAAATTCATCAAAAAATAATTTTTTTTGAAACAATTTCTTCTTAAAATAAAATAATGATTATAAATTTATAGTGTAAAATAGCTTTAGGATACTATTAAGAATATTTTGAAAAGGGTAAAGAAATTTTTACTATCTGAATGGATTTTTCTGATTTTTAATCAATTAGATTTGAAAGTCGTTGAATATGGAGAATCATTTTAAAAAGTGAATTACATAAATAAATAAAGATAAATTTAAGGTAAGAATCAGCAGGTAAGATGAAATGAAATTAATATTAAATTAGCATAATAAGAATATGTTAAAATTAATATGATGAGTTAATATTAATATGCTAATTAAAATTAATATTAACTTTGTGCAGAATTTTTTAAGATAAAAAATTCAAAAAGAGATCCCAAGAATTATTCTTATAACAAAAAGAGAAAGGAATATATTTATTTTCACCGCAGTAATCGTGACAAAAGGAAATTAATATTCTTTTCAATTTAGTAATTCTATGAAACTGAACAGTCAATTTACTTAGGTCATTCGGTGCATCTAAAAGACATTAATAAAATATTTTTTAGACACTTTTTAATAAAGTATCTCTCTTAGAAATAAATAAAACAACACAGAAAAAAATTGGAAGAAATTTTTGTGAAAGTAATAATAATATAAAAAAGACCCCTGGTTTTTCAATTTTTCGCTCAGACAACGCATTTGAATGTTCCAGTTTTCCATTCGTAATCTTCGAGGCGGAAAATGAAAGCGTACGCAAAATTAAGTGGCAAGAATTAAGCGGACATAAACACAAACATTCCAGCAGCTGAAAAAAAAAAATCGTCTTACGCTTCATATGAACCACCAGTATATTGTTTCTTTTGCAGCCTACGCTTGCCGTTCTTCCACAGATGTTGTCACACAGAAATAAAACTCGGAGGTGGGTGAGGGGTGGGGGTATCAAGCAAAAAAATAAAAAAAAGAAGGGGGAAAAATCCTCAACATTATTCAAGCAGCGGGTTCGAATACGTCCAGGAAACCATCATATGCAGATGATAAAGAAGGCGCCGGAGACAATAGAAGGTTCGGTAATAGGAAATTTAGAAGGGGAACTAGAATACGGGGAGGGGAATCTTCCCAAAAAGGAAAAAGAAAAGAAGAGGGAATAATAATAAATTTTTTAAAAAAAATTCTTCAAAACAAAATACTAAGAGATATCGCAAACGTTTTTGACAGCTTATTTCAAAGAACTTCGGAACTAACGGTGCGGTCTTGGAAATATTCGCGCCAGTGATTGTCAAGGAACACCTGCAGGTACAAGCAGTCACTTTGGTGGGTTTCAAAAGCATTGATGTAAATAAGAAAGAAAAACAAGAATTTAATGGAAAATGATGCAAGTACCCAATAATAGTTACTGTTGAAGCAGGAATTATTTTTAAAACATTAATGGCATTTTTTAAGGTATGGGAGAGGAGAATAGATATCGAAGGACAATACAATTCAGAAACACAATAAAACACAAACGTCAAGTTTCACATAATTTAAATATTGTTTGAACCTCCGTCTAATTTAGCGCGTATTGTAAATATTTGGTGGACTAAGCGATCCATGAATGTTACAGCCCCACGGCTTCATCAGAAATAAATTAACCGTAAATAATTTGATAAAATTCTAATAAATTTTAGAATATTAACTGCCAGTGTCGTTTGTAATAAGAATGGACAATGCCTATCGAGAAATATCTAAAGGAATTAAAATTTAAAGAAACGTTTTTCGTTCGATTTCGTTGGAGGCTTTTACAAAAGAATGACTTGAGAAATCATAAAGAGTAAAAGGAAAAGTTTTAAACTAGTTTATAACAATATATTAAATTTACTTACAATAAAAAGAGTAAATACAAAGCTAACAAATAAATTACTTTATTTTGCGGTACTGAATCATGTTCTGAAGAATTTTAACAAAATCTCGTTTTTTATTCTATCCCCTAAAAGATATCTTAATATTAACAATTCAAAAATGTCTTTCTCTTATTAATTCAATTTTGCTTAATTTAAGAGCAGTCTCGCATAAACTTACATACATCTGTTTATGTATTTGCTGTTCAAATTTAAAGTTCTCTTTTGAACAAACACTTCATTAATTAGGAATTCGGTATTCAGCGCAGCAGTAGCTTTTGCTCCAATCGATAGTCTTCCCTAAGATGCTTAATCCTGAGTTGAGAGTTTCGTTCAAGTGAGAAGAGAATTTTATAAATCTTCTCCAAGTAGCCGAGCGCACAAATCGAAGGAAAGCACACATGGGCTTGCGTATCAGTAATTTTTCCCGGGTGTGTTGTTTCCCGCATGAAATATCGGACACTCGCTCCTGCACTCCAGGAAAAATGCATTCCCCTCAGGTAAAGACTGCAGTGGTATCGAAGCATTATTGCAAAGCGAAAATTTAATTACTGCGGCATTTGATTAATTACCCATCCCACTACTGACCGGATTCGAAAACATCGCGCGTTTTATTGTGTTTTAAGCAATCTTAAATCAATTGGACGGAAGAGAGGCCTGCAATGCTTAGCAATTAGGTGTCATGAAATATACGGCAATTAAGCAAATAATTCCAGGCGGCTTAAAGGCGTTTAATGACAGCTATTGGCCAAAGAGGGTGCTGGAAGAGCAATAATGCATTCGAGACCAATTTGTGGAAACGACACGCCGATAGGAAGACCTAAACAAAGGGTACTTGAATAGCGAACAATGAATTCAACCCTGGAAAACGAATGGAGGGTGCGTCAATTAGAATCATTTCCATGATAGCTGCCTCTTAGGCAAATCCATTCACGTTCGGCATCGGCTGGACGCGATCTGCATGGCAATAAAAAGCCTCTCTATTAGCTTGGCGATTATTAAAAGCGACTTAACGCTCCCATCGACAATTAGCTAACGTGCACTCTTATTGAAAGCTACCGGAGAGAGGTTGCTAATCTAATTTTTCGTTGCCAGTTTCTCTACTGGAAAATCCTGGCATTTCTTTTACCCCGTTCTTTAGAAAGTTTACTCTTTTATTCATGATAAAAAAAGAAGAAAACTAAAAGTTCGCTACAGTGTTTTATGCGATTTCTAAAAGGGTAGAAGTATTAGGAGACGTTCAACAACGTTAACGAGACATGAACAAGTATAGCATGGTAGCAATTAGTCTCAACTGTTGCTATCCTTATTTCAAAATTTAGAACTTAAACAATAAGGCAAACATATAAGCACAGAGAGGGATTAATTCCAAAGAGTGGAATGTACATGATACGTGAATATATTCTCTTTTTGGATCAACTTATAGGCATCTCAAAGATATCTTCTTCGAGAACATCGCAGGAAGAAGTATTTACCTAAATAAAAAGACCTTTTATCCATAAAAAAACTTTTTACCTTCATACAAAACTAATTCGAATTCTATGCTGAAGTTCCGAAGACAAATTTTGAACGAAGAAACCTGATATCAAAACATTCCAACGGCTATTTCTAAATTCTAATTTCTATTGTTCCAGAAGAACCACGTCAGTAAAATATATATTTTAATAAGAACGCATTTTATTAGTTTAGAGGTTATTAAATGCAACTTAGTGCTTTCATCCGCAATTAGCTAACTCGCTTTCTGACAGAAAGCTGCCAGAGAAAAACTAATCTAATTTTATGCGAACCGATTCTGCTTCAGAAGAAAAACCTCGGCCTTTCTTTTCGGGTGAAGAAATTTCTTTAGAAAGGCTTATTATTTTATTCATGGCGGAACAAGGCAACTCGCCACAATGTTTCAGATCGCGTTACAGCCGCCATTGATCGAACTCCTGTATTTGTTATGGGGACGATGGAGGGGGAGATGGGAGAAATTTTTTGGCAGCACTGTTCCCCCATGCAAAATTGAAAACGATAGGCATTGCCGTCGAAATGATAAAGAAACCAGATCTCTGGTTTCTGGAGGGTTTTTGTCTCCCTCCCATTTCGATCTTCCATCTTCAAAATTCTGATATGCATCCAGGGGTATATTTTTTGAGTTAACATACAATGCCATATGATTTTTTTGTACAAACAAGAAACAGGGAAATAAAAATTTATTTTGCAGTTCATAGTTTATCACATTAAAAGTACTAATTGCTTTTATCTACTTGATTCAAAAAAATTTGTTAAATCATCATCATCAACAAAAAGATCACTTAAAAAGCATAATGTTAACTTCTTTCAATTCAACTTAGATAAAATTAACGGCCAGTATTTCAAATAGTTATAAATAAAGGTAATTTATTTGCTGGAAAACAATAAGGTATGCAGAACTGAAGAAAACTAATACAAAAGTCTTTTCAAAATAAAGGCTTACAACTGAACTAGAGGCATAATGATGAGTTTAAGATATAAGTTGCCATTTTTAATTGCAAAGCAAATATTTGTATGGCACCCAGTCATCCATAAAGTAGAAATTTGATGATATTCAATAAAAAATGTATTATAACAAAAATAAATCAAATTTATCTGAAACTGATAGGGGGCATTTAGTTATTTTGGAATCATCTGTGCATAAATAATATTTAAGGAATAAAGATTGTAAAATTGTTTGGATAAAATTTTTTTAATGACTATTGAATATATATTGTGAAAAGTGATATATATATATATATATATATATATATATGTATATATATATATATATATATAAATGATTTTTTTATTCAAACAAAGGCTGCTTTCACTCCCTGAAAAGTTTGCAAGATATATTTCAGTGCACCTTAATTAGTCTTACTGACAGGTTGATAAATCTTGAATTAAAAAAATATTATACTGATAGGCTGATAAAACTTGAATTAAAAAAATACTATATTGGCAGGCTGATAAGTCTTGAATTTTTTTAAAAAGTATTATATTGACAGGCTGATAAATTTAGAATTAAAAAACAAATTATATTCGAGATAATGGACCAAAGGAATTGGGAGGAGTTTTCTTTTTTTTTTTCTTATCGAACTCATCAATTAAAGATTTTAAAACAAACTTTGTATCAATAAGTAATGAATAACAAGAAATATGACAAATTCCAACCGATCCTGTCAATTAAGTAAAAAGCCACAAGGGAAATCTCAGAACGTATTAAAAATTCCCCGTTTTCTTTATCTCTTATTTTTTAAGAGATAAAAAATATATTTTCAAAAAAAAATGCGGTTCATTAGTGAAATTAGAAGCGAAAACAAGAAAATCCAAAGTATATAAATAGCAGTCGTGTGAGCAGTCGGTTCAATGTTGTGGGAATGCGATGACTATGCAAATGTTATTCGCGTGTGCAAGTTAATTGGTCGAGACGGAAAGCGTTTTTAAAGCGTGTGGTTTCTGAAACTAGAAAACGAAATTAAGAGAGAGAAGAGAGAATAAAAAAGAAAGAAAAAAAATGAGCCGAATTTTCTCTTCCCCACTCTTCTCTTACAGTAATGGAAAGCAAGCTTGCCTTCAGAAAGACTTCACATTAAGGTGGAAGCAAAGAGAGAAGGTGGTTAAACCACGATCACGCGAACAATATTTTTCCTTTTGTTTAGTTTCTTGGTAATTCCCTCAGCACAATAGCTTGCCCGATTCATGCGCAAGAGGTGGATTGCTGGAACACACAATACTTTTCACGATCTTTAAAAATAAGGAATTAATCAAATATAGTCCAGTTTATTTATTTTTAGTTTGTTTTCCTTGGATTGGATTGGTTTGCACCGCCTTTACTATTTTATACACTTAAGATTATTAAGTGCTTTTTCTCACGAAAACTTGTGAATAAGCCTCTTAGCTCAATTAATTAATCGTTTAAAATGAAAAATTAATTGGTAACCAAAAGAGAACGCCTTTGCCACAGTTTTCAATAAAAGCTGCGTTTAAATACAGTAATTAGAAACTCAAGACTGTTATATTTTATTTTAAAATTAACGGGTATAATTTCCTAATATACTTGCGCAGTACTGTAATGATTTATTATCTCATAAAGAAAGTTATAACACCTCGGAAGGGAATTAAAAGATAACAAAAAATGAAGATTCAGGAAATGAACGATAGTAAAATGATAAAGAGAGAGAGAGAGAGAGAGAGAGAGAGAGAGAGATGTAAAAATAGAGAAAGAAATATTTTAATTCCCAAAATTTAAGTTATTATATTGTAGGTTCGAAACATAATTCCAACAAACACCAACAATGTATGTGGACCTGATGTTCGTAAAATCTATCGTCGTAGGTCAAACGTCCTCATGTCAATAGCATGTGATGTTGCAGAGTAGGCCTAGATGCAATTTTCGTCATACAATGACAAAGATCGGATTGTCAAATAAACAAAGTAGACAACTACCTAGGCCCACAATTATAAGGGCCCCTGAGACCTAGATATATTTTTGCATCATTTCCAGGATAGCCTAGTTTTATGCTTTCATCTGATTCAAAAGGACTGTGTACTCGAACATAATCAAATTCGAATCAGATATCTTCTAAATTTCAGACAATTTTAATCATGTTTTCCTCATGTTTCCAAATAGACTTACAAACCATTGTGGTCCATGACGGAATGATTTAAATTTCAACGACCCAGACAAACAACTTTGTATCTGATAATTTAGAATACATTAAACAGATCTGTAATCTTATAAAATTATTTTGATTTAAAGTACATTTAAATTTAATTTTTTTATATGCACGATACAGGAATTAACTTTGTTAAAGTGATTTATGATTTGTGATTTCTGATTCCCGTAATATGTTCTGCATAAAAACATGCTAATATAGATACGTTTAATCTATCAAGATCAAACATCCTCACAAATCCTCAAACATCCTTGGTGTGGTGTGGATGATTGGAGTGGGGGAGATGCTGTCTCAGAAAAAATCTTCGTTATTTAATACTCAAATTGTGAAAGTCTATTCCAGAATAGCCCTAGTTTATATATGAAATAAAACATCAATTAAACTAAGTCTACCATCTGATGGTTCACTTTGTTAACATTGAAGGCACTCTGTCCTATTATCTATGACTATGGATTATGGTTGGCTGGTAGGCTACAGGTTTCGAGCTTAATTTCATCCAAAAATCATGTGTGTGGGCCTGGTATACTTTAAAACTCAAGTAAAGTGGCAAATATCCTCATGACGGTGAGAAATAGGAATTAGGAGAGGGGGTTTCAGCATCAGCGATTGGAAATTCTAAGGTCCTTACCGAAAACAACAATTTGCTTCGAACTTGTTTACAGTAGGGTCACTGGAAGTCACACAGGTAACGCAGTAAGTAACACGTTCGAATCAATTAATTCAAATTGCAAAAAGCTGTGAATCTTTCATGGATTCAGGATTCAGTGACTAACTACAAATCCGAGAGAGCTACTAAGAGCACGTGTTTTATGGAAGTTTAAAAATTACAGCTTCATTTCATTAAAAAAGTGAGCTGTTTAATATTTCCTCTCTCTTAATAGATTTTCGGAAAAGGCAGATTTAATTACTCTCACAAGTTAAATATCCGAATACAAAATGCGCATCTATGCATTTAAATATCTCAAAAAGACTTATACACACCACCCTGACTCGAACTTCCTTTTCAAAAATTAAATATCCGAATACAAAATGTGCACCAATGCATTCAAATAACTCGAAAAGACTTAAACACACCACTTTAGCTCCAACTTCCTTAGGGAAACTAAATTTTCATTAAAAATGAAAATTAGCTTTGAAACTGAAATAACGCTAATTAAAAAGTTTCTGACGACGGCGAAAGATGTATACGTGTGAAGCACGGCAATACCTGTATAGCAATGCCTTTTCATTATCGAATCAGTTAATGCGTATACTAATTGGGTGCAGGAAATATAAATTTAATTGTTCTTTTCAAGAAAACATTACTCATATTTCATTTTGGTCTAAGATCTTTCTTTTCAACGCAGATAATAAACTAAATTAGCAGCAAATGAAGGAAAAGAAAAAACAAATACTATAGCTTTCTGTTAAAATAAATGCATTATCGATGAAAAGTTAGATCCCTCCTTATTCTTCTTTTTAAATTTTGATCCAAGAAAAGAAAGGAAAAGTGTTCTGCTTCGTTATTAAATATGAAACTAAAAGAAAATATCTCTGTAATTACGATGCTCTGTAAGTTGCGTCAGGAAAAATTAATTTTGTTTTTCATTGCTAGGGCTTAGGAGAAAATGGGATGAATTTGAAATATTTTGGAAGATTTTCTAGTCGATTATAAAGGCAACAGTTCTTTTTATACTGTTTGAATCACACACCTTTATCCTGTAATAATAATAAAAATAATCACAGCGAAAAAATAAATAAGTAGCGTTGGAATTCGCAATTTGCAATTATTTTTATAAAAAATGGCATAGAATGCTGACAGATTGGATATTGATGAGGTAATTAAAAACGTTTCAAGTTTTGATTACATTAATCGCAGACGATTTTTTTATGTTTAAAAAATATTTATTTTAATTACTTTCGCGGGAAAGAAAGAAAGAGAGAGAGAGGGGGGAAATATTAATAATAATAAAAAAAAACCGTCTCCACATTTAAATTCCTCTTTTCAATTCTGAAATACAAGTTTGATGAATTGCAAAACTAGCTGGAAAAATCCAATTGCGTGAAGTGAAGTGAAAATAAACATTCAAGCATTCCTCTACAGTAAAGGAAAGTTCTGAAGTTAATATTTATTTAGCAAAAATAGTTAAATAAATAAATAAACGAACAGAGCTAATAAATGATTACTTCTTGAAAATCTCGTATTTCGAAATTAGAAGAGTAATAACGTTCATTTCGGAATCATCACGCCTGGATATTCAAAAAATTTAGTTTATTTTTTTCAAACAATATTCTTTGAATAAAGTAAAATACAATGAAATAATTTTTAATTTATGAAATAGCTCATTTATTTTAAAACAAGATCGATTTTAATTAAACACCATGCTAATTTATTATTATCTATTTTTTTTTTCACCACGCTAACAGTTTTAAACAGTGTTTACTGTCTTTCCTAGATAGTCATATTAATATCCTTATAATCAATAGTTTTTAAAATAAGTAAAAGTAAGTAATAAAATAAATAAAAATTAAATTAGATGACGATTTTGAAAATCATCTTTCTATTAAAGCATGATGTTTTAGTTGTATATGGCTAGAAATTTACACACAGATATTTTTAAAAGAATTTTAATTTTCATATAAGCAACATTAATGTTAGCGATTGAGTAAAAACATTAAACACCACGTAATCTACAATTGTAAATATTATTCATCTTCTGAAAATGTTGATTTTTAATTCAAATCTACATTTACTTGTTTGAATAGTAATAAAAAGATAAAGTTTTTCCGACTCGGAGAAAATATAACTGTTCCTCTTGAAAATAATAACCCGAACTTTGTTTCAAATTTAGGTTGATCTTTGGATCACATGTTCTGGTTTATAATAATTTCAAGTAATAAATTAAAAGATTAGTTTGCAGTAATTAAGTAAACTGACGATGCAGTAAGATTTTTCGAGTGTCTGAGTAATCAATCTTCATATTTGTTATTCAGTAACTCCTCTATTCATGATATTTCAAAATGCCATTTCATTATAAATTTTAATGAAGTGCGAAAAAAAAAATTCTTTTTGCTTTCTTTCTTGGTGATGCAAACGCATTTCATCTTATTGATGAAAAGACAGCCCAAGATGCTGCTGTTTCTTTTGTCTTTCTAGCCATTTCTTTTCTTTCCGTTTTTTCGTTGTGGAGCTTCTCTCTTCCCTTTGAGCTTTTTCGCATAATCATCATTCTGCCTAAAGAGATTAAGCTCGCGAAGGCCGTAATCCTGTTTGGGAAAAGCTAACGACCAATGCAAACATCTTTCGCCTCTTAGAAAGTGCAAAAAGACATCCTAACTGGAGCCAGCGCCTCACTGGGCGAAAAAAGCTCAGCACATCCTAACTTTCAGAGAAGCACTCGGCAGCCCAAAATTCTCGGCGTAATCTTATTTTTTGGAGGTCTAAAATCGAAAGTAATTACCAGAAAACCGAACACATGTGCTGAGAAAGACGGTTTTTCTATGTTATCAATTAGTTAACACTGAAAGTCCTTCAGGTTTACTGGAAGAAAGGACCTGAGAAAATTCCTTAGTGAATAGCTTTTTTTCCTAATTAAATGTTGCAAAAACAATTCCAGTTAGATAATTATACCTTGACTATTCTGGAAAAATTATTGGCATAAGGGAAATAAGAGTTTATACACAAAAAATTTATTTGAAACGTTGTCTTTTAGAGCCTTAATATTAATTCATATAAGTACAAATTGTGTGGAATTAGGTAATTTTCTTTGTTTTCAAGTTTAGTAGCCGAATATTTTAACTGAACATCATTTGATAATCTTTAACCGAATTATAATCTTTCTTTTATTAAATATCAATGTTTATTAAATCTCAATCCAAATGTAATGCGTTTCGGAGAAATACAACTAATATTGGGGATTTTTTCTTATTTATATAAACTTTTGGATTTGGTTTTCTTTTCAGACAACGTGAAGTTGTAATAAGATTTTGAGTAGCGGACATGTAAATAATACTGTCCTTTAGCTTAATTTCACCTCATGCATTTATTAGGATCACATAAAGGTATTAGTTAACTAGAGAAATATTGCCAAAAATTCAGACATAGAAAGGAGGTTAAATTTACACAATATATTTTACAACTGAAAAAGAAACTTACTCTTCGTTCAGTCATCACATAAAGAAATTCTTTATTTTTGTCAAACAACATATCCGGACTGACAGATTTGCTTTCATCTATTTGAAGGTCACTGTATTCAAATGCACTGGTCACGGATTCAACAACCGCCTGTTGAAGAGAGAGAGATACAAATTAGAAATAAGACAGAATATAATTTATAACATAAATTGAGACCGTGAAATATTATCAATGATGAGATAATTTTTTTAAAAGAAATCAAAATCAAATTTTCAATTTGAAATTTTCTCTGTTGTTGCAGTGAATTTGTTTCTTCAGGGGATTCATATAGTGGCAATAAATACTGGAGAATCTTCTCAATGCCAACATATGGTAACTTTGAGACTAACTTTTTAAAAATTTAATTTTATTATTATTATTATTACTTTTTCAAATATGAAGAGTATAGAGAAGTATTTTAACCACCAAAAATGTGAACGGGACTTGGGCGCATTTCCAATATTAAATTTATTATTAATATATCTTTCGTATTAGATTTTTAATCTTTTTATTATAAACAATTTGAGGTAATCATTAATTACAGAAAACTTAGAAAAGCCTATCTCAATGAGGAAGGTGAATAATCAGCGTGGGCTTCTTAGGCTTACGTGAAGTATTTTCATTGAGTCTATTTAAGTATTACTTCACCTTTGCAAAGATTCAAAATATTCTTTTCTGAAACTATAGAAGTTACACTTGCTATTAGATAATTTTATACAATTTGGAAGAAGCATAGTCAATAAATTGCGGCAAAGCAGCTTAGATTTCTTAATTTATTTTATGATAAATATGATGAGTCATCATTATCAAGATTTATAATAATGAGACGAACATAATAATTAAAGCAAGCCCTGTTGATTGAGAATACTGAATCTTTCCGAGATTCGTTAAATGGAGTCCCTGAAGCACGTAACGGCCATTTTCTTTCACCTTCATGATCTATTCATAAAACCCATAGGTAGTGGTGGGAGCTTTGCTCATGAAACAGCCCCTAATTGATGCCTCCTTCCAATGGGCGGCAGCTGCCCGTGAATGGCCATTCCCAAGACGAATGTCAAGATCTCGTCCAGTAGTCAGTTCGCGTTCAGTGACAAACCGTCCGTGGAGAGGCAAGGCGTATAGATTGCACATTTATGCGTGGGGTACCGTTCCTTCTCCAGGTCCCCGCCGAGGTAATATCCTCCTCATCAGTCACTCTAAATTGGACTCCGATTAACCGACGCCTCACTTGGGTTGGCGGCTGGAAGTTTTCCGCCTGACAAGACGGACAAGCACCCTCCTGTGCGGAATGACCCGCCAAACTTTATTTGTTCAATAAATTCGCCAAGGTAGTACTTGGTCTCTCTTACGAGCATCAAGCAATGACTGCTCAATGTCTTCTTCAATGAATGCTCTTCACTACGGAGATGAATAGAAAGGAAGTTGATGCTCTAGAGATCAATCTGTTTAGCATACGATGGTTAACTGTGTGTAGATATGAATGGCATATATTACTGAGAAATGGTATCATTAATGCGTTTTAAGAGTGCGATGTCCTTTATTTGGCAGCATCGTGGTTATTAGTCTGTTCAGATTTAGTTATTAAATTGTTTCCACTTAAAAGACAATAAATCTCATGGAACCGAAATATATAGGCATGATGCGTGCTTGGAATACACAGTTTAAAGGGTTATTAGGGTAGAGATATTAGTCACGAAATACCACATGTTATTAAGACATTTAAAAAGTTTCACAGTAGAATGGTAAATTTAGAATGGAATAATCTGAAGATTTCCATTACATGAAGAACTTAATTGATAATTAATCGATCAATATAATAACCATAGCTAAAGTTTCATTAACTACACATGTTCATATTTTAACTTCAAAA
Source organism: Argiope argentata (assembly GCA_026289955.1). NCBI lineage: Eukaryota > Metazoa > Arthropoda > Arachnida > Araneae > Araneidae > Argiope > Argiope argentata. Next base: position 1,731,808 of record JAOUZG010020776.1, on the reverse strand, counting down.
TATCTGAAGGATCAGACTAAAAACTGAAAATGGAAATCCAGATGATTCTGATAATAAGATACAAAAAGAAGCGCTTTTCTTTAGGGGGAGGAGGTAATCTTAAAGAATATCAACATATCATCCTACTCCTTAAAACTTACTCTTTCACATTTGAATGTTCATATCAAAGGAAGGAGGTTTAAACCTTACATGTCAAGTATGAAAGTACAAGAGAAGATCATGCTGATTTGGAGAAAATAACTTGCACGAAGTAGCATGTCATTGAATATAAACTTCTATCAGGTATTTCCTCAGGGGAATTTGGCGAGAACCCAAGGCATTGTAATGGTAATGGTGTGAGCGTCGGTATACCTCGCGGCAAAGGAAATTCGTTAATAATATCAATTTCATTCACTCCACGATATATATAATACTCAAGTCTCTCTCCCTTACCCGATTTCAGTAGCTGTCGAAACCAAATATAGCTCTGAGGATATGCGTCCAAAGAACAGACAGAAGCATAGGAGGAGGGTTCGATTTCGATTACATTCAACTTTCCCGTTCAAAAAAAGTGTAAGCCAACCTCAACATTTTGCAAAAGACTAGGATAGATTTCTTTTATATTTCGTGCAAGCGGGTTTGTTGTATATATACCTATATGTTCTATTTGAGAAACCTTAACTTTCCTTTCCCCCAAAGGCATTTCGAGGGAGGAAAAAAAAATCAAGCTGAGAGACTTATATCGCGGGTGCGGCAAGTATATTGAGCAGGGAACGCTATTACTACTTACTTGAAGGGCGAGAAAGGAGGTGAAGAATAGCAATGCCTGGAAAGATGATCGTGAGGGGTTAGAAGGGGATTAGCAGTGTCGGCTCAGGGATTACGATGAGTCTGGGGACGGAAATGCTTTTATTTTGTCGCCCGTTTCCTTACAGAATGCTCATCCCTCTCCCCTTCTTGGCCATCTTGTCAATGGATGGGACGTTATTAAGACTTCTTCTTCTCCTTAGAAGGGCAATGAGGGGAAGGGTAGGGGATAGGCGGATTATTAAAACAGAACAGAAATTTCCGGGAAAAGTTCATTGGACGTTGATTTGAAGTAGTTTTGGCTAAGGGATTGGGTGGGAAAGAAGGGGAAGTAGAGGGAAAGCGAAAGCATGAATAGCTTTTTGGAGAAGATCAAGTACTGCCCTTTGCGCACCCAATTTCTGTAAATTTAGTTTTGTAAACTTAGTTTGCTTCCTAAGCAAACTTTGAGCTATTGCAAGAGTGCTTAGAGAATAATAAATCGAAAATTAATCAAAGCATTTTAGCTTCGCCAAGCATTAAAAGATAGCAGCTATTAACAGCCTGCAGTAAAAATGTAAGTTGGTATATTAATTGAAACAATATTCATTTTTATAAAATATATTTATTAATTACTTTGCTAATTATTGCTCGTTTTTTTTGCCACTATTCTTAAAAGAAACTAAAGAATTATTTCAAAATCTTCTTGAAGTTTTTGCAGATAATATTTTACCATTTAATCATGCATTTAACACCGCAAGAGCTATTTATCAACAGATAATTTTAACTATGCTTCTTAATATAGAACAAAAGCTGCTTTCATTTATATTTACTAGTTACTGAATAGTTAAATTTTATTTAACATTCAATTTACTCGTGACGGACAGGGGAAAGAAACGGATGGAGCTATATATATGTATATGCAAGTCAGAATATAAACCTATTATCAGATGTTAGAGGATTAACACCTTAATTATTTCCCCCATTTATCCTTATATAATCAAATGAAACTTTCCGTTTCGGCAATGAGTTGTCTTAATGATTCAATTAAGAATTTATAATATGCTTGTAGTGTTTGCGGAATTTATGTGAGTTTTGAATCGAATTATAGCATCTTTAAATGATTTAATTTCATCTCATAAGAGTGATAAGCGATAATTCGATGCCATATAATGTTTGAGTATAATAATTAAGGGATTAAGCAACTAGATAAAAGATAAATATTTTTGTAATGTTCATTTCTTTTTCTAAAAATAAAGGATTCTATGCCTTCTTAAACTGCACAAATGCAAATAAATTTTTCCCTTTTTTTCTGATCAAATTGGGATCTCGAGAAAAGTCAAACAATTGCAAAAGAAATATGTAATTAACTTTTCTAGAATTTTATTTTCTACAAGTAACTGGTTACTGTAGACAACTATGTGACAAATAGTACGTGGTTGTTAACTACGTATTTGTGAGTCCAAATTCTGTATTATCGAATATGTATACATCAAAATTGGCATCAGAAGAAAAAAAAAAGCAAGCATTGTATCTTCATAGCAAAATTCTTACACAAAGTAAATTCAAGTGCATCTTAAGAGATATACGGAAATGTGAGAAACATTTTAATTCTATTTACAAGCTTTCATCGTTATTACAAATCATCAGATTTGTCAGAAAAATCTGTAAGAGAGACACCACCCCACACACACTTAGCTTAGCAATCCTTATTACTTTTCAGCAGCATTTCGATTTGTGGCCATATAATATCTCAGATGCGACAGTCATTTTGAAGAGGATAAGCAATCAATCTCAGATAAATATCCATTAAACTGTCAGAAACTTTTAGTAAAGAGTTGCCAAACTGTTTAGCGACGAAACCAAACATACTGAAAATGATGAATGTCGAAGTTACCCAATCCTCTATTTTTCTTCCGTCCTTTTGATAAAGCTCAACAAAACTGAAACTGAAGAAAATACGAAAACACAGTTGGAAAGCTCATAAACTATGTCCATTGAGTCATTCTTTTTTTTAAAACAAGAAGACAAACTATACACTTCACTTTCTGTGCTCAATTTTTTAACAAACTGTTAGACAAAGACGACTTTCAAAAATTTCAATAAGCATGCAGAACGGATGATGAGATAAAAAAAAGAAAGAAAAAAAACTTGTCTGATTTACTAGAGATGGCGAAAAGAAAATTCTGAGAAAAAGCCCAGAAGACCACATCTCACGGTAAATTCTGAACTGTACATTCCGACCACGCAGGGGCAAAAGTATCAGATAGTAAAGCGTATGTATCTATTTGAACACCCCTCCAAAAGATTTTGAATGCATAGCAGAATGCGAAAGAAGCGAAACTGAGTCCAAAATCAACCGTATCCGATAGTTCCCGTAGGACTTCCAAAAGCTTGTAGCAAGCAGAAAATCGAATATTTAAGTAGAAGTCTTCAAGAAGAGATAAATCGTCCCTTTCAGCAGTAAATTAAAGATTTATTTTACTGATGATGGCGCCTTCGGTTATGCAGATGAAGGAAACCCAAATCCTAATTGGATTAGGGAATGAATAAAGAATAATTCTGTTTCCGAGCAGGTTGACTGGAAATGCAAGAAAAAAGAGTCCAGTGGCATTTGGTTTCGGATGTAATCTGATAGAAAAGTTAAGTCGCTTTAAGAGGAACATTTTACGACATATTCATAGTTATTCTATTTTTCAAGACATTTTTGACACAATATGGAGAAATAATTCTTGTAAAAAGCAATTTTGTGGGACAAATAATATTAAAAGCGTACATTACTCAAAAATAGTTCAAAATGAGTTAACGTTTTATTAGATTATTCCATAGCTCTAAAACTTTTTCTTATTGTGTCAAAAGTTCAAAATTTTACTTTTAATAGTTCAAAAGTCATTAAAATTTTTATTAAGTAATGTTGTTTGAAGAGAGTTTCGAAGAGCTTTTCCTCAATGTTAATATTTTTATTACCATCATGTTTTAAAAATATTTTGTCCGATCTAAAATTGATTTTCAAATTTATTTATTGGCGTTTATTTATTATTATGCATATGATATTTCTGAACATGTAATAAATATTAAGATGCATAACGGGTTTTTTGCACCCTTGATATAAAATGAGTAATATTAAATTTTCTAATTTTTCGCGAGGCATTACAGTTAATATCATCTTCAGGTTTATTTACGTGCACATCAGGTTTATTTACGTGTACATCAGGTTCATTTACGTGTAAGGTAATATGAAAAAGAGAAGGGGGGGAAATAGGTTTGTAAACCACAACGAAAGATGAAAGCTACGTAAGAAATTAATTCAATCAATTAAATATTACGATGCACAAATTAGCCGAGCACGTTATTTTTTTAACGGTTGAATGAAAATACCCCCGCTGAATATAAGAAATAAAAATAATGTTTTCTAGTAGTACTATGTTTAATATTTGCTAAATTTCATCTTAAGTAAATAATGTCTAGTAATAATGTTCAAATAATGTTACGTTCTCACACTATTATTAAAAGCAAGAAAAAAATTATCTAAGAACAATATAATAAATACACACAAAGGATTTTAAAGTATACGCCCTTTCAGATTAATTATATTTATAGGTTACTGTCTATCTACAATGAAATAATGTAACAGAAATAATTCATCATGAAAGCTTTTGTACTCTAATACCAGTTTCATTGCCCTATTTATTCCCCTGTTTTAATAAATAGATGCAATGTCTTTTTTTTTTCATTAATGTTCTCTACAGTTCATGAATAAATTTTAAGTAAAATAGGGTTGTGCTGACACTACCTGTTACTATTTCTATTAATATACGAAATGAATAGTTTCTTTAGTATTGAAACTAATTTTCATTTGGGATATTTAAAACGAAAAAATTCTAATTATTGCAAGTTATATATAAATATAAAAATAAATTTAAAACAATATATTTTTATTTTTCAGGTCCTAAGGGAACTAAAAAGTATTAAAATAAATTCAAAATGAAAATAAATCTGAATATTCAAACGAAAACTTTGCATTTCAGTCATTATTTCTAATAGTTTACAAGCGCGTTAACAGATGGCGGTACTGTAATCAGAAGAGTCATGATTGCCCGCCCATGGTGGAACTGATATTGAGAAAGAAAAAAGGACGGCGGTTTTTCAATTAGAAGTACCAACTGACAATTCGTTTTGTGCAGATTGGATAACAGCCATATTTTAAGGCATGGCAAATGACCATCTTGATAATAAAATAAAATGAGAGATTCAAGAAATTTTCGATGCCGCCATAACTTCATTTGCATTTTGTTCAATATTTTTATAAATATAAATAACATTATTGATAAGGGATTCCTAACGACAGCAGACCGCAAACTAGGTTAGGAATTTTTCTCACGCTCAGTTTTGAGAAACTGTAGGGTGGTAGGCATAGAGGGTGAGGAAAAGCGCCCAGAAATTGAATTGGTATTCCTTGGGAACTCCTAATTCAATCGCGAAGTTTTCATCCATTATAGCAGTGCAATCAGCTCCTTGCTTGTGTACAGTGGGCTTCATTGCAAGCCCATGCAATGCACGGTGAAATCGACAGCGCCTTTCTTTATAGATTTATTTTTCCTTTCTTTATTCCTTTTTTTTTCCCAACGAGCGCCTGATATCTCTCTCCACACAATTAAAAAAATAAATGAATAAAATAAAGTTCGGAGAGCTCTTTCCTGGCTGACGTCTCATTTTGTCTTGAATCGTGTTTCACATATTTCATCTGTCAATCAGCTTGTCGTTTCATAACACGTTTTCAAATGTTTCAATTATAGAATCAGTTTTTGATTCTTCCTTTCATGGTATCTTATTTCCTTTTTTAGGGCAATCAAAATATAAAGGAAGTTTTCTCGAAATTCTATGTCACGGTTCATTCTAGTTTCGGATCATACTTCTTAAATTTTAGCCGGCTTGCTGGCACAGGGGTAGCGCGTCTGCCTCGTGTTCAGGAGGTCCCGGGTTCGAGTCCTGGTTCGGGCATGGTTGTTATTCTGTGTACTATCTGTGAGATGTGTGAATGTGCCCCCCTGTAAAAAGGGGTTGTGCAAGCGAATGAGATGAGTGTGTAGCAAAAGTCGTACTCTTGGCCCTAGTTGGCGCTACTTGAAACAAGAGACGCTTCACTCGGCTTAAATCTGCTGCTGGGTCCAGCAGCGAGCTTGTCCATAGGCAAGTGCCATTAGAAACAACAACAACAACAACAACAACTTCTTAAATTTTACTCATTCGTTTTTGACAATAGGTTTCAATCGAATATTCCTTATGGCAGCAGGGGATGCTTAATCCCCCTCCCCATATTCTTTATATGTGAACCATTAAAAATTAAATGAGAATCCCACTTATAATAATAATTTTAAAAAAAATACACTTTTGTACTTTCAAATAAAAATTGTTGATGGTAACAGGCTATACTTAATTACCCAGCGATAATAATGATTAAAAAAAATACACTTTTGTGTTTTCAATCAAAAATTGTTAATGGTAACAGGCAATACTTAATTTATTTGTTTCCAATTCTCTTTATGTGCGAACCATTAAAAATTAACTGGGAATCCCACTGATGATAATAATTTTAAAAAATACACTTTTGAGCTTTTAAACAAAAACTGTTTACAGTAACAGGCGATATTTAATTTATTTGTTTCCCATTCTCTTTATGTGCGAACCATTAAAAATTAAATGAGAATCCCATTCATAATAATAATTTAAAAAATACACTTTTTGTGCTTTCAAAGATTGTTTATGGTAATAGGCGATACTTAATTTATGTTTTCCATTATTTTATGTGCGAACCATTAAAAATTAACTGGGAATCCCCTCGATAATAATAATTAAAAATGTGATATACAAATTAATTTTCCTCGTATTTTAGATTTATTAAGTTTTTGAAATGCTTGTAAATGTGCTAGTCACATTATATAGGCTGACGATTTATTAAGAAGATGTGAAACTATTATTTGAGATCAATGAAAGTTTTCAAACATTTAGGAAGTTTCTCGTGTTTCAATGGGAGAAGTTAAAAGGGAAATCCTATTTATCATTCTAGATTTATAAATTAAGAGTATCTGATTTGTTGCTCGAGCATCAATCTAATTTAGAATAATAACAACTTGAACAGAATAGAATCCAAACAAAGGAACTGATAATCTTACAATAGTGATAAACGCCTAAAATAAAAAATCAAATTATTTTAAATGTATTATCTTTAAAATGTGATCGTTTAAACTCAATTCAGAATGTCGTAAAAGAAAGCTGCGTGATAGTGTTAAGATGGGTAAAAATATATACGAGGCATATTCGGAAAGTAAGTACCGTTTTTTAATAAATAGAACAAAAAATTTTTTTCAAACAAATTTTATTATTACATGAAAGACCAAACCTTAAACTATTTTTCTACGTAGTTTCCACCAATGTTCAAACACTTGTCGTAGCGAGTGACGAGTTTTCCTATGCCTTCCTCGTAGAAACTTGCCGCCAACGATGATAAACACGACTAATTTGTCAACAACAATTTCGTACAACACAGTACGTGAAATTTGTGGAAATTCGTCTGAAAGTATCGTTATTGTGAATCGTCTGTTCTCTTTGATTTTTTCATCAACTTTCCGTATCAGATCGTCATTGACAAGAGAACGCCGACCACTCCGAGCCTCATCGTGAACATTTTTTCGACCTTCATTAAACATTCTAACCCACTTTCGCACCATTCCATCACTCATCGCGTTTTCACCATACACTTCTTTAATTTCACGGTAAATTTCAGCCGGTTTCACATTTTTTGCGTTTAAAAAACGGATAACAGAACGAATCTCACAGTCGGCGGGATCAGTAATTGTCTTAAACATTTTAAACAAGCACAGCGAACTGAAAACACAACCTACAGCGTCCAAAATGGCGTCAGTTGAGAGTCAGTGAACAAGGAAGACTAGTGCGCATGCGCAGAACGCCGATCGCAGTGCTGCAGCGGCAGTATAATGAAACGGTACTTACTTTCCGAATATGCCTCGTATAAGAACCTTAAAACTGTGACAGATGTTGGTAGATTAAAAATCATATTCTTTCATATAACTATAAATTGAGTTATTCTGTTTCCTCAAATAAGGTGTGCGCTTGATTTGAACTGCAAACTGATAAGAATTAAATGAAATGCAGATAAATCGATGAGAACTAAGCAATTTAGTAAGAATATGGAACAATATCATTCTTAGAACATTTCCCCATCCCCATTCATGCTAATCATTTGTTCAAAGATATATATATATATATATATATATATAATTTTCTAACTATAAACTTCTAAGGACCCTGTTACTGGAAAGACTTCTTAAAACTATCCAATGTCCCTCTTCTCTCCAATTTTAATGCACTCTGCTAATAGTGATTGGGTTAATTTAATGTAAGAAAAAAATGACAAATGTTCTGTTCTGCAAATGAGCGCTCAAAATTAATAAAATAAGCTACAAAGTTTTGGAGATTCTGCAATTTTTATAATTCGAAGAATTCCCCCCCCCCATTATTATTGAGTTTTTTTAAATACTGAATGGATTCATCAATTTTCAAATTTTTTCTGCCAGAAGAGAAATGGCAGACATGTGTTCTTTGGGTATGTGATTGCACAAAGTAAAATTAATTAGGCAAGCTATAAATATAAAAAATTCCAGCAAGTGAATATTAATAACTCTCTTATAACAATTCTATTGTTTTAAAGTTTAATTCTCATTTGGTGTTTTAATGCTGAATGGGTTCATCTATTTTTAAAATTTTCTTTCAAAAAGAAAAATGACAATCGCGTGTTCTATTGAGAACGTATACGAAATAAAACTAATTAAATATACTGTGTTACTTAAAAAAATTAACAAATGAGTTTTATAAACCATTTTACAACAATTACAAACTTAACAAACAATTTCTAACGGTTTTAGTTTCGTTTTCATTGAGTTCTTCAAATACTGAATGGGAATATCTATTTCCTAAATTCTTCTGCAAGAAGAAAAATGACAACCATGCGTTTTGCTACGAATGTACCCGAAGTAAAACTAACTAAACAAACTGTATTACTTTAAAAACTTCTGGAAAATGAGTTTTAAAAACAATTACAAACTTAACAAACAATTTCTAATGGTTTTTGTTTCGTTTTCATTGAGTTTTTCAAACACCGAATGGGTACATCTATTTCCTAAATTTTCCTGCGAGAAGAGAAATGACAAGCATGTGTTCTTTTTCTTATGCTTTTCCTTTGTGTTTGGTCATCGGAATTCGTCTAGTTCAGTCTTCCTTTCGTGCAGCAAAGTACCCGCGAAAATCGATCTCAATCTCTGAAAGAGCAGAATGTTCGTCTTCCCTGCCGCCTTATTTCCTCCTAATGATTTCAACTTTTAGGTGAAATGATCACGCAACCGCCCTAAAATGAGATCCGAAGCGCCGTCCTATTAAGCCTACTTCTCTGCCAGTTGGAGTAGAACATAAGAATCACATTTCGAATGATCTAAATTCTTTCATTCTGTAGAAAAACTGATAAAATAGTATTTTAAGAAAACTGATTTTTAAATGAAATGGCGATCTTGGAAGTCTTAAGTGGATTTCGAATGAATTGTAGTTATTTATTGAGGTAAGGTAAACGGTTAGGCAGTATATGAAATGAAATTTTTAGGGATTGAAATTTGTCCGATGATAGTAGAAGACAAAGAAAATATTTATGTCGGCATCCTGGCATAGAGGTAGCGCGTCTTCCCCGAGAGTTGAACGTCCCGGGTTCGAGTATGGTTATTCTTATATGTTCTATCTGTAAGGTATATAAATGTGCCCCGAGTAAAAAGGGGCTGAGCAAACGACTGTGATGAGTGTGTAGCTAAGTTGTACTCTTGACCCTAGTTGGAGCTACTTCGAAAACAAGAAACGCTCATTAGGCTTAAAATCTCTTGACGACCGTCAGCGCGCTTATCCATGGCAAGTTCCATTAGTAACAACAACAACAGAATATTTATTATCTGTTTATAGATACGAAGACCCTCCGCAGATTAGCGCATGCTCCAATTTATTTTGATTTCGACAAAATATGGATGACATGACAGATAGAGAATGAGATATTTTATTTTTATCAAGCACTGTACGTGAATTTTATGCAGTTTCCTAACTAAAACAAATTTGTACAGTTCAAAAATACAATGGAAATCAATATCGGAATAGAAAGCAAAAAGAAAACGCGCCCAACAAAGGAATTCGACAAAATCCTCATCTTATTCATTGCGTATCAACCCTCTGTAGAGTAAAATCCCCCAAAACGTTGATAGGCACGGGAATTTGAAACAATTAGTAAGTCTAGGTGACACTTTTCAACACTAAAATAGCCAAAATCAATACAATTTTTTAACACCCATTGTATTCTTTTTTCTTCTTCCAATTACTCTATTAATTTTTTTTTAAAGTTTCTATTTAAAGTTTATTTGATTTTTAGAAAACGATTAAGCTTGCAAACGCAAAATCTGCAAATCGTTATTTATATACAAAGCTACACTTCTATATTATGATACAGTACTAAAAATAGTAAAAGAACACATTAGCTCGCGGAAATTGAGAGGAATATAGCTGAAGGATTCAATTGATGCAATTTCCTAGTTAAAATTATTTTTCTAAAAAAACATAGGATTAATCGAAATTTGAATTTTCAAATTATATTCAATAAATCAAGGCTGTTTAAAACGAGCATCTTGCGATAATGTGTCAAAATATTTTTTATTAAAGGCACTTTGCACAAAAACATATTTTCTATCTGTGTAAAGCACTTTTAATATTTTAAAGAAACCACATTAAAACCGGTCTCACTTTTTACAAAACGGATTAAGATTCAAACACTCGAAGTGTTAAGTAGCATTTGATAAAACATTTTATATTTAAAAAAAAAACAGCAAATAAATACGGAAAAATAAAACATGAAACATTCTTTCAAAAGTAAAAGAGAAAAAAAAGAGAAAAAAGTCCCAACTTTTATTTCATAATATTCATATTTTTTTGGAGGAGGGGAGGGGAATACATCCCTTAAAGCTTTCTTGAAATCAATGAATATACGAAAGAAGGAAAGAAAAGCGGTACATTCTCGATCAAAATAACATATCCGAAAATAAATTAGTTCCCTAGAGCCAGGTGAAGCACGCAGTTACATATTTCGACGAAACTGCCCAGATCCCGAATTTCGAAAAACGCAAATGAGAATGGGTAGATAAAGATAAATCCAAAGAATATTGACCAAAGAAAAAGAAAAGAAACATTTAAATAGCCTTCTTATCTTTGGGACGATATATTTTTTTTCCATCCCATAATTAAATCCCTCAAAATTGCTCCCAACCCTTCAATGCGCATGGCAGCCTAGAAAAAGAACATTTCACTTCCTTCCCTACCTTTCTTCTTCTTGCCGAAGTTTTCTTTCTTACTTTTTCTCCCGTTATTTTGTGTCAGGCGGGATTTCTCCCATCTCTCTGCTCCCTTTTTCAACTATTTCTTTCCTGGGACATTCCGGAGAAACTGGAGATTAATGGCTGGCGAGGAATAATTCCAAGTCCAATCCAATTACGTGATGCTGGGGACCTCACTTTCTAATCAGAATTGTAACAGTCATTTAGCTAGTCACGATCATTACCTCAAGAAACTGGAGAAAATGACACCGCCAAAGATTTCGACTACATCGTCTCTCTCTAGAATAGCTTCATTTATTTATTTTTCTAATTGGGAGTGTATATCCCTATGATTTTCCAAGGTCCTGTACTGAAAAGTGTTGCATTACGAAGGATACTGTAATTACCGATGGAAAAGCTGGATGATAGTCCGCCATGTTTGTTTTTTTTGGCAATCACGAGAGGTGGAAGAGAAAAATCATTCTAATACCGCTTTATTTTTTATTACCTCTCTTAAGCTTTCAAGGTCTGTTCAAGGAATGAAAATTCGAATTTTGGTTACGTTAATCCGTTTGTTAAGATTAACGTTAGGAATTTCGAAAAAAAAAAAAAAATCATAAATGGGAAAAAAAATTTGGTTTCATCTTTTATTATCTCAATGACAGAAATGGAATAATAATAATAGAAACTTCATTCTGGATTTAATTGAAAATTAATCAAGTCATCCTTTTTCTACATAGCAAAATGTGAGCTATCGCTACCTGTCTTCCTTTAAAAAAAAAAAAAAGAAGAGAAATTATATGTAGTCTATATCGCAGAAGGAAGATGATGTAAAAAATGTAGCAAACGTGTAAATTCAGAAATCAATAAACTGTATAATTTTTTTAAAAAAATCAAACCATACTGAGATAGGTACAATGGATTTATTTAAAAATCATTAAGACATTTCCAATAAATTAACCGCTTTTAGTTTTAGTACGTTCCCCAGATTAATTTTTAAACCGTCAACAGATTTACGGTTATAATCGTTCATTTGCATATATGTGGCTTAAATGTTCTATTAAAACAAACGAAGAGACCATATATGTCAATAAAATAATTATAAAAATATAATTTCTTTAAAATTTGTTACATCTACTAGGATATTGCTTAGTAATATTTCGAAAAAATAAATAAATAAAGCCACTTTAACCCGGAAAATAAAAATATAATATAGCTGGTTTTATCCACATTGAACTAACTGTCCGTGAATGCGTTAAATGATTGATTGGGTACACATTTTAAAAAAAGTTTCATTTTGTTATTTGATAAGATTAAAAGAGAGGATTTTAATTGAATAAGTTGACTACAAACTCAAAAGTGTACTGCGTGATTGAATATTTTGATGGATGTGTTTAAATTGAATCACTACATTAAAGGAATCGTTTGCACAATGTGTATCAAATTAATGTATAGTTAAAAAGATTCCGATTTTTATTATTTTTTTTTGAATTTTAGGATAAAGTTAAAATTATTTTTGAGAGATAATAGTTTTGGAAGATATGAATATATCTGGTTAAGCCTATTTTCGCGCTGGATTAAACTGCTTGATGATTATTTCTACCATCTTTACGCATTCTTTTACGTATTCGTTTATCTAATTGAATGGGATATTTGATGGTATGACAAGTACGGCCCTTAGAATTTTAAAAGATATTTTGCAGGTACATTAATTAGATCGATCAATTGGTCAAAATGTTCAATGAAGCAGTCTGAAACGACCATTTGATTATATGTTTACATTTGACTGAGCCATTTGGCAATAAATAATACGACCAATTTCTATGCCATGTACGTTAGTGTTTTTTATTTGTTGATGTGACCCAAAGAAACGTATTGGAGCGATATCTAGATTGGCTATGTAAGATTTAAAAGTCATAGTTTATCCATTTCCAGTTTTATCATTATTATTTTGTAAATATATGGAACGCCCCTTGAAGAGGAATTAAGAGGTACATTATAAAGTTTGACAGGGTACATGGAAACGTATTATGTTCAAAAACACTCAAAACTTATGGCGACTGTTATTTTGTTTTTCATATTTTTAATAATTTTTAAACAATTCGTACGTTTTCAAATTTTTTCCAATAATTCTATTTTTTAATGAATCCATTTACAATGTCATCAAATTAAAAAAAGATGTGACAGTAAAAGTTATTTTAGTTTAATAGCGTTTGGCCTTCAGAGATAATGATTCACACGAGAAGAATCCTTTTTTATATTCATGTTTTGATTTGAAACTAGTCACACATCGTTAATTTAATACTCTTGTTAGAGCTGTTTTGGATTTCAGCCCTTCTAAGATATTCACTTAACTGTAATTCGAATCGTGAACTCAATCAGACCGTAAAAAGAGTCCAGTACATTTCGTAGAGAAATCTTTTGTTCTTTTCAAAGCCTGCTGTTGAACTGATGGAAGGAAGGAGGGGGGAGAGAGACTGTAATTAAACCTCAGAGCCCTGACACGACAGGTGTCACCTTCCTGTAAAATGAGGACAAACCGGGTTCTCATGGTACTTTTTTCCCCCTCCTTTTTGAAGTGAAACCTCCTGCAGATGCCCTATCTCCCTTTATGAGGCTCGTAAACTTAATCAGTCCTTAAGAGCCACAGGGACAAGCTTATGTTGAGTAGCTAAAAAAGGAAGCGAAAATCGAAACCTTGTATCTGAACTGCACGCTATGGAATAAATCAAGTTATAGCTAGCGTGATCTGCGAAGCGCGAAATGGACGCGCCACGGTTTGGGGCGACAGTCAGTCTGGGAATGAGGGCTATTGGGGGCGCCCCGGTAGAGTCATTTCTAGAAATCACTCCCCACCCCCTCTTACTCAGATGCTTGAACCCGAATCGGTGCGAAAATTACAATTTCGCTGGATGCATCATACAAGGGTAGAGGTATAATCGACGGTGGCAAGGTTTACGGTGATGTGAGTCGGGAGAGAATTACTCAGCCAATCTGATAGGCAGAAAATATGCTCATGAAACCTGCAAAGACTAATCGATCATATAAGTTATAACCTTTGCTGAATCGCTGATAAATGTATGTTAACTTTTGAACCGTTTTGCGTTTCAGGTTCGAGACATAAAAATGATGTAATTAAAGATTCCAATGTAGGGTC
>JAOUZG010020776.1:1681178-1707895 GCA_026289955.1 Argiope argentata | reverse complement strand
ATATATATATATATATATATATATATATATATATATATATATATATAATAGACAAAAAAATATTGCTTCCACAAATGTCTATACGTGAAAAATGGGGGATGTTGGAAAGAAAATTGGAGAGAATCCCTCAGATAGTCCTCCCCAACCCTCATGCATCGTTGTTCGAAGCAGAAGTTTAAAAGTCTATTTTACCAGTCTTTCCCCAGCTGATTTTTTGGGGGGTATTTTTTTTCTTCTACTGGATGTCCCTTTTCTGAATGGGGAGCCTTTTCGTAATGGCTGCCGCCCCCGAAAATTTGCCTTCCCTTTCCCACCGCTGCAGACATTGGCAGGATGCCAAGTGCCGTCTCATCTTCTCAATGGCACCGACTGTTGGGGGGTGGGGCTATCCCGAAAACGCTCTCTGTGAAGGGAAGGAAAAATTTTGGGGCTGTGATGGGGAGTACCTTTAAGCACGAGCCTGAAATTTTTTTGCGCACAATGGTCAAAGGTAAAAAAGTTATTTATTTTATGGTTTTTCTGAATGGGAAAAAAGACTGGTAATGGAATTAAAAGAATTGCTTTTTATATCTCCCCCCTCCTTTATTTCGATTAGTGTCTTCCCCCCAAGGAAAGCGCTCACATGCAGTTTTCAGTTGTCTTTATGTTGGATGTAAATTATATTGTATAAGCCTGGATGCTTAGAACAAATAAAAAGTTTTAAACAATGGCACCTATAAAATGGTGCCAAACTTTGCAGAAACTGCGAATAAATTACCCCTCGCAGGTGCAGAAATCACCTGCCTTTATGTTTTTGTATGAGGAAGAAACATAATGTCGACCCCGCAGGCTAAAAGAAAAACTGGAACTTTTTGAAACATTTAAACAGAACTATCCTCCACGAATCAAAATATCACGTGACAAAGGTAGGAAGGTAATTTCATTTGATATACCAAGGAGAAAATTTTAAGGTGCTTGAAAAAAATCATATAACCCCAAAAGCAATTTATTAATTAACATGTATTAGTGACATAATTTTACATTTTTATTGATTATGGAATAATAATTATAGCGCTTATTTAAAAAAAAATTAGACATTGTAAATAGTTTAATAGGATTTCTTTTCTTTTCTTTTATTTCTCTCTATCTTTGAGTCTGCAAGTAATCAAAATCAATAAAAACTTGAAAGTTAACCCTTTGCACTCCCAAAAATAATTAGATGCAAAATTATTCGCCTGATACAAAGATTTGTTTATTGCTTTGAAAAACAAATATACACAATTTTTTTAAGTCGAATTTCTTTGAAAAATTTATCTACATCTCTTAACCATTATGTAAACGTTTTTAACAATTAAATTTGAAAAATAAATATGATACAAATATTTGTTTATTGATATGAAAAATAAATATACATAATTCTTTTAAATCGAATTTCTTTGAAAAATTAATCTACATCTCTTTACCATTATGTAGACGCTTTTAACAATTAAATTTGAAAAATAAATAAATAAAACGTCAAAATGATGCACAATCTTGAATGGTTAGCCATCGGAGTGCAAAGGGTTAGTTTTCTTTGTAAGTTCTAGATTCAATTGAAATTCAAGAATTATCATATTTCTTAACATTTTAGAATTGAAGAAAAACCTTTTCGGTTGAAAAATATTTTTCTGGTTGAAATTTCGTCTCTAATCAGTTTTTGTATATAACTTATTGACTTCATTTCTGCTCATTAGAAATAATAATCTCAAATCTGTAAAAACATTAGGTACACATCTAATTCAAACAATATGTATCCATCACAAATGGCATATATTTAATACAAATCTATTTTTTTTTAACAATTACTTGGTCAAAATATAATGGAGTTCTAAGGTCATACAATTTACTTTGGAATTTCAATTAAGCTCTATTACATTGTTGATGAGTTCGGTGTAAAGGGCATTACACTCCGAAAAAAGATTATTTCTGCAATTAAATTCAAGGTTCCGGGGATCTCATTTCAAAATTTTTAGATTGCTTGTCAGGTGGGTAACTTCAGTAACCATACATACGTGCATGCATTTATTTTCTTAATAATTTTCTTAAATAATTTGAGCCATACCGAAGGGAATGCGATTACAGTTTTAGAAAATTATTCATATGAATTAAATATATATGTAAATGTAAAATTAAATCCATTTTAAAGGGAGAAATGTCACCTTTGGATTTCTCATATACGAAAGCAACTCAAGATCACCCTTTTCTGCTCTCTTTACAAGAGTCTGCATAACTTAAACGCATCGCGAAAGGCAAGGAGAGAAGCAGCAAAGTTTTGATGATCGCAGCAGAAGCAGAATGTCACTTCAAACCAACTTTAGCATACTACTAACTAATGCTACTACGAAGCATTTTGTGCTTCGTAGTATAAAGAAGGGGAGGAAAGGGGTGCACATTCTTGATGCCTTCATTTCAATTAATTGAAAATAATTTCTATATATAATTACTATCTTCGTTACTAGACCATATACTAAATTTCATTTATTTAAGCATTTTAGAATTATTGCATTTAAAGACGCATTAAGAGACAGACCTACAGACCGTCAATCAATTGCTGATTCTGGTTCAAAATTTGGTACAGATTATATATCTGACGGAAAAAATGTGCGTTAAATTTAATCCATCTAGGTCTTCACGTTATTTTAGGTTAATCTTTATTTACATAGACAGATAGGCTATCTCTCCACAAGATGCTACATTTCAACTATCTATTTTAACGAATTCTTGTATTATCGTGTTCATAAACAGATAGTTTTTTTTAACCTAAGGTGGATTGAAGCATGGAGATTTTTCAAAATCTTTCAATTATTTTTTTCCGGCGATTATTATTTTTTCTCACACTAGGTATTCTTCTTAAACAGAAAATAAAAAGGAGTTACAGTTGAAATGGCAATCCATAGCTTAGTCTATTACTGTTTCGAAATATTATGTTGTTGTTGTTACTAATGGCACTTTCCAGGGTCAAGCCCGATGATGAATCAACGGATTTAAGAGGAAATAAGCCTCTCTTGTCTCAATTATCGCCAATTAGGGCCAAGAGTACGTCTTTAGCTACACACTCACCACATTCGCTTGCACAGCCCCTTTTAACAGGGGAGCACATTCACACGCCTCACAGACAGAACCATGCTCAAGCCGGGACTCGAACCTAGGAAGCACAAATCACAAGGAAGACGCGCTACCTCTGTGCCAGGACACCGGCATTCGACATATTATTAATATTGAATGAAAACTTATTCTCAACTTTTCAGTGTAAAATTTCAGCGTTTCCTATTTACAAGATTTAGTACACGTGTAAGTTCACGAATAAAATAGTAATCGTAGAAAGAAACAATAGACATCTTTTATTGAGTCAAAAAGGGGGTTTCTTTTTTGTTTTTGTTTTACGAAACTAGAGAATCGCTAGGTGTGCAACTTAAATAAAGCATTAGAAATTTGAAGATAAAGAAAAACAATCAACTTGAATTAAAACTATTAGATCTCGAAAGGCCTGGATGAAAATTTATTTTAAAGGGAAAGATAAAAAGAATTTACCACAAGCATATTTATCGATATAGGGAATCAATTTCTCAGATGAAAATAAATCAGATACCTATCTGCCTTTTATTTCTTTGAGAGTATTTACAATAGACTTTGCCGGCTTTCTGGCACAGAGGTAACACGTTTTCCTCGTGTTCCGGGTTCGAGTCCCGGTTAGGGCATGACTGTTCTTCTGTCAGAGCTATGTGTGAATGTGCCCCCTGTAAAAGGGAGCTGTGCAAGCGAATGTGTATGATAGAGCTAAGTCGGTCCTCTACTTACTTCTAGGTGCTAACAAAAGCTGCAATCTTTCCCCGTCAAGTCATAGACCTGGTCTAGCACTGTTGGCCAATGGGGGCATACAACAACATCAACAACAACACAAATAGACTTTACAACAACTCAATATTACAAACTACAGAAAAATTTAACCGCTCCGCACTTAATTTTCTCACTCTGCTTGCTGTTTGAGCTCCGAACTTACCATTTTAGATAGTGTTATTTACTTCCCTTGAAAACAGACATCACCTTTGGGAAAAGGGGGAAGAAGCAATTCATTAAAAAAAAGAAAGATATTTTTTCTTTATTTTTTTATTTGTTTAAATAAAACCAGTATAAGGAAAGAAGAAAGAAAGACTAAAAATAAAAGCAAAGAAGTTTTAAAACATGTCAACAACAAACAATGAAGTATCCGAAGACGATAACATCCCGAAACAAGCTCTCGCTAACGTCTCTCTCATCGGTGCTAGAGCTTCAGAGGCAGATAAAAGCTCTGAATAACGGCGAGCGTAACAACTACCGCGGCGCCCACCTTTCAGCTAAACCGTCGTAAATCAGATTTTCAAACTCCACTCGGCTTTAAATATTCTGTTTTCGCTGGGTTTTGGCTCCGGCCGCTAATAAAAAGGGAAGAGCTCCAGATCTGGGGAAGAGACGATAAATTCTCCAGTGATACATGATTCCATGTCGGCTATAAAACAAATACTACAAAAAGTTGCCCAACTCCGTAGATGTGTATTTGTTTAGAGAGGAATTTTGTTTAGAAAACTCAAGGGTGGGAAAGATTTTTTTTTTTACTGATGCTCCGAACAATAGCTTTTTAGCTTAAGGTAAGTCTGATTTTTAAGCGCTTATTTGATTTGTTCGATGGGAGAAGTAAACACAGCTCAGGAACGTTGGTGAAAACAGTGTCATTGTTCTACGATGAAATAAGAATTTTCAGAACCTTAAATTGGCCATTCCGATTCGCTGGAAGACACACGAAATGACCGGATCGCCTCAACATCAATACTGGCGGAAATTGTGGTTGAATCCTAAAGGCTATCACCAGCCACGGCACAACCCTTCCTTCTGGAAGTACGTCCCGTCATCGATGGGAGAAGTTACACCCCCACCTTTTTGTGTACCCATCAGGGTCGTGAAAACCCACCACCATGTCAGAAGCTTCTCACCCTCAATTACGAGTTGTCTTTCAGGGGATAGAACAAAAGAAGAAGAAAACTAGATGGCGCTACTTGTAAAACAAGAGATGCATATCTCCGGATTAAAATCTGCTGATTCATTAGAGGGGCTTGTCCATGGCAAGTGCCATAAATAACAACAACAACAGATGTAAATATATATTAACATTAAAAGTTTTGTTTCCTGTCAGTTCTATGTATAATGTTAATCACCAATCAAATCAAAACTATCACTGAAAACAGTTTGAATATAAAATATCGCTTTCAGATCTCAGTTCATTAGCCTTTGTTATAATCCAGCATAAAAAATAATTAAAATATGAAGTTTACGATCCAATTACTAATTTTAATGTGTTTTTTTATTAGCATGTCTAGCTTTATTCGCCACTTTTATTGTGCCTCAATCATTATAAAAATTAAAAATAATTTATCTCGGTTACTAGATATCAAAACAGAAATTGCCATTTCCAATCCATTGATGACGTAGATTAAATTGGGAGGGAATATTTTTAACTCCGCCCAATGGGTACAGCAGTGAACAATTATGCATACTGGTTTTTTCCACCCTTGATGTTAAATATATTATGAAAAAAAAAGTATATATTAGAAATAATGAAGAAGATAAAGAAAACAGCTTGCCCTCTGAAGGAAATTTTTCAGATAAGTTATTACATCATGAAATTTTAAAATAACATTTTGGTTAATGTTTCCACATGATACTTTTCTTTGTTTCAAAACTAAAAACAATGGACTCCTTTTGAGACCCGCTTTTAAATTTATAATATTTAATTATTCTATTCTTCTTATCAATTGTTTTAATCAGCTTAATGAATCTTTCTTTCAACCCCTGCTGAGCAGTTATTACCATGCCAGCATTTTTCCTTTATCACTATACTTCAAAATCTGCAAATTATGGTAAAGGAAAACAAACGTTATCAATAAATTTCTCAAAGATCTCCCTATCATAATTTACATATTCAGAAATTTCCAAAACGAACTGCTTAAATTCCAGCCACAAAATCCACCTTTCATCGTTGCTTTCCAAGACGAGATTTTAACAACAACGCCATCTAAAATCACACTCATATTTTATCGGCCGAAAAAAATAATAAATATCGACGTGCAAGTTCCAAATATGAATCAAACACCAGTGCGAAAATCCAAACAAATTATTACGGCGGGAGAGCGCATCGCATACTAAGGACGTCCTACTGTATCGAACGAGCTTTGCGGTAGCTTTCATGAATAATGAACACAACCAAAATTCAAAGCAAATCTTTTCAATTGTTACAGCATCCTTTCTGAAGATTTCCCGCCGATAACTGGGCGGGCAGCAGTTGTCTTTTACATTCGAGATCTCGGGTTTTCCTACTGGAGAACAAAAGCTGTTTAAAAAAAGAAACGAAAAGCGAGAAGGGCTTGCTGTTCATTATTTCCCTTCATACTCTTAACTCTTTCCCTCCGTAGAATCAAATATTTATCTTGGGAGCTATCGAGCGAGAGAGGAAAGTAAAATCAATTCCTATATAAATAGAGAAGAACATTAGAATTTATGCCCAGGTTCCCGAGCGCTTTGAAAAGACATGAATAGCCGCTTTTGTTGCCGATTACGCTTTGCCTTTATCGTTTGGCATTTTTTACCTTTGCCTGTCTCGGAAAACTTTTGTATTAGTTTTCGCAGAGCTCTAATGGATAATTAGTGATATAGTTATTTTCATCTGCAGTTTCTGTTATACACGGATGGCTCATTTGGAGAGGCGGTGTTAACTTTCTTACTGCTTCCTTTGCTTTTTAGTTTTTAGAATGATTATTCACGAAGATGCTTTCGGTTCACTGTTAATAGGGAAAGTGAAGCATCTGTCTTTATGCAGTATTTTGAACCTTTCAAAAAATGTGTATATTATGAGCGGCAGTGCAGTTATTTTTAATGGCAGCTTTAGTTCCACATGGATGGTTCATTTAGAGATACGGTTTTAATCAACTTACAGTTTTCTATGACTATTCAGAGCTTAAGTGGATCAGTTCGCTATCCGTATTTTTAAGCGACATACAAATATGATTATATATCATATTTTCATATATGAATAACAAGTAAAAGCATTGACAAATATTAAAAGCCGCTCTAATATATATTTGATAAATTATATAACATATATATTTGACATATATGAATAACCGCTTTTGTTGCCGATTACGCTTTGCCTTTATCGTTTGGCATTTTGTACCTTTGCCTGTCCCGGAAAACTTTAGAGCTCTGCGAAAACTTTTATTAGTTTTCGCAGAGCTCTAATGGATAATTAGTGTTACAGTTATTTTCATTTGTAATTTCTGATATACACGGAAGTCTCATTTGGAGAGACATTGTTGTTGCTTTTTATTTTTTACCATGATCATTCAAGAAGACGCTTTCGGTTCACAGTTAGTTGGGAAAGTGAAGCATCTGTCTTTATGCAGTATTTTGAACCTTTTAAAAAATGTGTATATTATGAGCGGCAGTGCAGTTATTTTTAATTGCGGTTTTAGTTCCATATGGATGGTTCATTTGGAGATACGGTTCTAATCTACTTACAGTTTTCTATGGCTAATCAGAGCTCAAGTGGGCCAGTACGATAGATGTATTTTTAAGCGACATACAAATGTATCATTCATATTGGGGATTCAAGTTTTATATTTTAGTATCTGAAGAAAATTGATGCTAAAAGGTAATTCATTTTCTTTCTGATAAAGACCATGAGTCCAGAAAGTTCACTCAATCATTTCTAGTTAAATCTACGGTAAGAGCATTCTATGCAGAGATAGAGAAAGAAAGAGAGAGAGAGAGAGAGAGATGGTTTTACATATTTATGAATTTTTTTTTACGATACTGTATTTTATAATAAGCATATTTTATAATACTTCGCACTAATTCAGAGATAAACTACAAATATCTGTTGTCGTCAAAAATCAAATAGTAAGTATTAAATTTTGTTAGGAATTGCATCTTTCGCACGCATCTTCTTAAATATTAATATCAGTCAAAATTTTAATAGAAATTGTATTCGTTCAATTAAGTATTTAAGATTATTTAACATAAAAAATCATTTTAAAATTTTGAATCACAATATATTCTAAACATAACAAGAAGTTTTTTTATTGCCTTCCCCAGAAAGAATTCCCACAACACCAATTACATTTTCTGATCATCTATACGAATTTTAAGTGAATTTATAAGAGGAAGAGAAAAAAAGAAGCCTCTTTAAAAAATTGATTATGGATGCACTAGAATTTTAATTCATTTAATCTCATGTCTCAATTCATTAGGTTTTTAGATTGTGCTTAAAGGTCTAGAAGCATTGATATTAATGCAGAAAATACATCAGTTTGAGATATACGGCTAAAAGACTGGAGGTGGTACTGAAAATTTCATCCAATCATTACACCACATGTGACGGTAAATTAACTGCTTATTAATTGACCGTAAAGAATCGCGAAAGTAGCCCTGTGCCCACACCCATCGTACAGATAAACGCAATGCTACAAATGGCTTAAGTCATCTCACGCAGAAATAGGATGTTTCGCCTCCAACGTCCATTCAAAGGACTTGTACCACTTGGATCTCCGGATTTGCCAAGTGTGCATATACACATTGCATAAATAATGTATGAATGGAATCGACCGTCTGTTTCGCTGGTCGTTCTGCGTCTAGGATGGCATGTACGCCCCGGCGCGGCACAAAGGTAAGACGCCCCACTCAATAAGATAAAGCAGATGCAAAAGTAAAAAAAGAAAAAGAAAAAAAGGATTAAAAAAAGGAGCGAAGAGAGCAAAGTGGAAAGAAAATGGGGTGTGTAACTTCATTTGAACTTCAACATCAGCACATCTCCCTTCATTTACGACAATCATTAATATTTATGTATTCATAATATTCTAATAAGGCCCCGCTCTAAGAGTTGGATGTGTAATGAAAAGGGGGGGACACAAAGGGGAATTGAAGAGTCCTTTTGCCCCCCATCGTATAATGAGCATTAGTTGGAAGCAAAAAGAAACCGAACTCACCGCATGGCACAAAAGGTTATCGGATTGCGGCTCTTCGTAATTAAGAAACCGGGAAAAAGTAGGATATTCGCCGGCATCATTAACGGTTGATCTCGTTTTGCAAACAGCTCTTAAAAAGACTCTTCTATTAAAGCCAAGGGTACGAATGTGCTTGAGGGAGGATCGAGTTGCTGCTAAAAGAAAAACTCGGCTCAAACTTTTTAAACGCCTACTCGAAGAAGTGTTTGAGATTCAGTTTGATTAGGTTATACTCGGGAGCCTCGGAGTTAAGTAACTTAGTGACTTGCTTCAGACTCGCAGGGTTTTTAATATTATTATTTTTAGCACAGGCCTTCTCGCATTGGAATGAAGAAGTGGAAAGGCTTTTAAGAGTTTTAGCGGGCTGTCTCGCAGAAGACAGGAGACATGCTCGTTATCAGCTCAATGAAGGGAAATGGCGAGCTCGACCAGATAAATGGAAATGGGGCAATTATATTTCATTCTTTTTACTGAAACATATACAGAAAACCGTTTGCCCTTAAATTAATTCATTAAAAAGTACAAAGTAAAAGTTTTCTAATGAATGAGTTCTTTACGTATACCCAACACAGTAAACAATCGTGTTGTTGTTGTTGTTACTTATAGTACTTGCCTATGGACAAGCCCCCCACTGATACAGCAGCAGATTTAACCCTTTGCAGTCCGACGCCGAATGCGACTCGACATTCAAGATTGTGCATCATTTCGACGTTTTATTTATTTATTTTTCAAATTTAATTGTTAAAAACGCCTACATAATGGTTAAGAGATGTTGATTAATTTTTCAAAGAAATTCAATTTAAAAGAAATATATGTATATATTTTTCATAGCAATAAACAAATCTTTGTATTAGGTGAATAATTTTACATCTAATTATCTTTCGAACTACAAAGGGCTAAGCCGAAAAGAGCATCTCTTGTTTTTGAAGTAGCTCCAGCTAGGGCCAAGAGGACGACTTAGCTACACACTCACCACATTTGCTTGTACAGTCCTATTTTTACAGGGGGGCACAGTCACACATTTCACAGATAGCATACAGAAGAACAACCCTGTCTGAGCCGGGATTCCCAGAACACGAGGTAGACGCGCTACCTCTGTACCAGAAAGCCGCCGTAAATAATCGTATAAACAATGATCGGAGACTTTTTAGATTTTTACATCACTGCCTTATCTTATTTTCTGCATTATAATATAATTTCTATTGTTATATAGTTTAAATAAAACTTGCGGGAATTCAAATTATTTTTATTCCATATCTTCTTTTCTTGAAATGAAGCAAATATAAAATTTTTACGAGATTTGTTTTCTCCCTCAAATTATGTTCTGCACGTGGGGTAATAATTGAAAATTCAGAATATATTCTTAAAGATATTTAAATTTTAAATAAATAATAAAAAAAGCAAAGTAAGGCGAGATTTAGGGGAAAAAATTAAAATTAAAAATGCATAAACAGGCAATTTGAAAATAATATAACTTTTGATAAAAGTTGCTTTGTTTTCAAATTGTTTCATGTCATGTTTTTATTTTTATTCCCGCAGGTTTCATTAAACTGTAAATTGTTTCATGTCACATTTTTTAAATAGTAACATCATAAGATTGCTGAAAATTCGAAATTTAATTTCAATATTTATCCATGGAAGGGGGAAATCCCCCCTTTTTTTCTAAAATTTTATTGCCAATCACCATTTTGTTTTGTCGCAGCACATAAACAAATCAAAAATCAAGCTATTGAAGCAAAGCAAAGAAAAAAAATAACTTTTTTATAGCAACCTACTTCGATTTCTGCTTTTGAAAAAAAAAATTAAAAAATACGAAATTAATTTTTTTATCCAAATCATATAATAGTAGAAAAATCTAGAATTTTGTATGTTGTTTCATTGTTAATATCTCTGATACATGGACGGGGAAAAACTTCACAAATCTTGGAGAGAAAAACAAAATCTATCCGATTTCAATGGTCACATTAATTTACTTTAAGAAAAGTCTTTCTAATTTTATGCCTTCTGATTGATTTGCAATGCTGCAATGGCTGACAATAATTTTTTGGATGGAAAACCGCATCGAATTTCTACAAGCGCGTGTTTCAGTTTCATTTTAAAAGACAACTGGTAACAACTCTTTTGACAACCGAATGAGAGTAGTTTTTATCGAACGCAACGTACGACCTCTACATTTTTGCCTTCTGTGGTCTGAGCGTAAGACACCCTAGGAATAAAAAAAAAGTTTTGGAAAAAAAAATGACGAAGAAAAGAAAAGCACGTTCCTACTTGAACTGGCAGTGTGCCAAAAGCCATTTCTTGAAGAAAGCTAGAATACCGCCGTCAGATAAGAATCATCGGGTCCAGTTATGATACCAGATGAAAGTTGAGGTTGAATTTTGTCATTAATATCAGAAAAACACGGAAATATAATCACCGTCAAAACTAACTTTCGTGCGAGGTGTAGTAAGAATCCATCGAGTTGATTCTTACATGTGCAGCAAAATCGATGAAAAGTAGCTATTTGGCTATCGATTGTCGTAAGCTGAAAAAGCGTCCCTGCACGCTTCAGGGCTTCGTTCTGGTCCCTGGTACATCGGAAATATTCGGTATCTTTCGGAATGTTTCTTTTTGAGTTAAAGAGAGCACGCTATCATTTGGAGAAGGAAGGTGAACATGAAATGTTCATACCTCTCTAAAAAATAAAAAAAAAGTATTTCTATATAAGCTACTTTAGACTGGGAGACAAACTGTATCACAATTAGTTGAAGTCAATGATATTAAGTTTCTCCTATAAACTGAAATTAAAATATAGCTCTTAAATTTTAAGACAATGGTAAAGGGAAAACAAGCAAATAAAAAAATAACAACAACAGAAGAAATACCATTGCCAAGATAAAAAAATATTTTAGAAGTCTTTAAAATAAACAAATTCGGTAGCTTTCAGAATTTTTCTCTTTTTGAGTTAAGAAAGGACGTTATCATTTGGAGAAAGAAAGTAATCAAATATCAAAGTACAATTTTTTAAAGCTAAATATCTTTTGATGCATGTCACATGGAAGAGTCTTACGCATATTTTTATACAAAATGCTTCACTAGATTTTATTTTTATCCCATAGAAACACTGCTATTTAATTTTTTTTATTAAAATGCAAAAGATAATTGTATGAAACTGAAATTTATTCAGGGTCAAATCAGATATGGAGTTTTATCCTCTCTTATCTTTATAGAAAAAGGTATTATTCTTCAACCCGATTTAAAAATAAACTCAAATTTTTTTTCAATCTATTAATTTTTAATCAAAAAGTTCAAATATTTTCCTCGATAAAAACACGGAATGAAAATTACTGAAAAACTATTCAAGATGTTAGGGTATAATTATAAACTTTTAAGAGCATTTTATTGCCCTATAACGAACATAAAAACGAACGTTTATAAATATTATAAAGACAGATAATTTTTTTCGAATAAAGTGAATCCACTATCAATATAATTGGTTATATCTGAGCTTTATTTATCCCATAACATCTGCGTTGTGGCAGTCGTTAAAGAAGCAGGAAATGTGTTTTTTCTAGCAGATGTAATTCAGCTGCTGTTATTAATATTATTTTTCTATTATTTTTAATTGGGTTATTTGGAAATAATTTTCTCCCAATTGCCTCGAGTGAAAAACTATAGGATCTCTAAGAAAACAGACAGACTTGGACTTAAAACCGATACCATGTCTTTAAAAAATCAAACCTTTAAACGTTTCTGTTTGGTGTAGCTGTAATGGAATGTAAATGTAGATTGTCCTAACATCGCTTTAACTGATTTTTAGTGATCATCTAGCCTTACAGACAGTATTACTAAGCCTTAAATTTATCCAGGCTAATGAACCACATTAACTTATGTAACAACAGAAGTAAATAAAAATCCTTCAACTATTCCAAGCGAATAAATGAAAACGCATAAGCAAATCCACTCTAATAAATCTCCCATTTCAAATGCAACTGCGATAAAGAGGAGTGAGAGAAAGAATGAATAATTTCCACGAAAGAAAAGTAATTTTTCTTCTCCAAGCTATCCAGTTTCCAAGCGACGTTTAAGAAAAGCCTTTTTTTAACCCTCCCCCCTTTACTTCTCATTTTGTGGCAAAGACGTTTCCTTCGAATCCTTTAATCACTTGGAAGAACAGAATTATTACTTCATTTTCCCGAAATCATTATCTTCTTAATAAATTTCAAAACGTTCTGTTTTTTTTCTTCTTTCCCTTCCTTTCCTCTTGCTATTCTATTATTAATCTTTCCCGGCTTTGTGATTGGTTTTCAATTATTCAAAATCCCTCGCATACCGTCGGTGGAATATCAAGATGGATGACTACGAAAAGAGGAGAAAAATGTTTAAGAGGACGCCAGGCTGAATGAAGGGCGGGTAAAGAAAAAGAAGAGAACATTTCGCCTTACAGAAATGTTTGAGTATTCTTCAAAAGCTTTTGTGCGTCAATTAAACCGCTAAATACTCGGATATTGATCCAAGAAGACGATGGGGGTGAAGCAATCCCATCGATCAAAAAACCCTCATCTTTATCATTCTCAGAGCAAACGAACGGAAATAATGTTAGAAACAACTGTACAAAATCATTTCCAACTAGTTTGTCTTTAGTTTAGTAGCCCATTAAAATTCAGATTCTTTTCTTTTTTTTCTTTCCATCTCTCTTTCGCTTCAAATACCACATTGCATTCCTTTCCTGCATAATAATCTTAACTGGGAGAGGAAAAAGAAAGAAATGCATTAAAGAAAGAAGAAATTTGTTTTAAAATTTGAATTATCCCTTTATTATTTATTCGGCAATTTCATTACTAATGACAGTCTTCTTCTAGTCGTTTTCCTTTAAGAGAATCAGGTTAGAAAGTTAACATGACACGCTTTCTTAAATATTCATACTTTCATCAAATATGTATTGACTGAAATCGGTACTTCAATTTCGTAGTCCATTTAAGCCATTAAAAATAAATTACCCGAGATCTCGGAGTATAAAAGAAGATTTTGCTTTTTGATAGAAATCTTATATACGTCAATTTACCTCAGAGGCGAGAGTTATTTTTTATTCTTCGATTTTTCTGCCTGAAAAGATGAACCGTTCCCCTTTTAGTCCTTACTGATTAAAGTTAACGTGATGGAAATAATGTTCCTTTTATCTTAAAAGAATATAATTTACAGCGTTTTCTCGAGGGATTTTTAAGTCAAATTACTGCCGGGATACAAAATAGTAAGAGTAGCAAATGTTACAGTGTTCGTAGGCTGTTAGCTTTTTTTTTTTTTTTCATTTAAACATTAGGATTAAAATTTTTTTTTTAGTCATAAAGGAAAAACTTGAACAAATGGGAGGTAATTATTTAAAAATTCGATCGAAATAATTATAAAATGCTGTTTTTTTTTTGTGTGTGTGAAACAGCAAATATGTTATATTTCAATAATGCGACCATAATTTCGGAACTAGTTTCGGATTATATTGAATTGAGCTGTACTTAGAAACATGGAAATAACAGAGAATTTATCAGAAAATTAATAATTTGTTATTCGTAACAGAATTTAAATAAAAATTCACATATGTTTTGGCAAAGACAAAATAAATAGATAAATAAATAAATAAATAAAATATTTTTTTTAAAAAAATCTTTCTTTTAGCGTTAGAAATTATATTAAATAACGAAAAGTATGTTTCGGCCATATGGTAAAGTTTAAAGAAAGGTGCAGAAATCATAACAATCTACAAAAGCAAAGGAACTAGCATTACAACCAAGATTCTTGAGTCCCCCCCCAACCCCCCCCCCAACAACAATGGATAGTAAAATATAAAATCTTGGTTTTATAACTTCGCATCTCCCACCCTTTTAGATTTTAAAATTCTATATTTGCATTTTATTTATTTATTTATTATTATTGTTATTTTTGCTTTTTCAACATAAATTAATTCCTTGTGAAACATTACTGAGAATTTCAAGAAACTAAATATTAACGATCAAATTATCGCATTTCAATGAAAGATGAAGCAGAATCCGGCGTCCCGGCACAGAAAAAGCGCGTCTTCCTCGTGATCTGGGCGTCCCGGGTTCGAGTCCCGGTTAGGGCATGGTTGTTCTGTGTTCTATCAGTCAGACGTGAGAATGAGCCTCCTTGTAAAAAGGGGATGTGCAAGCGAATGTGATACGTGTATGTCATCTTCATATGAGCAAGAAGTCAGACTTCTGCCCTCAGGTGCTCAGGGCCCCTTACCCTCTGGAGCTATTCAGTAATTTTTTGTTTCATCACGAAACAGGAAAGTATTGAATCAGTTAACCTTTTAAAAGTTCATTCCCCCTCCCCTTAAAATGATTTTAAAATGTAAGGTGAAAACGGTGTATTAAAATATCTGTAGGATCGAGACAGGCATAGGAAAAGTGATTAATTTAACTTATTTGGTAAATTTAATTCAATTAATTAATCAATTGTGTTAATTCATAATTAACTAACAAATCAATACACGCAATTTTTTTGTAAGTTAAGGAACTAAAGCACATAAATTTCTATCTTATTAAAAAAATGGTCACAACTTATACTATCCGATATAACTTCACACAAAGATTGTCGAATTTAGTGGGATGAATACTTCCCACGGCTATAGAAAAGTGTAAGCTTGTTTCTGGAATACATACACGTACATACTTACATTGAATTTTTTCTCCATTGATATGAATTTTATCTACTAATTAGGAGGAACTATAACAAGAAATAATCACACTATAAAATAACAATAACCAGGTAGCAAGGAAAATCAAAACTTCATTATGTTTTCTTTAATTAAAATCTTAAGTCTTATTATGTGAGAAAACTAAAAACTTCCGGATATACATAGAAAAATTGAGCTACAAAAGTAACAAAGTGGAGCATTTCTTTCTCATAACTGTATCAATAATTTTGCCGCAAATCAAAAATGACCATTAAAAATGTATCCAGAACATCTACGTCATCCTTTTTAAAAAATTATTTGCATTCATTAAATGGTTAATTTTCAAAATTAGCATTTCTACTTCATAAGAGGCCCAACTAATTTCACGAAAGAAAGGAATCATGCTGACTGCGACGACAGAAATTCCTATGTCACAATTAAAATTAAATATATAGATAAAATCTAGCCACGTAATTGTTATTCTGAGCTCATTATAAGAAGAAAAATTTAGGGCTTGTTAATGAGATGGAAGAGCGTTAATTACAGTTCTACTTATCGCTGGTTACGTTTTATTCCCTTACTAATTAAAATTAGTATGTTCAACAACTTCAAATGTATTAATAACTTACGATTATTTTATAAACGCTAGAGGTATGGGAATATTGTTAAAAATACTGGAGAGATAATAATTATTCCAAATTAATAATCTGCTCTAAATTTAATTATTGCAAATGGGAATTTAAAATGCGGAATAATTTTGAAACTTTGCAGGTAACCAGCAATGCTTTTTCTCATTGGAAAATTACAACATATTGGAGATAAATACTAATTTTAATGGGATAAAATGTTTAACATGTTTTTCGGTAATTTGATAAATGAGTGAAACCTAGTTTTTAATGCAGAAAGGACATTCTAATCTCCAACGTCACGATTGAAAAAAAAAGTTTAGCAGTATTTTTGCATTTTATATATGGCATCATGCATTAATGATTACTTACAGAAACTTATCAAAAAATTAAATAATCAGTAAGAATCTTGATATGTGGAACTACCATTTACATTAAAAACATAATTAACTGTTCTTTGTATAAAGTATATATTTAATTGCTTTTTAAATTTAAATTAATTAAAGTTAAAAACGAAGAATTTATTATAATATGCTTTAAACTACCTCTGACAAATAAATGAAATGCAAGATATCTATTATATATGCATAATAGTTATATTACAATCAGCATATAAATGAGTACAGTGATTCATTTGGTAGCATTTTTTTTAAATTTTAAACCATTCAATTAGAATTATTTACATACTTTTTTCACATGTAATGTAGTAGATATTTAATCCTTTATCAATCCTTATCTTATTATCTTTGGTCATAATCCATTCATCTTCATGCCGTTCGTTTGAACGTTCTTTACTTACATCATTTTTTCCAATGTGCATGTAGCATATATTTAATCCTCTATCAATGTGTTTTGCTTTTGATCATGTCTATCATGGTCTCTAATTTGGAATCGAAAGGTCTTGGTCGGAAACACTATTGTACCTGCAATTTGGACTAGGCATACGCTAGATCTTTGGACATAATTCAGCCATCTTCGTGCCTAGACTTTATCATGCAAGTAAATGTCATTTGATTTCTATTTTAAATTATGAGATCTGTTGGAAAATAACCCCCATGTAATTTCTTAAACCAATGGATTTCAAGGAACTTTCATATCTATTCCCAAATAAAGGAGCTGGCCTATCTACATAAAAATTGTGGCAGTGGACCAAGCTACTAATAGTACGAATGTTTGATTTTTATTTTAAGAGCTAACATAAGTGCTTTGTTCTTGTAGTTGTTGTTACTAATGGCACTTGCCATGGACAAACGCGTTGACAGTCGTCAGCGATTTTAAGTCGAATGAGCGTCTTTTTTTGAAGTAGCCCCAACTAGGACCAAGAGTACGACTTAGCTACACATCACATTCGCTTGAACATCCCCTTTTTACAGGAAGGCATATTCCCATACCTCACAGATAGTTCACAGAAGAACAAACATGCCCTAACCGGGACTCGAACCCCGGACCCCCAGATCACGAGGAAGACGTGCTACCAGGACACCAGCAATGCTTTGTTCTCCGTAGTATATAGAAGAAAACCTAAAATGCTTTTTGAAGTCTTTTTATAGGTCGACTGAAGTCAAAATTTGGCTACAGCTTAAGTAACACAATCACATATATATTTTAATAATCTAAGTAGATGTGGTTTTATTTATCGCGTTTATTAATATACGAATGTACAGACCGACAATCAGTCAACCCCTGATCAGAGTTTGTTTAAAATTTGATAGCAATCTATAATTTAAAAGCTAAAATTGTGTACCAAATTATATTGATCTAATTTTTTAAAAAAACATTTTAGAGCTATCGTATTTATTTGCACTTTCACAGATAGATGTACAAATTTCAAGAGTAAAGTTCTCGTTCACAATTTGACAATAGTCTACTAATTGGTGTTAATACCCCACCAAATTTCATTCGCCTAGCCTAAAGGATTTTTTTTAATTATCGTTTTCACAGATAAATGCGATTATAAATAACATCTTTTGGACTCAAGGATGCCTAAAACGTAAATATGAATTATAAAAAATAAATGTAAAACTTTCTCTTAATACATTTCGTATACGAGAAAGTAAAAAAGTAAAGGTAAGCTAAGCCAATCGAATATTCTCATCAATCTTTTTATATGCACGGTCATAGGTTAATCATCTAATCAAATATTCCGCTTAATCAGAAATTATCTGCCGTCAATTAAGCATATCCCGCTTAATATATCGAGAAAATGTATCAAAAGTACGCCTTTCCTTTTTTGTATACAACGTATCTGTTCAACATCTATTATTTCATCAATGTCTAGTAGATGGATTAGTTCCAGGTCCGTTACTGTTTTTAGCCCTGGAGAAAGCCATCACTAACGAGACGTGATTAAACCACTAGCGTCTAAAAACAACAGCCCCTTATATATATCAGTTTCCCTAATATGGCCGGGACCAGCTCTATTACTTCGTCAACGTCGAAGAGATGAATCGGGTCGGGTCCCGTTCTAGCAGAAGCAGAGATTATTAATTAGAGGAATTAGTCTGTGTTTGAGATTGCTCCGTGATTGGAAACGATAAGCTGACATCCCTCCCCCCTTTCCCCGAAGAAATAAGCTCCAGACTCATTTGAGTCGAAGCGAAGGACTCGGCCCGCTACTGTATAAATCATTCTTTTATCTTCTTTGCAGTTCTTCATTTTCAATTACATATTCGTTCTAATCCCTTTTCCTTGGGCATTCCTCCGTTTATCGGAAAAATGAAATTAAAGTTGACGCGAAGCGCAAAATTAAGAACATCTCCCTGATTATCATTCTCTAACACGCGCACATTTTGCAAACGACATAGCATGTGGGCGCGCAATCGCACACTTCTGCTAGATGCGTGCGCTAAGGTGGAAAAAATAATAATAAGTTTTCAAGTGCAGTTTTACCCCTCGCTTGCTTTTCTAAAGGAAAAGGGAATTTCTTCCGTCCATTAATTTCGCTCAGAACGTACTAGGAAAAGATTAACTTCAGATGAAGTTGTAATTATTTCCAATCTAGAGGCTTGGGCTCGTGGAGCAATACTTAAGTTCATAATGCACCCGGCTCCGTGAATCAATGATGGAAAAAAGGAGGAAATTATTGGTTGCATTAAAATGGGAAGGTTTAAAATTAATTACATATATTAAGTTTCGATTCTTGTTACCGGTAATATTTAATATAAAATTAATCTTGCGAGAGAAGTTAAATTTAAGCGCAGGCTATTTAAGTAAACTAAATTACTTGAATGCATTATAATATTTTATCATTCATAATGGCATTTTAGAAAAAGATCATATACAACGGAACTTGATTCATTAGAATTTTTTAAAAATCGTATTCGTTTATATGTGAATTTTTCTCTGGCCTCTCGAATTTCCCATCAAAATACAACGAGTTGATTTTATTTTGGTTAATTAGAAACTAAATTACTTGAATGCATTATAATATTTTATCATTCATAATAGCATTTTAGAAAAAGATCATATACAATGGAACTTGATTCATTAGAATTTTTTTAAAATCGAATTCGTTTATATACGAATTTTTCTCTAGCCTCTAGAATTTCCATCATAATACTGCGAGTTGATTTTATTTTGGTTAATTAGAAATTAAAGCTTAAAATATTTGATTAGTTTGTAAAGGTGAATTTTTCTAAATAATTGGGATTTTTTTTAATTGTTTAGAAAGGCAGCTGAAACTTTATAAATGTTAAAAACAGCTTTTGTTTTTAATATATGTATGATAGAACTACAGATGCAGCTTTTTCAGTAATACACAGCCTCTAAAGATGAAAACGGAAGAAGTGATATTTTCAACCAAAAGTGAAAGATTTATTTCATTTTACTACAACATTCTCCAAAAGTAATACTGATATGTTTATATTAATTCTGTATTTACCTAGCGACAATTTGCTTATTTTAACCAATTTTATAAAAAGTAGCTACAAAACAGCTTTTGCTTCTATTGTGCATCATATTTATATGAATTAAGATGTAAGTACAATTTTAAAACACATTCGCTGGAGAATAAATATTTCACCATGATTGGTTTCATGATAATATGATATCTCAAAAGCAGCTCAATAAATTTTCTTGTCATTTGATATGCATATGTCTAACACCTTTGGGGATATCAAAGACAACGGATTATAAGATAGCTTATTTAATGATGTTTTATAGACACTTTCAGTTCAAAACCTATAAAAAATTTGGCAAGGAAACCCCTCCCCCACCCTCACATGTTTAGAAAATATTTATTTATTAAAATAATATTCATCTTGTGGTCCATAACACTCTATATAGTTTTAGAAGTGTATATATTACATATATATTTCCAATATTTTTTTTTGCCAGTGCTGTTTTTTCTGGTTCCGAAAATTTTGCTAAAATTCCATTTTTTTTTTCAAAATAAATAAATAAATGAAAAAAAATAATAATGGTAATAAACCTTTTTCTTTCGATTGTGATCTTTTAAAGTTATTTCATTGATTTAGTATCTTATAGTAGTCATCAATAATAATAAAAAAAAGATATTCTCCGAGCGTAGTCGGATACTTTAAAACTGTAAAATAGAGATTTTGTTTCTAAATGATTTTTATTAGTTAAATAAGTTTTTGTATCTGTTTGAAAGTTTTATTCTATTTTTAATGCATTCACCTACCTGCCAGTATATTTTTTCGTTACTAAAATTGCTTATCCACTTATTGAAACTATTATTTTTAAAATCCCTGTTTTTATCTAAATTATAATTATTATCACTGTTGATCTATTAATTATATATTATATTAAATAAGTTAACCACAAAAAATAGATTGTTACACACATTTTAGCTTAAGAATAGTCGTTTACTCTAGATAAACTGATTTCTAGATATTTTTTTTTTTCAAATTCAAATACTTCAAACTTTTTCAAGGTTTCTACAGCGTCAAATTATAGAAGTTGCATTAAATAAAAACTCAGATCCCCCCCAATGTACTAGCTAATTTTTTACGAAATTCTTATACCATTCGAAAGTGAGTAACCGATTTTCTTCTTTATTCCACAAAATTAAGATGAAACGGGATAGATTGTTAAGGTATATAAAAAAGCCGATTAAAAAACATTCCCGTTAATTAAATGTCGAAATTTGTTTTTAAAATAAACGGCTGAAGATACTATCCCAATGTGAGTAACCGATTTTCTTCTTTATTCTACGAAATTAAGATGAAACATGATAGATTGTTGAGATATATAAAAAAGACGATTAAAAAACATTCCGATTAATTTCGTAGACAAATGACCTTGAGTAAGCTAAAAGTGGTAATGAGTCGAATATGTTGACAGTTTAAAAAGCTAAGTCACGCCTAGAATGCCGCCTTCATTCTTTGTCAACAACCGATAATTATAGGGCCCGTCTCCCATAGCCTTAGAGCAACTTTTAAACGTGAAATCAATTTAAGGAATCAAATATGAGACCAAATAACAATCAATAATAAAAAATAAAACCAGTTTTATTGTATTTATCAAAGATAAAAACAATAGTGATCAAATGAAAAAAAAAATTAAAAGCTTCGTTAACTGGTATAAACTGGAATGCTCCACAGCAAATTAGTTCAATTCAATTATTGGATCAAAGACAAACGACGAGTACAACAATAGAATAAATCAACTAAATACAAACACAAAAAATAATCGTTCCCAGTCTTCGAAAGAATAAAACATTTTTAAAGATAAACATACAGTTTCTTACGATAGTATTACGATGATTATTTCCCTAAAGGATTCGAATGACGTAAGCATATGCTTCAACAACTCCCCACAGAAAATTCACAAAGGCCATGAAAATACAAAATCTTCCAAAGAATTTCAGAAAGACGTTAAGAAGATCTCTTGAAATAGAGAACTAGAAAAATTCTTTTGAATATAAAGAGGGATATGTCCTCCCAGAGAGAAAAGATCGTCAATAGTGGCTTCATTAGACAACGACAAGATAATGATAGCATGTTTTGAAGGAACCCGACAATAAAGGTCAAGAAGCATTCATGAAGGTTTTTAAACCCTCCCGCAAGCTCGATCGCATCGATTTAAAGTAAAAGGAACACGGAGTTTTAGAGATATTGCTCATAATTCTAGAGCCCAAGATGATAAATTAATTTATTTGTTTTAAATTCTTTTTGAATTTAGTACAATTAATGAATTTTAATAATTGTTAAATAAAGACCAATTAACTGAATTTTGTTTTAATTCAAGACACTTGTAAGATACATTTTCAAAGAGAAACAACTAATGTGTCTTTTTATTACTTAAAATAATATATACATATAATTATACATTATAACAATTAATGAAACAGAGTAATTTTGAAATTACAAACGCTTTAATAATACAGAAGTTAACATCACCAATATTTTGTTTTAACTTATCAGACTTCATGATATTTTCCTTATGGACGCATGTCTTCATTTTTTAAAAATATGTTAATAAATTAAACTTAAAATGACGCTGAATTATGACGCCAAATTCAATAAGGGGATTATAAAATATATTTGAAAGGATTTTGTGAAAACAAAATTGTCATAAAAAAAGAAGAAAGGTAAGTGTTTATGCAAAATTTGTTTTGAAAATATTTATAGAATTTTAAATATTTCAATTTTTACTTCACAAAAATATTTTAAATATTTTAATCTTTATCTCGTAAAAAAAGCTACTGATTTTATTTCAATAACAATGGGAAAACTATTTGATTCCTTTCATTGTTAACTAAGCATATTTAAATTAAATTAATTTTCATTAATCTACGACTTGTTGATTAAAGAATTAAGACTAGGAGTTAAACTTTTAACAAGACAGAATGCAAATTATTCCGAGTTTGAAAAAGGATGACAAAGATTTCATCGAAGCTTTTTTTAAAAATTGTTTGATAGTATTATATACTTACACCTTTAAAGATGTAATACATATACAATTTCGTACTTTTGCAACATGTTATACATATACAATTTCGTACTGTTGCAACATTTCATACATACATATTGTCCTTTAGCATGAGTCAAATTTTGATCAATAGAGAATGCAAAGTTAAAAGTATTTCTTAAATTAATTAAATTAAGGATTACAAAAATTGCTTGGAGAGTAATCACGAATTATAAATAAATAAATAAATTCAATTTCGGAGAAAGAGTCCATTTTTTTAGATTATTACAAACGCACATTGAAGTTATGCATTGACTAAGACAGAATGTTAAGTCAAAGTTATCCTGCGCATTATTCTGATTGGAATAGGATTACAAAGATTGCCTCTGTACTTCAAAGAGATCGCAGGGTTTCAGACTCAGGAGCGTTTTAGAATATTTGCTTTTATGCATAATGCGTGCAGCGAGAGAGAAATTTCCGTCGATTCGGAACGGAACACGACCCAACTAAGGATTCCTATCGGAAATCAATTGTCATCATCGGAAGATGGGGAGCTTCAATCAGAAAGAGTATTAAATTCAAATCCCTCAAACATTTTGAGTGAAGGCTCCGGAGAAGAAAATAAGAAATTCAGGAAGCCTTCCATGGAACTCATCCGGTTAAGAGAACCTGCGCATGGTCTAGATCTTTTCTTTCCCTCTCTATCTTTTTATTTTTCTTAGCGATTCGGACGCTGCCAGATAGTTGCCGATTCCGCAAGTTCGGAGGCTGATTCAGCGGTTAACTTAGATATCGCATTAGCCTTCGATTGCCGACTTTTGCCTCCGAATCCCCAGCCCACCCCCCTCCGTTTAGTCGACTTTCTTCTATCCCTTGGCCCCCAAACTGCTCACATGTTTGTCACGTTTCGATATGTCTCCATCTTCAAGACGATTATCTCGATCGCAATAGAACTTCGATTATTTCTCAGTATATTTGCGGTAAAAGCGTCACAAACGAGATTAAGACGTGGATTACACGATCCTTTCAGAAAATACAGAGCTCAGCTTTTGCAGCGCTTTACTTTATTTAAGAGAAAAACAAAAAAAGATTTCTAAAGCTGCAATATATACTAAAACATATTTCGCCTTTTCTAGAAGAAAGAGACATTTTGACAATCACCTGACAGCAATGCCTGAAATAAGCCTAAATTGCTTTAGCATTATAGGTCACAGGGCTTTATTTTTTCCCTTTCTTTTTGCTTTAGACGGATGCCGAAGAATTAACAAATTTTACAATGATTGTTTATGGAACTTGTATGAAAACTAGTAACCTTATTTCTTATACAAAATAACTGATTTAAAAAGTTCATTGCACAATTAATAAGAATTCAATTTTGTACAGTGGAAATACAAAAATTATCATTTTTAAATTTGTTTTTGAATTGTTAGAATTTTTAATTACTTAATTAAATTAGTAAATGATATTTCTCTTATTTTCATCCTAAGTTATTACGCTTACAAATTATTCGATTGTGGGAAGAGATTTGTATTGTCAATTATTTAACAAGTTGAATTTAACAAGATTAATTATTAAATAAGATTTTCTTGAAATAAAAAGACTTAATTTAATAATTTCTCAGAGACAATTTAAGATATTTCAGTTTGATCAAATTACACAAAGCATTATTAACTGAAAATTGTTCTTTTTTGCCACTTAAATTAATTTGAATTAAATTAGGTTCTATCATTTAAATATCTTTGGAGTATCTGGTATGTAATTTTTGACGAAATACTGTATCTCCTTTCGTATAACGTATAATTTATGTTTATTTTTCGAGATATAACCGAAATGATAGAAATGACACTTGTTTATAATAAAGTGCAAAAACAGTCTCCCAATTTATTTTATATCAGAGATCTATAAATAACAACAAAGAACAGGTAATTGGAAGAAGGAGAAACAATCATATTTTTTAAATTTCCTTAAATGATTCTATAAAACTGTTAATTTCTAATATAGCTAGAAATTTAATTATTTTTTCCCTTCCTTAACTAAACTATATCTCAAGAATAATGATATTTTTTGTAATGACTTTAATTAAAATGAATAAGACCCAGCCGACAGACACATAAATATAGATCTGCTTTCATAACTATTATCTAAAACTTAAACAAAGTTTTCAACAATAAGGAATAAAATGAAAAAAACTTCCATTTTAATAAGCGGAAAAGCGAGTTAATGAGGCATTGCAAATAACTTGCAGTCCAAAAGTATCTGACTCGGAATGGAAACCTCGGATAAGAAATACCATTAACATTCCCTGTTGTTTTCGTTCCCCTTTTCATAATTAGTCACGCATCTAAAAATTAGCGTTTTGCAACTACGAGAGGAAGGCTTGGCTTGAAATAGATCGCCAACTCTTCCCAGTACAGAGGCAACAACATCGCATTTAAGAAATGGAAGCGAAAAAAAAAATCGCTAACAACTAAAAAAAAAGGGGGGGGTATCTTCTTTCATATTTATAATGGTGAAAACATATGCTATCATAAGGGTGCTGACACTTGATTATTGCACTGAAAATTGTTGCATACCGAACCGAATTCCAGTAAGCATTTTCAAGTGATGGATTGTTTTGGGGAATTAAATTGTTAATTAAATTGTAAAGAAAGAGGAAAGAAATGATGATCTAAGCCACAACTCTGTTTAAGTTATACGTATCCTATTAAATAAAACAAAATATTGTGATAAAAATATTTTAAAATTTCTATTAAATTTTAAACTCTTGGTCTGCTTCATTATTATGGAGAAGTAAGAGTGAGGACTAGATTAGATAAAATCACAATAAGAATATAAATTTCCTCTCTCCCAATTCAAAGAATAATAAAATAAGAGGATTTTTTTCTTTAAAATAATTTTTATAAATTTAATCCTTCTTGTTTTATTGTTTTGGAGAATTAAATTGTTAATTAAATTGTAAAGAGAGGGGGTAAACTGATGATCTGAGACACAACTCTGTTTAAGCTATACGTATCCTATAAAATAAAACAAAATACTGTGATAAAAATATTTTGGAATTTCTATTAAATTTTAAACTTTTGATCTGCTTCATTATTATGAAGAAGTAAAAGTGAGGACTCGATTTGATAAAATCACAATAAAAATATTAATGTCCTCTCTCTTAACTCAACGAATAATAAAATAAGAGAATCTCTTTCTTTAAAATAATTTTTATAAATTTAATCTTTCTTGTTTTATAAAATAGTTCAATATTTTTCATATAATATTATCGGTATTACTCTTTTGAAGGAGTTAGCTATAACACGAAAGCTTCAAAAAATGTTCCAAAAATATTAATTAGCACGAATATTGTACCTGTATATATAGCATATTATGGCCGAATATACAGCAAATTTGCAAAAACGATATTGCTCTGTTTTTCCACCATAACAATTAAGAACAATATAAACTTACCATATATATATATATATATATATATATATATATATATATATATATATA
>JAOUZG010020776.1:1644369-1681168 GCA_026289955.1 Argiope argentata | reverse complement strand
ATATATATATATATATATATATATATATATATATATATATATATATAAGTACCATGCTGTGTTATACCAAAAGGATTTATTACATTTCAGTTCGATAGATATTGGCTGGAATAACATCTACAAAACCTTAGAACGACAGAGTATTATTTGCAATTTATGAGCTAGAATAGTCAGAAAAAAAGGGGGAGGGAAACAAATAAAAAAATAAAACTTCGTATAGATGACAAAACTCAATACCATGTCATGATGACATCCCATTAAATGAATGTTTGCCTCGTCTTCAACGGCCAGCGGGCTTCCTTATAAATCAACGTAAAAGGCCTTAAAAGTAGTTTTGCCAAGATGGCAACGTTTCCCTGAAATTTTCTGTACTGTCTAAGGAGAAACGCAGAGGGGGAAAAAAAGTCTTAAATCCTACCCCTAACTTTTTATTTAAGAAAAAAAATCGAAAAAAAAAATGAATACACTTTCCCCTCTTTTTTTACGATCTATACAAAAATCACAGCCCATGTGGGGAGAGTGAAGAAAAATAAATGCCCGAGGAAAGAAATGACGAAGGGAAGGGAGGGGAGAAAATAGACAGGGGGAGATCTCCCCCGGTGCAATCTATACCAGACAGGCGTTGCTCTTCGACGGTTAAAAAAAAATCTGGAAGGAGAATGATGGTAG
This sequence comes from Argiope argentata, assembly GCA_026289955.1. Lineage (NCBI taxonomy): Eukaryota > Metazoa > Arthropoda > Arachnida > Araneae > Araneidae > Argiope > Argiope argentata. The sequence goes on along the minus strand of JAOUZG010020776.1, from coordinate 1,680,499 downwards.
AGGGCTGATAAGTCAGGTGACAAAGGCATTTGTTAGACAGGTGACACATCTAATTAAACTTCACTGACCAAAGATCAAGGGGAATTTATGCAAGAGTTGGTGAGTCACTTGTCATTCGAGCTCACCCTTACTCGGCTTTAGTTCAGTAGCAACGCTCGATTTAATGCTTCAAAACCGATAAAAGTGTGTCCATATTCATAGATAACTTTCTCTTGTCACTGGGGAGGAAGTGTCAATGTCGGCAGCCCCTGCTTCTCTTATTGAACGGAAATGGTCGGCGTACTACAGCTAATCTCTAGGGTATAAGAGATAATACATTTTCGAGCCACTCTTTTAAAAGCAATTAAGAATTATTTTATTTTTATATTACTCAATAGGTTTGAGATTCACATTTACTCATTAATTTTTTTCGCATGGCCTTGGAAATGACTTTTTATATGTATTTTCAGAGGGTAATTCTATTTTTTCATAATTAACGCAATGCATATACATATTCTTAATTTGATTTCAATCGCTAAGTTATTAAATATCTATCTTCTTCTTCTTCTTTCCATTCTTCTATTATTTATGATTTTATTTAATTTTCAATCTCATATAAGAAAAAGGTATAACAAAATTTTCCGGAAAGTAGGTTTATAAATAAAAAATTAATATAATTGGAAATGCTTACAGATATTTTTTACTTAAAATTCAAACGACTGCATATTTTCGCGATTAAATAATTAGTGAAAATAATTTTTTAAAGAATTAATTGCTTTAAAATGATATTATTATTATTATTAGAATCGAATATTCATTTTTACAACGCATCGCATATTTGCACTATTTTATCAAAACGGAAAGGCACATTTGCTTAAGAACCAGCATAAACACAAGAAGCTTGTAGATATATTAATTGATATATTAATTGGCTTGAAAATTAAATTTAAAAAATTCCCCTACAAATATCTAATTTTAAAAAAATCTTTGATTTTTTTGAACTTTTAAAATAACTATTAAAAACATTCGACATATATTATCAGATAACGCAGGAAGAAAATATATTTTATAGAAAATGTTTTCCGCCCTAAAAATGCGCTACATAAACCTAAGTTTATTACCAGACTAAAAGTAAAAAGATCGGCATAATATACACAATTTAGTCGTTAACGATATATTGCAAAACGCAAACTACCATCATAGCCAGCCATCTGCTCCTCTTAAACGCCAGGTGCTCTTTTCCGAATCAAGCGACCGATTATTTTAAACCAGTCTGTTTTTTTTATTAATCAACAAATAAAATAGGTATTTTCATAAAATGATTCTTATAATCAACATTTCCTTTGCGTTAATGATGAACCGATATATTCCCATATCATCGAATTTTAATTGTATGATAAATATAATTAAAAAACAATATGGAAAAAATTCTTACCTTTTTCAAGTGACCTGTGGCCGTGCCCATGAACGCCACTGTGTAATCATGTGTTGAAGTTGCAGCAACTGATGTCAGCAGGAGTCCAGAATAAGTTAGAACAGGAGTGGCCTCGATGGGCATGCTTCCACCAAGAGGTGTGTTTACGTCCATACCACAAAAATCATCATTGATTTGCACTTGCTGAAAAAAAAATATATAACTCATTAAAACTCTTACTAATACAAGTAATTATTATGAAATTTTTTATTATGCTAATTTTTAATTTTCAAAATCAAGTAGACTGTAAAAAAAGAAGTAAAAGCTGAATAGGGAGGATTATTCCGTCCATATAGCTTACACAGAGTTTTACGTTTTTTTCTTTTGTTTTTAGAAATGAAATGTAATGATTCCTTATCACCCGCATAAAATATTTTTTAGGTATAGGTGAGAAATTTTCTGAAATGGAAAAAGTGTTTGATGAGGACGTGACAAAATTCTATTCGTTATGCATATTTTTGTGAGTGTTGAAATTCAGGCTGTTTTATTTTCTTTTTTTATAAGAAATTCCTAGAATAGAAGAAGCAGATGGTGAACAGAACTATATTTATTATCTTCTTTTTTATTGAAGACAGTTAAAATAAGTTAGAAATCTAGTTAAAATTACGGTTACTATTCTTTATCTCATTTTATTCATTAAAAAAAAACGTTTTCATTGACCTTATACAGAAAAGCAAGAGATACATTTGTTAAAAGTAGAGTTTTAGAAACAAAAAAAAAAAAAGAATTTTAATAAATAACTACAAAAGTACTTTAAGGAGGAGAACATTTGTAACAGGTTTCGTTGTTTTCCTTATATTAACTTTGAAAAAATAACTAACTAAATTATAAATAACCAATTCATAAAATGCGTTGCTATCTTTCATATTAATATGATCAAGGAAATATAGATGCTCTTTGAAATAGATTATTATCTTCACTCAGTTTGCAGTTCTAAAAAAATGGCTTCCTTTGATTAAAACATTCATTTTGTTGCTATTAAATAATTCTAAAATATACAGAACAACAGTGCTTTGCTATTCTTAACTATTCCAATAAAAATGACAAATCCTTTTTCTGTAAAGGTTGCATGAAAAATCACAAAAGCAACATTATAGAAAATTAGATATACTACTTTTTTATTACAAAAGACACAGAGCACCGGAAGAAAGAAAAAATATAAAATTCCGCCGTGCCTTGACTTTTATTCTCAATGCAGCCAGCAAATCCGGGTATTTCCATCCCGAGTAAGATAAAATAGATTGTTGATGGCTCTTACTAGTTCACGTTTTTCTTTCTTTTTTTGGCCATCATTTTTTGAAACATTCATAATACTTTCAGAAGCATGTCAAACATTCATGAGGTAGGAGGTTCGTTCAATTATGCAAAAGCATTACAACTGCTATTGTGCAGAAGTACATCACAAAAGCTTGGATGGACTCCAAAAAGTGAGACGCCATTTCTAGTAGCTAATGAAATGGACTGGCTGTGATGCATTTCAGCATTATTCTGCGGTGAATGTGGGGTGTTCTCTCCACACCGGATAATATATGAACTTATAAATCTTTGTATGTGGCCTTTTCTGTGTTAAAATTCTTTATTTCAGAGCATTTTATCTTCTTTTACTGCCAAATTTTTTGGTACTTCTGCTGCTTCAATACCTAGAAGTTTTATGAAGGCTATTCAATATAAATTTTACTCCATACTTGTGCCGGAAACATAACAGTCATGAATAGCATTATTATTTGAAAAAATTTCAGATCGCAGAAAAGATTTCGGAAAATGTAAGATATAAAATATACAAGATAATATGGAGCAACGATATCATTTTTTAAAATGATACGATACTCATCTACTATATATTCATTAACTCAGAATACTAACTGAATTAATTGCTTTTAATCTATATTTCTGCAAATTTTATATATAAAACTAGATAGTACATATGCTTATGTAAACATATAAGAATAGTTTTTATTCAAATTTTATTATTTATCAGGTGTTGCTTTCATCTAACCTATATTCTTCAGTGCTTTACACAATGGAAAAAAATTATTATGAAGTATTTTTTCTACATCCCACTACCTGTATTGCGTGAATGATAAAATAATAATTTATAAAATAAATATTATCAAATAATATATTTGATAATACTTACTTTAACTTATTTGAACACATGTTTTTAAATATTAAATAAAGTATTGAAATTCCTTTGGCTCATGAAGATCAAATTCTATTTTATACAAGACTTTTCAGAAGGATACCTGCAACATTCAAGCTTCAATATTGCATTTTTAAATGTTTTTTTCAATAAAAGATCAAATTAAATCGACAAAATAGAACTCTGCACGAATCTTTCTAGCAAGATATCCCTCAAATTCAAATTTTAATAAACCAATATTGTAACGCAATATGCACGAGAATTCTACTCATGTCCTTGAGAATTTCAATTTAGAACTTACAGAGGGGAGAAAAAAAAAAGGGAGAAACGCATCCTGAACGAATGATATCCGGAAAGCCCTTTCCCCCCCAAAAAAAAATCGGGAACTGAAGGGGAAATAAAAGCCAGAACGAAGGAGCGTCCACTGGAAAAGGGGAGGGGGGTGGCTACTGGACGAGACGAGGTCATAACAACTGACAACCAGGAGCGGAGAATGACTCAATTTGTCGTCCAAGTTCCCCGGATATTGAGGCACTGACTGTCTCTCCCGGATCTGTTCGGACACCGGAAAAGGACAGGAGTGTGGGATTCGGGGACAGGGAACATCCGCATCATTCGCACATTTCGGCCGAACTTCCGGCGCTTTGTGCTCTCCGATGTGTGTGCTCAAGATCCCACCCACCCCTCACAATGTCCCACGAGAGACGCCTACACCATCTTAAGAAGGATGCGGATGAAACTCCGGAGAGCTAAAATGATAAGACGTCGCACATTCTTGTCATACCCTTACAGCTTCTGGGTAAAAAGTATAAGCCTATACTTGCTGGCATGGCCTGGGAAATGAGAATGTTCTTCCTCACTTCGACACTAGACATCCACTTTGATGAGTTCGGGTATCAAATCCGCTAAACTGCGACAAACTATGGTCCTTTCCGTTAGAAAAGTTTGTTGAGTCACTGATTGTGTTGACTGATTTTTTTTGACAGATTAATGATTTAGGAAGAATAATGGACAACGTTTTCCTTCATATGGTTTACAAAGATTGATAACAACAGATATCACATAAGTTAATATTATTCCATTAGGGAAGCTCGTTTGGACAAATTTTCTTTAACCTAATTTTCTAATTAGGTATTGTTTTATAGCAGATAACGATCATAATGATGTTATTTGGGAATTGATTGATAGACGCAATTGATTAGAACATAAATTCAACATTTGCGAGTGCATACTTCAGATAAGAATAAGAGTGGTTTACTTGACATTCATTAAGAGTAGGAAGGAGTTTGAGTCTCTTGAATTTCCATATTCACGATAGCTAAACAACGAATGAAGGCGGAAGAAATATCAGAATACTTCCGCGTACATGTTGCCTTCAATCAAATAAGCATGAATACACGAGAATGAAAATTATTTAAAATCAGAAAGAATTCCGATAAGACAGAAAATAACTTTAACTTTTTTCTTAGTGAAGAGAGCCATTTCATACTTCGCCGTCGGGAAATGTATAAACATGTCATTTGTAAAAAATCAACTTTTACACTTCATTAACTTGGAATAAACTTAATTGTTGATACAATTATACTAAGAGATATTCGTTACATATTTTCAGATTTTTTTTAATTATTATTATCACACTAAGAGACGTTCGAAAAATTTTTAATCGAGTATTTTTATGATAGATCATTAGACTCTAACGATCATAGAGTTATTGAATAACCATTAATCATTAATATAATCATCAATATTTTGTAAAAACACAATATTTAGAATAAAATGAAAAAATTTAATTATTAAGTCCCTGAATTTGATTCGGTTATTTTTTTTAAATATCTCTTTGAAATTAATCCGATTGTCTCGCATTGTGCTTTTCATTAAATGCTTATTGAAGACAATTTAAGTGTCATGAAAACAGAAGAGGTTGCACAATAATGCACATAAAAAAGTCGTTAAAATTTCTTTTAAAAAAAAGCCATTTTCACCAGTTGTGCAAAAACAGCATTTAAATATAGACCAGTATTCTTCTTATAAAAATCAGTCTATTTCTCATTGTGAAACAGAACAGGAAAAAGAAATGATTGTACACCACTATCGATCAAAATGCCCACTCTGAAAAGTTCCTTGAGACGACGTCAATCGGAATCCTACTCTAACCTCAAGTAACCTCCTTTGGTAAAAGAAGAAAATACACAGCAAACAATGTCCTGTAATTCGGGTACTTTAAAACTTGGTACACGCTGAGACTCTTCAAGTAACAGAAGTCAACTCAGAAAGAAAAATACGATGAAGGAAACAAAAATGATGGATTCTCAAATAGTGGAGTGATGAAATTTAGTAAACAATGTTTTCTGGAGAGGTTCTGGTGAATAAACATCATAGGATGCACGTGGAAAAGAATTAATTGTTATTTCGCCGACAAGTTTATTGAATACTCAGTCATGTAAAAATTGCTTTGGTAGTAGTTTCTATGTTTGGCGAAATACGACGACAGCGCCAAACTTGAAAGAATGGAGGTTTACTTCGGAGTTTGAAAAGAAATCAATATTCCATCATTTTTACCAAGAATGAATTTCAGTATACGAGAGCCGTTTCCCTGAACGAAACTGAATTACGGCGACGCGAACGTCCATTCTTTAAATGCAAGATTATTTCGATTTGTAATTTGATATCTCTGTTTCACAACCAATTTCAGATGTGAAATTAATCAAGTCTTTTTTGTCTATCAATGATGTTCAGAAAAACCAATTTTTAAAAGAAATCAGTAATAAACAGTATTGTTAAATAATCATAAAAATTAATATAGCATTAAAATATAACTTTATTACTGAAAATTACTTGCTCATCTCATGAAGAAGAAAAAAAAAGTATGTAGCTTCGTCAACTCACGGAATTCGGCTAATTTTAATGATTCGGCTAATTTTAATGGTTGAGAAATTCAAAATTGCTCAGCGAAGATTAATTCATTAAAAAAAAGGAGGGGAGGGACAAGAAATGAATAGATAAAGTTTAAAAAGTAATTTGAAAATAAAATAGGAATTTTTGTATTAACATCTTTTAAAATTAATAGAATAAATAAATAAAACAAAAAGTCCCTTGAATGTAAGGTAATAAAAATAAATCTTATTTTTACATACAAAGTGGTAAACTTATTATCTCATATATATTTATTCGTCATTCCCCATCTTGGTTTTAGGTAAACCAATATACTGTAAACGTCTACTTGACAATTTTGATAAAAATGAGCTATTACGTCACGGAAAAATTTAATTACCGCTCTACAGTACAACCACCCAGCGTCGTCAGTGAAATTAATGGATAACCCTCCAGGAAAGTACCCGTAATTGAAGATGAAATGCTTCCGGTATGGTGGTTTGATCTCGCCACCCTTGGTGGGTAGACTAATAGGTGAGGGTTGGACTCTTCCCATCGATTACGGAACATACTTCCTACTGGGAGAGTTGTACCGTAGCCGGTGATAGCCATTAGGACTCAATCCCGGTTCCGCCAGTGTTGTTGTGGCGGCCCGGTCATTCAGTGCTTATGGTTAATCCGTGTGCCTTCGTGCCAGGTCGGAGAGTCTGTTTATGACTTTCTATTAGTGGATCCCTATTTCTTTCAAACTTATTTAGCTTTGATTTTAATGTCGGTGTGCATTATAAATCGAGAAGAACCCATTGCAAGGAAACATAACTTTTTTACTGTATTTATATCAAAAGTGTACATCAAATAATTTTTTTCTTATCTTGAGCAATCTGCCTATGTGCACCATATTTCCTGTAACAACTTTCGTTAGTTAAGCTGTAAAAATCAGATTTGAAATATTGTTAACAAGAAAACAGGCGGGAGCATTTCTTAGCACAATAAGAAATATTCACTCCTAATTTATAGCTTCTTTATCTTCGAGGACCAAGGCTATATGTATCAGCATGTATTCTAAAAGGATGACAAATTTGATGTAGCGAACTTAAGTCTTTGATCAATACAGAATTACCCACTCAGTAAGCGGAATTTACATAGAAACCTATTCACTCCTGATAGCACCTCGGTCGAAACCTCTACTCGATCCCTCACTATATAGTATAAATGCCCATTGTTTTAATCTCTTCTTGTTCCATGCATGCATTCATAATTCAGCATCCAATGTCGTCTCAGGCGACTAGGTCACAGCGAAGTATCGACAAAACTCGTAATCTAATAAGTTCACTTTTAAGTGGAGCTCGACCTGACAGATGACACAGAATCCGAATAACAAATTGTTACAGTAGTCTTCCCAGAACGCCAAATGGGAGTGCAGAGCAGCCGATAGTCGATATTTTAGACGCAACCCCGAAGAAGAGCCGCTGCTGCTTCCACCCTTGAAAGGAAGGAAGGGCCTCTGTTAATTAAAACCCCGCTGCAAGAGAGATTAACCCCTATCGTTTGAAAAGCTCTACTGCCTCAAAAAGAGGCTTCACAAAAGAAAATAGAAACTTTGGTTCAGGATCTGTCACAGAGGGAAGGAAGTTTAGAGACTGGCATGTGGGGTTCAGGTCTCTTTAGTCTAATGAATATAAATAAGAAACGTCGCGTATCACCCCTAGATCTCTTTTCAGCATTTTTAAAGAGATCTATTTGCTTGACGCAGGGATTGGAAGTACTTTGGACATTTCCATGCCACGAATGAAGGTGAAACTTTGAAAAGAAATTAGGGAACTTCGTGTCTTCTTCTTTTTTAAAAGCAGTCGCTTTGGAGAAAATAATAGTTCGGAGCTTCACTTGATTTATTGAAGAAGATTTATACGTTTTGTTTGAGAGAACGAAAAATCAATTCAACGGGGAAAAATGCAATTTGAAATGAAAACACGGATTTACAAAAGTTATTAAAAATCTGAAATTTCAATAATGAATTTTCTGTCAGAAAATTTATTTTGAACCTACTCATTTAAATAGACTGAAATTCACAAAAATAGATAAGTTATTGTATAATTCGAAATACCTTTATTACCCAGCATACAAATTTATATTTTTGTTTCAGAGAATATATTTAAGAAATAATAGTTCAATTAAATATCGTTATCTGTACTTAAAATAGAAATGTTTTTATACGTGAAAAAAATGAGGAAGTGAATAGAATGCTTACCACATCAGGGTGAGCAGTGAGAAATTGTTGCAAAAATTAAGTACTTTTGTACATTTACACTTATATAAACCTGCGTATTTTCTAAACATAAGTTATTTTCTGCTGTTTTGCAGCTAAAGACACATTATCTGGATTCTGAACTAAAAAATCGGGCGTATTTTTATTCTTTCTTTAAACATTGGGATTCAAATCATAAATAAGACGACATTTTTATTTTTTTTTCCACATTGTGAAGCAATAAAACAATTATAAAATATTTTTTAATGAATACATTCCTTGGATTCTAGTTCAGGAACTGTGGAATATATCGATGAATTATTCTAATAATTTAAACAAAAGGTATGTATTGGATTTTAATTTATGAAGATTTTCGTACGAAAAATCTATAAAAGAATAGAATTTGAGAAAATAGCATCAGAAGATGTAACATAGCATTAAAATGTATGTAAATGCAAGTATAAAAATCAGAGTGATTTCCTCCCAAAACAAACTTAGAAACTAAATTCTTACGGTTCTACAAAGAAATATGTGCAAATATTAAGAAGATAAAATTAAAAAAAATCATAGTTTTGGGAAAAATCAACTTTTTAACGTAATCATTCATTTTAACATTTTAAAAATGTAATAAAAACTTGCTTTTTAGCGTATATATATATATATATATATATATGTAAAGATATTTTAAAATTAAATTAAACCCTAGTTAATTTCCAAAGCTTTATTTTAATTTAACCATAGTAACTTCCTTATTTAAATTTAAAAGCCATGGGAAAAAATCTTACATAAATAATAAGAGAAAGAACAACGTGGATTAAGACAGAATATTTCAATCAAATTTCTCAGAAAATCCGTAAAATGACCGAAAAAAGTCGAATGCAATATGGAAAAAATAGAGAACGTTTTTCATCTAGCGTAAATGTCTGAAGTAAACAATCATGATTATATACACAACAGATTTCTGTACTTCTGTTATTAATTTATATCCGACTAAAAAAAGGGGGGAGGGGCAAAATACTTAAAAATTATGGTTATCTAATAAATTTCATTTTTTGAACAGCATTTTGAGATTAACAAACAAAGAAAATCAAGGGGCTAAAAATGTTTAGAATATTCAAAAAATTAAATAAATAAATAAATAATAAAATAGCTATGTTACTGTTACTTTGACTGAAAGATGTCTAAGAATTTGCCAAAATATGATTTCAAAATTTCTTAGGCTTTCGTTCTAAGTTTAACGAAACGCCATTTTGAAATCCCGAAACGTTGCACTAAACAATTCTCTTAAAAAAGCATATCGAACGAGTTCTCCAGAAGGTTAAATATCATTTTGCAGCTCTGTGATATACCCTCCAACACCCCTTCCCCCGTCGTCCCCTTAAATGAAAACCCACATCTTCTCTTTTAACGATTAGGACTTTTAAGTACTCGCAAAAAGCTTAAAAAGAGCTCCAATTCCGTAATAGATTTCCCCCTTCTAAATCGAAATATCGCCTGCAGCTTAAAAGAAAAGTAATTATAACGTCTCGCATTCCTGCAACCTTCTCCTCTCCTTCCGATAATGTGATAATGAGTGTCAAATCGAATTTTTAAGCGGATTAGCATTTTAATCTTGGATTACAGCTCCCGTGCGCGCTTTTTAAACCCCCTCTTTTCCTCCCCCCGGTCGGTTACCGTATCTTCTCAGTTACGAAATTAAATCACAAAATTCGGGGAGTGCACAATAAGTAAGTCGATAACGCCAACGAGTAAGAATCACTTTTAAAAGGTTATAAAATGAGGTTACTTAATTCTCTTTTTTTCATTCGCGATGTACCATCGATAAGTTTTAAAAAAATGAGTGGACTTTTATCTATCTTCAGTGACAATATGCAAATATTTCATTAAATGTATTAATTTTTAAAATTTTAAAGAAACTTTTTAAAATCAAATCCTTTTTTTCTGTTATGGTAATAATAATAAATAAATAAATAAATAAATAAATAAAACCACGAGATGATCGTTACATTTAATTAATTCCAATTCGTAAGTAGGCTCAATGTAGAATGTAGGAATAACTGAGAGCAAACTGCTTACTGTAAATGTACTAAATCAAAGGCATATTGGAAGTATTACTCACTAGGCCTAGATGAAGAATCTACATATGGGTGAAATATAGTTTGCGATCGGTACGATCTGTGTTCTTATAACGATGCAAGCGTATAACAATGATATAAAAGCAAAATGCTGTCTGCCGCTACACAAGGTTCATTCCATTATACATACCGCAACTCAAGAAATGTAGTACTAAACCATTCTCTTAAATATCCTTTTGCAGTTCTCCGATATAAATTCCAGCAACCCCCCTTCACCCCCTTAAATGAAAACATACAGATTCTTTCTTAACGATTAGGATCCATAAAGCTAAATGCTGTCTGTCACTACACGAGTTTCATTCCATTACGCATACCGCAACTCAAGAAATGTTGCATAAAACCATTCTCTTAAAAAAGAATATCAAACGTAGTTCTCCAGAAGGTTAAATATCCTTCTGCAGCTCTGCGGCATACCCTCCAGCAACTCCCCTTCATCCCCTTAAATGAAAATCCACAGATTCTTTCTAAATGATTAGTACCCACAAAGCCAAATGCTGTCTGTCACTACACGAAGTTCATTCCATTACGCATATCGCAACTCAAGAAACGTTGCACTAAACCATTCTCTTAAAAAAGCATATCAAACGTAGTTCTCCAGAAGGTTAAATATCAATTGCAGCTCTGCGATATACACTCCAGCAACTCCCCCTTCATCCTTTTAAATGAAAACCCACATCGTCTCTTTTAACGATTAGCAATCAACAAAGCCAAATGCTGTCTGTCCCTACACGAGGTTCATTCCATTATGAACATCAGATGAATTTTTCATATAGAATGCTAGAACACTGTTTGAAAAAAGAGAAACATGCTCATCAAAATATGACAGAACTAGAAACATTATTTACCTTAGAACGATGATTTGGTTTGAACGATAGTAACATGTCTACCAAAATATAGCGAAACTAATTTATTAACAATTTTAGAGTAACGAAAAAGCTGTCAAGTAATGAGGGCCATTATATATTTCCATGAACATTGAATTTTCAAGTATAAATAACCCCCGAAACATGATATTATTTTTCGTCTCCGCATCATAATTATTTTTAAAAAGTGTCATAAACCTCTAATATTTTAATATAGCGACCCCAAAACAATAGTGCCCGAAGCATCAACATTTCTTTTGACACCTTTCCCGGTCGATACGCCCCTGAAAAGGTAACAACATTCAGATATTTGAGAGAAAGATCAATAGTTTGTTTTTCATTATCTTATAATCATGTGTACTCTCGTGTTTGGTCGTATAATTTCGCACAGTAAACCAATCTTTTTGTCCGTCTAATTTAATGTATGTCCATCCTATATTGATATATTTTGGTAGAATTTAATTTTGAATCCAAAACTATCAACGGGATTGTGTCATTTGCGCTCAGTCTCATTAACGCTAACTCATTAGAGGGTATCATTTACGCTCACATGGTAGGTTTACTGCAATTTAATCACCTTTGGCAGGAAAACTTGGCGTGCATCTAGAGGGGCTAAAGAGAATGCACGTTTCTCACATTGATAAGATTAAGTGACATAATTAAGGGTCCTTATCTTCGAAATAGTCGATTTTTTTTCTCACGGTAAAACTGTAAAATTTTCTTTAAGAACACTAGATACATTTTTAATAGTTTATTTTAGATTAGGGGTTAGATTAAATTTAGATGAAAGAGGGAGAGCGAAAAAATATATAAATCTAGCTCAGGGATGCACAACCTTTTCAGGATGAGGGGCCAAAATATGAAAAAAGATCATGGCGAGGGCCAAAAAAGCACATGAATGCTAAAAAATATTAAAAACGCGAAAACATTGGAGTTTTTTTATGGCAATATGCATGAATTACAATTAGTACTTTACTTATTTTATTCATGCACACATTACGCAATAAATAAATGAATAAAACACAAACATTATAGCTACGATTACCTAAACCTAAAAAAAAAAGAGATTCCTGCTAAAAAGGGTGCAAACTTGAAATAGAATAACAGAGGAAAACTTTTTGGTAATTATACAGAGAACGCAATTTAAATTTTGAGAAAAAAATTAATAATCGAAATTAGTAAAAATAAAGAATTTATTTAAAGTTATTGATTTTATGTTGGGCTTAATATTAGTTGTAGCAATGCGTACAACAGCAGAAAGGTTCTCATCTCATTCTTAATTTTGATTTGTTTAAATTCATTAGTGAGAAAATTTGCTCACAAATGTAAGTGCTTTTAAGAAAGGTGCACATGCAGCTGCATTTTTCTTTAAGCATAAAAATTCCTATAGCAAATCTTTATAAAATTCTAATATCGGTTTACCTTTGAACTGATTTTTGAAAAAAATCAGACTTCTGTAAATCAATTTAGGCTAACTGCATACTCTCAGCCACTAGATTAACATCAACAGAAAATGGAGAAGAAAATTCATCAAATTTCGTTTGGCACTTTTCAAAATCTGAAAACCGATCATCAAATGCTTTATGAAAGATTTGAATTGGATTCTCATACTGCATTTTCATGTGTGGAAATTTTTCACGTTCGCGAGCTTCTCCTATACGAAAATCGTACTCGCCGTTAGCCATGAAGGGAACAAACTGAAAAGCTTCGTAATAAAAAGTAAATAAACTTAATGAACAACTGTTAATTATTTATTCTGATGTAGAATCGTTTTTTTTTTCAGATTTTTACCCTTTTTCATTTGAAAAAAAGTCTCATTTCATTTTAAATCAGTCATATTTTATTAACAACATTCGCGGGCCAACTTCGAAGGCTATGCGGGCCAATTTTGGCCCGCGGTGCATAGGCTGTGCATCCCTGATCTAGATGATAGAATAAACCGAACAGTAGAAAAATATTCTTTTGACAAGGACTTAAAGAGCTGCCTTGTAACTCTTGCTAATATAACAAAATTGTTATAAAATTATTTTAAAGCAATGTTTAATAAAATTTTATTTGAAATTTTTTAAAATAATACTAATAATAATTGACAAATAATTTTTAGTAATAAAATAGAATTGAAAAAACTAAGCAAGTGTAAACTTGAAGAAATAAAATGCTTTTAGGTAATATGAATATTTTTTCATGCATTGGTTACTCTTTCTTACTCTTTTTGCATATATTAATCTTTTTACTTACCATCAATGGTTAAAATTGTATTTAAGTTGCAGTGTGAAAGAGAATATTTTGTGTATTTTAAAAACTGTTGAATTGAAATAATTTATTTGATTTGTGTTATATATTTGAATAAAAGCATTTTCTTAATAAGCTATTTATATATACTTACAAGTTTTTTTTTATTTATACATTGAATAACCACTTTACAATGTTGAAGTATTTCAAAGAAATTTTTAAAACGCACATGTCTACTGCTAAATAATTTCATCTAATTATCTTAAAGATGATGATGAAATTAAAAGCAAACGCATTTCCTTAGTACTTATTACTAACATTTATTTGCTATCACATTTGATAAGATATTATGCTTCAAAGATTCTAAATTATTCAGCATGAAATTATAATATTTATTTCCTTGTAAATTATAAATTTAAACAGCAGCTATGCTTTTAAAAAATCCTTCTTAAAATAGTCGAATATTTCAGTTGGGGAAAAGTCTCCTTATATAGAGAACATTAAATAAATTGAATAATTACACAACAATTTATGTAATTTGAATAAAATTGTCCTCAACGGAAAATGAAACAAAGTTTGTTTTCTCTCATATAAATGTAAGGCAAGCAAATGTCCAAATTACCATCAATATTTGAAATTTTTTAAAATGAAAATAAAATAATTATTACATTTTTAGCCTTTCCTTAGAACTACTTAATTTGTTTGAATATTATACTATGCCAAACTATAATTTATACTAAATATGGAAACATTTTTATATCCACCCAGATTGTGATATAGTCAAAAATAATTAAATAATCTTTTAAAAATTGTCACTAAAAACTATAATATTAAATTTTAGAATAGCAAACCTATAAAATAATTGTTAATTTGTCAAATATTTGCAATATAGCTGGAAGGAAATTGAAATAATGTTTGAAAACTGGTATAAAAGCACACATATTGTTTGGTGTCTTTTTATATTAATTATAATTTTTTTCTTTAGTTTTTTTCCAACTCCAAGTAATGATAATGATTACAAATGCTTTCTGAGAGTATGGATAGACCTCTTGATCTGAACATCAAATTCAGAAAATAATTTAAATTCTAATTTAAGCCCCTTTGGGGGAGCCTCCTTCCACCCCTCAAAAAAGAATAACCTAACATTATTAATTTCAAGCTGTTTAAATTCTATTTCTGCTTCGCTAAAGCCTATAATATATTTATAACCTTTTCAATAAATTATTTTAAAAAATATCCTGGAATTGCATTAATTAAAGGGCATAAAAATTTGTTCCAAATTAACTCCTTCGACACCTATTCAGAATTGCATTATAACACTTATTAATAACACTTGGGCATATGTCATAGGGTTAATGTGATATAAGGACTGACTTTTTGAATTAATCATCGATGATTTATCAAATATCCAATGACAAAGTTAATTCATTTCTTAGTTTAGATATAAGTCTTGGTATTTAAGACCAGGGATAATGATTTCCCGTCCTCTTTTGTACACTTAGCTTTCGTGAATTCCGTGTTGTGTCGTTCTGTGTTGTGCACGTCGCCTTCGCTTGTAAATAATGCCTGCTCCCGTGATGGAATAAAAAGAACTAAAAGATCAACCTGTATTCTCAGATCAACCTGTATTCTTCAATTTCTTCCTCAGAAACCTTTCTGTCATAGCTATGAAATTAGTCTTATCTTACGCCTTAATATTCAAACATTTGCTATTGTAATTTCACTTTCGGCTACAATAAAGGTTAAATTTACATGAATCTATACTTTTGGCAAGAAATTCAGAGATGAAAAAAGAAGGATAAAAAAGAAAGGAATAAAATATAAAGTAACATATTTAATTCCTAGCTTTCTTTCATGCTTAGATCTAGGATAGATTTAAAAATGGTATTAAATCTCTGCTGCTACCGCTTTTAAGAAAATTAGACAGAAATTTACTACTTTATTACCTGCGATTAGAACTTTAGCACATGATTCTGTATCTGAGAATCAAGCGCTTTAATGTAGTACGTGTAGATGCTGCATTTAGATATCGTTTGTGGTACATTAGATTATGTATAGTTAAATCTGAGAGTAAATGAGCTAGGAAATGAAGTAATGTATTTCAGATTTGAAGGAATTTCAGTAATTATCAACACTTTCGATTTGATTATATGCTTTTCTCCCCTTGAGAATTAACCAGCAGCTGCTTTTTTTTTAAATTTTGAATATGATTCTTATAATTTATTATAGCCGAAGCGCTTATTATTTTGCAAAAAAATATAACTTATTTGAACAACTTTAACGTAAAAAAGTACATTAGCTCATTTCAAGTATCTGTTTGTAGAATATATATACATAAGAGCATACATACATATTGAAGAACTAAACATTATTGATATCCATTTAAATTTGAATAAAAAACACTTTTATGTTGTTTTTTTCTTCTTCATTTTGTTAAATAAAATTAAACTTTAAGACATAAAAAGATAAAATCCTCCTAAAACTAAAAAAATATAGATCACTTTGATAGATTAAATTTGTATTACATGCATCAAAATTATAATTTTTATAGCATGTTCATAATTATGAAGGAAAATTATGAACATGTTCCATCATAATAAATTTTTAAAGTAAATTTCGCTCACTCTATTTATTACTTTTATCAATCGTTTGAAACGCGGTAACGGTCATTAGCATTTTTCCCACGGCAGCCTTTTAACGTTATCAGAGATATGGAGTGTCATTCTCACTGTGACGATGATTGATTACCATATGGCGTACATTGTAAAATCGCCAAATTTTACATACAAAGATAAAAGTTATAATGTGGTACCCTTTTTAAGGCTTGGGCGCAAATGACACCCTCTAATGAGTTAGCTCTAATGGGATTGAGCGCAAATGACACAGAACCCTATCAACATTCCGTGTAATTAAACCGCAATTAAAATAAACATTTTAAAATTTAATAGAATTCTTTCTACAGACTTGAAAGACTTGACTTCTGATCGCATGATTGCTTCGACAAAGAAGCAATCATGCGATCAGATTAATGTGATCGCATGTTTCTACATAGAATCAATCTGAATTGTCATTGAATATAACTGAAAAATTGGAAGGAAAAATAAACTGTCAGTAAACGGTGAATTCGCAACACCGCCTGGAATCGGAATCCACAGTTTAAAATTACTGGTAAAAATAACGAAGTAAATAGTGGAGAAAAATCTGCATAAGTAATCGAAATTTTATCAACGACCGAATCAGGCCGGGTCACCATTTTTTTATTTATTAAAAAAAAAGATATGACTCTAGACTTTTGCTCATAGCGAGAAACTTAGATGCGAGGAAATGATGGAGTTCAGATTTCGCTACGGATTAAAAATAGGAAGCTGGGAAAAAAGCGAGAGATTGACTGAAGATGAAGAATCCATTTTCACAGAAGGAGAGATAGAGACCACGATTTCTTTGCATTATCCCTTCATCTTCGCGACATTTTATCCGTCTCATTCCTCAATCAACAAATTGGATTATGGAGTATTTATGCGCGATGATGATGGAGGAGGGTAAGGGCGAGGATTTCCTAGAGGGAGGTTTCAAGGCTCCCTGATCGCAAAGCGATACGTTATTTAAATCCTATTTACCTCGTTAAAGGGAAGTAGTCTTTCTTATAGAAGAGATTTCGCAGTTAAGAGAGCAAACACGCTGTGAAATTACCTGATTTTCATTATGTGAGTCGAGTATACATGAAAATGGAAATTAAAAAAAATAAAGTCCATGTAATTGGTTCAGAAGGGGAAATAAAATCTCATGGATGGTATGGAGATAATGCAATTTAAATATCTGTTTCGAAATACGATATACCATTTACTTTTTGGAAAAAAGATAAAGCAGAAAATTTCGAAATACGGATGGATGAAGATTTGCACATTTAGTGAGAGCTGTTTATTAGTCTGAATTTAAAATTCAGGAATTTGGATTTTGTGGTAAAACAAACCAATTTGCTTTAGGGGAAATATGTTGAATAATTTGTGGTGTCGATAGTGGGTTCAGTGATAATTTTAGGAAGTCTAAAGCCTGAAAACTTAAAACAAAAGATTCAAATGGAAAACACCATTTTTTTAAAAATTATTTTAGCATTTCTTTTCCTCTATTAACAGACATACTCTTGAACAAAAACATAATGTGATGAACTTACTGTTTGTTTTATTTATGTACTTATGTTCAAAATGCTATGCATGTTTTTTTTACCCTTCCTTTTTTTATTGTTATTTTGGCGTTTCTTTTCCTCTGTTAACAGACATATTCTTGAACAAAAACAAAGTGTGATGAACTTATTGTTTGTTTTATTTATGTGCTTATGTTCTAAATGTTATGTATGTTTTTACCCCCTCTTCTTCTTTTTAAATCGCTGTTTATATTAATTCTATAATGTAATTTAAGGCTGTAGTGGGAAGATGTAAACAAACCGGTTAACAGAATTCGTTGTAGGCAGTAAAAAATAGAGTTCAATCAGTGTCATTAAGAATAAGCAGCTTCAGAGCAAAATAAATCTGTAATCATCATAAAGTAGTCATTAACAAGTCTTATTCGACAGCTCTCAAAATGAAATGAACACTTTAATAGTTTTTCCTAATTTATCACTTTTATTTAAAAAATGATAGTGATAAATATGATTTTCTAAGAAGCTTAACTTAAATATTTGCTGAGCCTTGTGCTTTTTAGTTATATCCTAGCAAAGATCATAAGCACGCACTCATAGAACAATCAACATATTCTCGGACAATAATGATCAATTGTGAGTGTTTTTAAATAATTCAGAGACATAAATGTAAAGTCGCTTAATTACTATGACAGATTCTGACTGTTTCGTGCATTTTTTTAGCAACATGGTTTAGTTTTCACCCACTGTATGCACAAATTATATTACAGCAAGCTTTAAATCAAGAACGACTTGTTTTAAAAGTGTTTGCACAACTATTTAAACGAACATTACAGACAATTCAGAGACAGAAATGTAAAGTTACTTAATTGTTATGACAGATTCTGACTGCTTCGTGCATTTTTTTAGGCAACATAGTTTAGTTTTCACCGACTGTAGGCACAAATTATATTACAACAAGCTTTAAATCAAGAACCGACTCATTTTAAAAGTGTTTGCACAACTATTTAAACGAACGTTACTGACAATTCAAAAGAAACTTTTCAGTTGTTTGGAAGTTCATTTAACAACAAAAAGTAAATTGTTGGGATATCGAAACCGAGGTAAATAAAAAAACAACAATTCTAAGACGGCCAAGACGTTTTCGTTTGAACACCGCCCCTTAAATGTTCGGAATTTTTCCAGAAATTCTTCCAGTGTGCAGCATTCCGAAACTATTTCCTCTTTTCCAGGGCGCTCGGCATTCACATTTATTTATTTGTATTTAATCGCTGTTAATGTTGGCGCCGCAGTTGCTAGGAAGGGGGAGGAATTCCGCAGGTGTTACGGCAGCATTTTTCGAAACAAACGAACGCTGGTTATAAATCGAAATAAAATGGTTTTACTTTAGCTACGAGGCAGGATCATCACAGAGAACAACGTAATAACAGCATCGTCTCGTTTTATTCGTAGCGTACAGTTACCGCCAATTCTCTTTATCTGTAACAATTTGGACTTTCGCGTTGTGCTTAAGAAAATGGGGATGTAATATGAACATGATTGGTATCATATGTGTCTTATCAATAACGCAATGCATTTACGCCATCTGCCGAGATGCGTGGTAATAATGTTTACATTATGTAACTTTTATGCTTAAATACATAATGGATTTGGATGAGTTTCAGTTTAATACCATTTATATTTCTGAAAAATGAAATAAATCACAAGTAATAAATATGATTACAGAAAATTTACTTAAATAATTCTAAATAAATATAGCAGGAAAACCTGCAGATATTTCAAATAAATACAAAAAAGGAGAATGTAGCAAAATATATGCTATTTTATCTTGTAAATCATTCCCAATGCGCACACACGCACACGCACACACACGACACGATTTCATAACACGAAAATAGCTTTAAATTACACATTGATAAGATGTAGCAACACTGTTTTTATTTTTTTAAAAAATAAATCTGCTGTAAATAAAATGCCTAACAATATATTTTATGTCACAGTACTACTAAACTTCCAAATTTAATTGATTACCAACATGTTTATGTTACAAAAAAATCTTCCAGCTTTATAAATTACTTTCAAAAACTTTTAATTAAAGTATTTAAAAATGGAAGATGGTTAAATTGAGAAATTGTATTAATTCACGATTTTTTTTGAATAATTGCATATATCTTGGTTTAAACAATTAGAATGCTTTCTTTTGTTTTTTATCAAGTTAACTTAAAACAGCATAATAAAATTTTCTTTGGTGGTTATTATAATACTTTTAACATATGTTAGTTGATTTCAGGAATAAAAATAAGCATATTCTAGTCTTAAGCGATTTTAATTGAATTTCGGCAAAATATGTGGCATTTGTACTTTGTTTATCTTGTAATTCTACATGTTAAACTACTTTAAAATTCTAAATCAACATTATTTTAAGGAACTTTCCTCCTTTATTAATAGAAGCTAACAATTAGTACGAAATTTAACAGTTTTTTTAATGCAAAATTCTATGACTCCCAATGAAGTTAACTACAATGATGAATATACATGAAGGGAAATTCTTTTTATGGCAATGGATTTATGCAAAAAAGTTTGAAATCGAAAGCATATTTTAAAGCTTGGTGGCACTGAGGAGACTGAGAAATTCTGTTTACCTCCTTAAGTCACTGCATTTTAAGTAGAATGACGTGTTTATAAATGGGGTAGGGTCTATGTTTAGAGAGGGAAGCATGAACTGAAAGGGAGAAAAATATGCATCTAAAGTAGATCTAAATATCACTTGAAGCCGCCAATACGGTCGCATAAATGAGTTAAGGCCTTGGTATATTATTTGACTTTAAGGCTGATTCGGCTTTTGTACGGTGAAATCAGCTTTAAAATATAGCCCGGATACCAAAGCTCATCGTAAGTTAGGATCTTTTCGTTGAAGACTGGCCCGTGTTTTGATTTACTGAACAAACAAACGTTTTGCATCGGTTGAGATCTCACTGGATGGAAAAATAGAATACGAAAAGCAGGCATAAATAGGAAGGGGACGACTCATCGGAAGTGGAAATTCTTAAAATTCAATAAACTCCTCTCCTTTCCTATCAAAATGTACCCATAAATTTCCCTGACTAAAAATACATCCTGCAAATTTAAAGCAGAGAGAAAAAAAGCCCTTCCTTAGAAAAAAAAACTTGAATTAAATATAAATATAAAAAAAAACTCTGGGTTTTCGGTCGAAAAAAATAGAAGGATTGTAAAAAAAAAAAGTCAATTCCCTTCGTCTTTATCTTTTTTTATTTAAAAAGTTGAATAAGAAGAAAGAGAGATTGCTTTCTTCCAAAAGATAAGATTAAAGAAAAGGGGGAGGGAGGGAAGGAAGAAGAAGATTCTGGGATTTTTTTTCTAACTCTTGTAGTTGTACTAAATTTCGGGGGAAAAAAGAAAGGAAAAAAAAACATCTTTTTGTTTTTGTGCCCATAATTTACTTTTCAAAGTGAATTCAGAGCAGGGTTTATTTACTGAAAACGGCCGATGATTTGAACATTAAACAGATAATACAATTATTGCAAACTTTAATGTTTTGGTTAAATATTCGTCTGTTGAACGTACAATGAAATTCGAAAAGGAAAGTCAAGACCTAAATCATATTAAGAAACTAAAAATAAAATGAGGTTTTTATAAACAAACAAGTTTTCGGGAACATTTTCTTTAAAGAAATACTCTACATGAAGATTTTAATTTTTCAGCTAATTAATTTTCCTCCGAACTGTCTTGCACAGTAAATGTATTATTATTCGACAGCTAATTAAATAAAATAGCACTTTTTTTTAAAAAAAAATATTTACGGAAGAAAGGCTAATAAATATAAAAATCCCATTCGTCGAAAAATCGCAAATTATTCTAAAAGATATTTGGAAGAAAAAGGTTAGATTTGAAGTGATTTTTAAAAATTTTTGTCTAAGAGTTTAAGTTATTCTAAAACTTCAAAATTCGGTAATTAATTTTCACAACTTTCTGAGTTCCCTTTTCTGAAATTTCATATCAAGAATATTCTTATACATAATAATCAAATAAAAGCAATAATAACGATTATAGATGAACGGATAAACTAATTAAACATTTCTATAATTTATCTTTCACTGACGATAGATTTAAACTCGAAATAACAGTATTTCACAATTCAAAAATTTGAAATTTTGTTTTATCAATCCAAATTTTCTTTTTGATAATGCGGATCGTTTTGTGATATAAAATTTTCAATAGATAATAATGCAGAAATATCAATTTTTCTCTTTCTCTGAGAAATAAAATGTAACAAAAGGTTTGGGTCTTTCAGAAACCAAAAATCCCCGTTGATAAAAACATTTAAAGACAGAAAACCATATTATGTAATGCTCACACGCTGTTCTTTAAGTTGAGACTTTTAACCCAAATTACTGATAGAAATAACAAAGTTTCGTTCTCAGTTCAGACGAAAATAAACACTCACTAAAAATGTTTATTAATTTACCCTTGCGCTATTTTTAACTAGCGCCGGTCGCCACGCAGAGCAAGTAAAAACATCTGCCGCAAATGAATCAATCTGCTATTTAATTAGCAAACAATTTTTACTTGTGTAAGAACACTCTCTTGCGTTAGCAGTTTTTATTTTACCGCAGTTCGGTTGGGAGTGACATCTTCCATAATATTAAAAAAAGAGGATGAGAACCACTTGTGTGCAAAGTCAACGTGCGAATAAACACGTTAAGTGTCATAATAAAAAAAGACCAGGATTAATGCGGGGATCCATGTGTGGTGCCACACACGTGTGCAGTCAATCTCCATTCTTGAAAAAGAATGAAATGAATGGGTTCAGTGGCCTTCAATTTTAACAGATGGGCACGTGATAGATCTTTCCCCCCGTGGTTTCCTTATTATGCACGGGGTTACACTATGCGTCCCACAAATGGTTACGTCACAGTCAACGAGCTTATTACCTATTCTAAATCGGTGTCACAGGAACTATCCTACACCTACTTTGAAAGGCCGGTAATGGGTTTTAAAGAATCAGAAATTGTGTGAACAAAGGAATATAGATAAGAAGAATAAATAAGTTTCATTATTTTCATATGTCATGATTTTTTCGAACACTTAAAAGGATACTTGAATGGTTGTACAGATAAATCTAACAAACTAAAAGGTGAAATAAATGTACGCATGTAAACAAAAACTATTTCAAACAGCAAATTATTATTACATTGTGGGTCTCTTTTATTCATCAATAAGATTTTGGATTTTAATCTATCTTCTTTTATTAAACCCAATTGATTAGAAAATTCTCATTAAAATCTTTTAAAAAAATACATAAGTTTTCCAGATTTATGTATATTGTGGAAAGCAGTAGGTTAGCGATTCGTGTGCTAAATACGTTAGCCGTTAGTGTCATCTGCTTTTACTATAAATTTACACAAGAGGATTAAAATATCTGTCTTACAATCTCTCTGCTGACTAATCTGCCGCGTTAAAAATCAGTATACAATAAATGCACGATTTAAAAAGGTATATTTCATTTGAAATTGTTACATTTTGTATTTTATTATTTTTACTTGAAGGACTTATTCACTACCAATACACAATCTGTAGGAAATACAGGAATCGAAATACAATTCAAATAATCATAAAAAGAATGACAATGAAAAGCATTTTGGCAAATACAAATTCTTCGAATGATTTTTAAGATGAAGTATCTTATACTTAGATATCTTTTAGAACTCATCCAATTTGCATAATATCGGACTCGATGCATAAAATGTATCTTGAAGAACTCGAAAGATTGATTCAAACAACGCAAATCTTTTTTTAAAAGAAGACGTAATAATTTAAGAATGGATATTAACATAAAAATTATGACATTTATCCAGCCTATTTTATAGTTCTGTTTTACGTTTAGAGTGGATGATGGGTAGATCGACTTACAATAACAAGGTTCAACGTCCTACGTTTCCTGCACTTATGTCACTGATCTCCAGGACACATATTTTCTTTCGCAAGCTCACGCGAACAAGAGCATGGCATTCCTCAGAATGTGAGCAACAATTCCAAGCTCCTTCCGACACTATTTTAGCACTTCTCGATCTCCCCGCTGACGACCTCAAACAAAGAAGTTCTTCTTTTTCAGCCTCATCCTTGTGTTCCTTCCACTTGACTGAATCAAACCTCTTTGCAGATGAGATAAATTAGCAATTGAGTCTTTTGGAAGATGCATCATGAATTAAATCTTTGCGATAAAGAACGTCCTTATCCGCGGAAGCCGAGACGGGAGTGAAGATGCAGGGGGGGGGGGAGTTCAAAGAAAAGAAAGCAGACAGAAAAGAAAAAAGCTAAGTAAAACAAACGTCGAAAGAAAAGAGCAACAAATAAAGAATACGTGTCAAGAGCGAATATCTCGTCAAAACAGAGGGACAAGATAGACGCCTGATCCGTCTAGGTAGCAGTAAAACAATCGATCCCAAGCACAGGGCTGGCTAGAGATATTGATTCTAGCCAACATCTCGTGGCATTAAAAGAGAGAGAATTGAACAGCATTGCTGTGCTCTTTCCGACTATTCTTTGGAGAAAGGGAGTTCATATAAAGACACTTTTGAAATGCGCTTTCCCAAACTAAAGGGTTATCGACGCTCGAGTTATCGTTCGAAGTATTTCTGGAAGTGTTGGGCTCAAAACAATGGCAACCTGGACTGGTAAGAAAACCGATAAATCCGACAGTAAGAGAATTGAATAGTGGCAAAGGAAATTCTTTGAATAAAGGTAGAAGACTAAACCTCACGAAACGTGGGAGAAATAGCAAATGTTGGACGGCCGAAAAGTTTGGGGTGAGAAAGAAAATTGAATTTTTCAATATGGTGTTAGCTGATTTTTTGGTTTTAAGGTATACGACCGGAAACATTGAATTCCAACAGAGGACTTTCTTGTGACAGAATCGGTAGAAAGTTTCCTTTTTAGAATCGGTAGAAAGTTGCTTTATAGGTTTAAAAAAAAAACTTCCAGTGAAGCTTTGAGAAGAGTGGATATAACATCAAAGATTTGTATTTACCTCTGGTGGCATACGAGATAAGAAGTTTCAAATCTTACGTCCCAAAAGTAAATGAAAGTTTAATAGAAACATAGTTGAAACGTATTACGATTATAACGAATGAAAGAAAATAGTTCATTATATTAATTTTTGAATATTCTGTAATCGATGAAAAACAATGTTCAAAGCAGAAACCTGTGCATCCATCAAATAAAATCTTGTGCGTTAATAAATTAATTACAAACTTAGTTACATAGACTTGAAATAAAAATAATAACTAAAAAAAAGTTTGATCAAATAACTAATTCTCCCGAATATAAAATAAATAAATCTATACAAAAAGTGCTTGAGAGATTAAAAATGCTGAGAGCCCCATTTTGGTTGAAATTTGTCATATCTGAAATTAATAATAGAATTATAAGGAATAGAAAAACGAAAGTAGAGGTCATGAAATTAACCGCTCAATTAAAAAAACAAAACACTTATTTCGTTGCCATTTTGCATAAAAAATATTATGAATGAGAAAAATAGAAATCAAGACATTATCCATGTCATCCTCCGTCAATAAAAAATTGGGGTTTTATTGCAATAAAAAAATCACCCCTCATTATTTGTTTAAGATAAAAGCAGCATAATAAAATGAAACTTCCAATTCGCTCAATTTCTCCCTTTGCATTTTTTATTATTTGACACTTTTATCTAAATGGCTTCAAGTGCAAGCAAATAATAATGTCGATGAACTTATTTGATTTCCTTTAACTTAGTTTGAAGCATGGTTTTCAGCTGCTAGCCACCTTTTTGCCTTTCCCCATGTATGGGCTCATTCGCTTCCCTCGAAAACAATCTCACCAATCATATAATACGTCATAAGGATGGATCATCTGATATAGCAGAGGCGACAATTCTAAAGGGAATCAAACTTATTCCCTCCCCCAGGTTGACCACCAGGGACTTCCAATGGCATTTAAGCTGGTTTGGTCAGAATAGCGTTCCTAGCTCAGCCTCACTACATACAGTGGGGCTTCGATTTCTTGTAGTCGCTGAGCACCAGACCCAGTCACAAACGACCCGCCCCCTTCAACTATTATTCATGGGGTAGGGGAAATCATCTCTAGAACCAGACAATATGAACGAGAGCAGATGGCTTCAAAATTTCGACATGCGAGGGAAGCGAAAAGAATATAAACGTATAGATCGATCAGGAAGCGTAGTAGCTAGCAGGACAGGAATTCTTGTCGACATGAATGAATGATTCGATCTCAACCAGGGAAAAAGACGGTTATTGGTGAATGTTGACTGTCTCTCGGGAAAATACTATAAGGAAAAAAAATGAGGTCAATGTCACAAGGAGGAAATATTGCTGGAAAAAGTCATGTCTGATGCTTAGTTGAACCATTACTTTAATTGAAAAGTGACAAGAATTCAATGGCGTGTCTTTGGTAAAGGAAGAATATATTTTCAGAAAGTGAAAAAAGAAAACAATGTTGAGGCAGCGAAAGACTAAAAGAAAAATTTGAACTAAGCACTGATTTTTTTCTTTTTTTTACTAAAGGAAAAATTACAAAAACTTTATCATAACACATTTTAGAGATGTAGGCAATAACACAACAATACAATAACTATTAAGAAAATATCGATATAAATTATTTGTTTATTAACATTATACCTGCACTTTTTGTTTCTCATAAAACGGATTGAACTGAGATGACGCATTAATAAATTAGTTTACCGAACTATAAAAATGCACGTATAAATAAATGAAAAAAAAATGAAATTTTTAAATTCCATAATTTCAGCGAAAAACCTCATTACGTCGGGGCACACTCGATGAATCTAATTATGCTCCTTTCACATATTAAAACATTAAATTTTTAAATTTAAAAAATCCATGCTTAATTGTATATTTACTACCAACATATAAGCATTATCTCTCCTTGAAATATTATAAGGAGTTCATGCTCTTAATAAGACTATTTGTGCTTCATTTAGAATTTTTAATGAATTCATGATTCGATATAAGAGATTTTTTTTCCTTTCTTTGTCAAGATAAAATCAACTAACATATGTTAAAAGCATTATAATAACCATCAAAGAAAATTCCCAAGTCAAAATTCCTATCTACAAATAAAGAGACAAGAAAAGGCATAAAAAGAAAGCCGCCACCAAAAAAACCACCTCATCTAGATCTCGGAGCAATGTCCTGGCAATGAGCACGTATCCTGAAAGAAAAGGCTACGAAAAAGAAGACACGCTCACCACCGACACAATGTATCCTAATGAGACTCCTGCAGCGAAAAAGATCCTAGATATTGCATAGAAACATTGACAAATATATACATAACGACAATCCGTGCACCAGTTGGGGGAGAAAGCCTCGGGCTTTCGGATCATTTATCACACCTATGCCAAGCAATGAGACATCCTATTGGGTGGCAGGGGACGTCATTTTAAAGTTAAAACCCGGACTCTCCAATCCGCCAGGAAAACTAACAAAACAAAATGGAAGAACAAACGTAGGAATCAAGTCACCAGACCTTCCACCCCACGCTTGGAGACGGATTCTCGCGGATATTTCTTCCGAAGCAGAGAAAAATGAAAAGATCCAGAAAAAAAAAGTAGAAAAAAAAATCGGAATAACAGCGTATGGAAAGAACGGATAAGGGGAAAGTCGGTGCTCGCTTGTTCTATATTTTTTATCTTTTGTTTTTACTCCTTCCCCTTCCTTCTTTTTTTTCTAGTCCCTTCCCCTTCCTCATGCTGTCCTAGAACAATCCATCGATTGTAGATCCTGGTGTTCCAGCTTCCATTCCATGTATTCCCCCCATACTTCTTTGGCCTTGAGAGAGAGAGAGTGGGATCCATTCGCAGAGAAAATAATCGCATTGATCGAAATAGAAACAAGGGAAATCCCTTTAGACAGAAACTTGTCCCATTTGAAGTTGCGCCTCTGGAGAGACCAACAATGGCAGTCGATGAGAAATCAGATGCATAGCAGAGAGTTACGTGATTTTTCCAGTTTTCCAGCATGTTCTTCTCTCTTTCACTTTCTCTTCTCCCTTTCCAAGTCTTCCTCTCACTTTTTTTACAACACGGGATATGCATTTCGATTGGGGCGCAAGTTTATGCTGCGAAAATTGTTATCTTCGACCTGGTGGCTTGGTGAACAGACATCCCATACACGCTTGCGCTTCGTCGCTAGAAATTTAATTTGAAGCTCAGACCATAAAGACGAAACTCCAGAGGTGCCTTCACACACTAATTTCGTGCATACCAAATTACGAGAGTTGGAAATGAGGGTGGGGATGCAATCTTTTCTGCGTTCCCCCTTCCCATCCGTGCAAGGGAGAGAAGCGGAAACTAATAAAAATACTTCCGTCAGCTCGCTTTTATTCCGATCAATAATTTCTACTTGGAAGATTTGTGTATTGGACAAAAAGAAACAGCACAGTGGTATTCTCCCCATCAATTCCCAAATGAATCGTACCGATGCGGCCCTTCATTCTGCACTAGAATCGGAAATAAAGCACATTAACGACATGGGCAAAGGATCAAAGTACCAAAAAGAGAAGGGTTAAAAAAAAGCCAATGGAAACCACAACTCGCAAATGGACCGCTCAATAAAATGTGCCTCACGATTTCAATAGTCTAGCGAAATAACTATTAACTATCGCTGATAACTAACACTCGTTCCTAATTATAGCTCTCGATGGATGACTGTATTGCTCCCAAATATCTGTTTTAGAAATATTTCTTATCATTAGATTGAATATTTAATATTCGTTTGACAGCATCCAGGAAATACTGAATCACAAATTCCTAAATGATTATTAGATGAAATGTTAACTAATTATGCAGGAAATGAGAACTGATAAGATAAAAGTCTCAGATAAAACTCGTTAAACAGTAATTCTGAAGAACGATTCCTATGAATATTAACCCTATAAACAAATTTGAAGGATTAAAAAAAAGGGATATTTACTTAGTGAATAAATATTAATTGAGCATAGAATTTAGCTATTTTAAATGCAAACAAAATAAATAAATTAAATAAATCAGGTTTATTAAATTTAGATTCCACATTAAGCATAGAAATATTCAATAATATTTTATAATTGAAATCTAAATGTAATAAATCTGATTTATTTAATTTATTTATTTTGTTTACATTTAAAATAGCTAAATTCTATGCGCAATTAATACTTATTTACATAAGTATTTGGATTTTATTACAAAAATCCTTCAAATCTGTTTATAGTGAATTTAGCTATTTTAAAGGCAAACAAAATAAAAAATTAAATAAATCACGTTTATTAAATTTAGATTCCACCTTAGGCGTATAACTGTTCAGTAATATTTCATAAATGGTTCATTTTACAAGCGAAAAGAAAATATTGTTTGAAGCATTTAATTGAAACATATAATTGGAAGCATTTTTTTTAAAATAGTCGAAACACATATATAGTGGATAACTTCTTTAGATAATAACTGTTAATAAAATCTTGCATCCGCTTATACCGAAATCGTTCATTTTAATTATGCTGGGGAAAAATTAATTAAATAAAAAATAATGTAATTCTTTAAAACCCCATCAAGTTTTATTTATATTATTTACTTTATTATTTATTTTAAGTTTATGAAATTAGATAAGACAGGCGTGAAAAGATATCAGAATAAAATACCATTGGAATGGAATTGCGACGTTGGAATATTAAAAAAAAGTTATTTGCGTTACAATAGCTGCGAATCAATTAAGTTCTAATACTAAAATTTGCATTTTATGGAAATGCGTATTCGCTATACCGATGTTCATAAGAAAAAAACTTAAATTATTTTTTCGAAAATTCTTTTTTACAGCAGCGCTACGAAGAAAAATAAATTAATTAAAAATAAAAACGCGAATAGTTCGAACAAACATGGGTTGAGGGGGAGGGGGGAGGAATGAAACTTGGAAAAATAAACAAAGATTAACGAAAGCATTTGCATTATTAAGAATATTCATAGAGTTAAGAATTCTAAAATTTCGTGATTACGAAGAAAAAGTATGCTTTTTTCCCCTTCTTACATTTTAAACATTTCTTTGTTTACTTCATTAAAAGGGAGAAAAATAAGATAGCACGCCAATTCGAATTTCACGCTACTTTTTAAAAATTGTATGCATATATTTTGATCTTTAACTTTTAAATAAGGATAACTTTAGAATAAGTTTTCTTCAATATTTACAGACCACGCCGATGGGGATTAATAAAGAATATTTGATTTAAAATGCAGTTTTGTAGCTTTAATAAATGTAAAATTTTCTCAAAATAGTTAGATATTTAAATATATAAATAACGAATAAATGAAAATTTATTTGTACAAATTATTAGTAAATAGAAAATGACATGATGCTATTTTAATGTTAAAAAAATGCGTATAGTTTTATTTCAAGTCAAAGTAAAACTCTTCGTTCGAAATTATCTTAAAAGTATTTTTTAATGAGCTATCTTTAATCTTGCATTATTATACAAATTAACCGTTGTTTTTTTTTTTTTTTTTCTATTTAAGAGCATTTGTCAGATTTAGAATACATAAACAGATCGTTAAAAAAATAATGGAATATTGAAATAAAATTCGTTTATGACTACAAAGATTTAAGTAAAACGATGAGAAAAATTTAAACTTATTATTCAAATGACGAAAATTTTATTACAATAATTCTAACCAATAAAAATTCAGCAATCATAAATTTATACAGCGTTAGAATGAATTGTGACGTTCCACAAACAAGTTAATGGCGGGAAAAAAATCGGCAGCTTTATATAATATGAAAAAGACATACAAAAAACGATAAAATCCAGGTGTTTATAATAAAGTTGCATTTACTTTTTCTACAAATAACCATTTACGAATTTTGAACTCTCATTTTGAAGAATTTTATTATCATTGACTTTTTTTAAAATTTTGCTTGTGTTACAAATGACGCAATAGAATATATCAAATCGAGTAATAATAAACAGATATATATTTTATCTTCCGTTTGTGCTTTTATAGTTTAAGATCTATATCATAAACATAAACACTATTTACTAATCTATTTAGAGAAATAGGAATTCTCGATTATGTAATACTATTTTTTATTGCAATATTAAGTTTTTTACAAGTAATAATAGGAGGGGAAAAATAGTATTGCAATAATACTTTCGATTATGGAATACTTTCTTTTCTCAAGTAATATTGAGAGGTAAAAATACTATTGCTACAATTTTCTAATTAATTTTTTTAAAGATCAATCCTTTTCTCGTTACAGATAATGTAAAAGAAAAAAAAAGTAGAAAATAAGAAATAAAGCTGCTAACAAAGCGTAGAAAAAGTAGAAAAAAAGCGAATACATTAGGCGTGAATGGATGACCTGAAACCCATTAGTGAGATGTTACAGAGTATAACTTTGTTCAAAAGTTCGTGATATGCCAATACTTAACTATTCTGGTCGTCTGCCTATTTCGCTCTAAACAGTACTGCCATCTAGTGACTCTATGTAGACATAACATACTCCTCTCGATATGCGTCAGGTATTCTGTTTGCTTTGTTTTGTTTTATATATAAATAAGGAAACTTTTTAAAATTATACACATACAGCTTTATCAAACAAGAAACTTTGTTACGACTATGTTTAAAGATATCAAAAGGTTCTAATTGAAACAAATGTCTCAAAAATAACTGCGCGCTTTTCTCCGACAATTAATTCTACTGTTTATCTCATTCTTGGGATGAATTTATTTGGTAAAAAGAAAACGATTTATTTTCATTTGAAACAAATAAAAATATCGCATTTTGTAATTTTTTCAAAATATCCATAAAAATATCCTTCCTAATTTCTTCAAAATGATTGAAAAGAATATGAATAATTTATCAAATCAAAAGTGGCAATTCAATACAAAAATAAAACCAACTCTCATTGTAAATTTTCAAAAAATGTAATTTTTAGATAAAATCGGATTCTCAAAAAAAAAAAAAAAAAAAAAAGGCTGAAAAACGAATTGTGAGATTCTGAAAAGAAAGTTCAATGATCGAATGCTCTCAGCTATCCTTATCAAAGAATGAATTTACAACGCTTAACGCTGCCGCAAATGGAGATTGGCTTATTCGACTTAAATATATCCATTATCATTAATTTGATAATACATTAAAAATATTTAAAGATCCCTCAGATTTTTTAAACATGTTTTGTTCCGGAAAAGCTGTTTAATAGACAAAAGTTTCAAAAATAGAGCTTTAAGATAGCAAAAAGTTTTTTAATCCTATTTTGGTAACGAAACACAAAAACGACCTTTAAGGAAGAAAAGGGGGGGGGGGAATTCTCGTGGAGCACATTTTTCGGACAGACTGAAAAAATGTATGAGATAAAAATCAAAACTTTTTGAAGAAGGACAAAAAGGGTATTAAGTCTCATAATGAATATATCTTTTTTAAATAAAACATAACTTAATAAAAAAATTAGCTAAAAGAGTTTTTTTTAAATGTCTTATTTATACCACTAAAGAGGAAATACAAAATAGCGAAAAAGGAAAGAAATTGCAACAAAGAGAAGAATTAAATAAAAAATTGCCGGCCGTAGCCTTTTTTCCCCTAAAGAATTTTCTTTAAAATAAGGAAGGAGAAGAGAGAAAAAAATTGCCGTTTAAAAAAAAATGCGGTTTTTGCGATGTCAGTTGTTTTAATAGGAGATAGTGCATGGAGGAATTAAGCGAATTACTAAAATGACAGAAAAAAAAATCTTTTGGAATAGGGGCGTAATCAGGCGAAAAGCCAAACGAGCTTTACGAATAATTTTTTAGGGGTTGAAACCTTCCCTCTTCCCTTCGGAAAGCGGGACGCCATGGGAAATTAATGTTCCTAGAATACAAAAGATGGCGCTAGTGTAGAATGCGCGCTCTTTTCCGAAAATCGATGTTCATAGGTGTGTGTGATAATCCTTGCTGCTTGCTCCCCCCCTCTTATCATCCACTCTCATCATAAACACACATCAAGGTTCGTAATTAATGTATCCGATTTTCCGAGTTTGAGAAGCGTTCAGCTCGTAAAAATCTTGAAAACTTATACTGCATGCGGCAGTCAATATTAGCAGCAGTTCGCAAAAAAATAAAGTAAGATAACTCTTGCGATATTTTTAATACCCTGTTTTACATGCCACAAAATTTGAACAACTTTATGCGAGAAGATAAAACAAAAACAATCGAATGGAGAGTATGCATGAGAGAGACGGAAAGTCGTTTTATTATTCTTCTTCAAAAGGGAAAAAGGGTGAGGAATTTATAACGCAGTTTTTAGGCTCTATTCGGGGAACAAAAATGAGATATGATTGCTCGTAACTCGTTTGGCGAAAACCAATAATTAAAGATTCTTTTATTTCATAATTATCAGATGTTGAAAATATAATGGAAACTTTTTTTAAACGATTGTTTTGATTTTTTTTTTAATTCGGAGCATTGAGAATAATGCTATATTAGCGAATACAAAGACACCAAACCGCAAAGAAACAGTTCTTTTAAGTGCAGTTTATACAAATTCTGGGTTTGAAACTTGAACTTGAAAATTTTATCGCAATATAAGGAAGGAGAAACTGAAACATTTTAGGTTTGCCATTTTTGCACTTTGTCATGTCGTACTTCGCAACGCGGCGCGACAAGGATGGGGGGAGGGGAGGAAAGGGAGGACACCCTTATAGCATTAAAGTGTAAAAAATCGTCGTCATATATAAACTATAAAAAAAAAATTAAAATGAAATCTGCTATGCATATATCAATGTATTATGTCAGAGCATAATTTCTTGAACGGCCAAGCATCATGTGTTCACGCAAGTTAAATTATATTTTTATTCATTTTAATTGTTTCATTGAATTTGCAACTTTAGTAATGCAAACAATCAAAAACACTTTGTCTCGCAATTATTGTTTAATAAATTATCACATTTCCTATTTATTTCATTTCATATATTCACGTGCTCAAAAAGACATTTTTCTAGGTTTTATTTGCTGTAGTCATTGACTATTTTTTTAAAAAAATCAGAGCTTTTGTAAATGCAATGGCAACGCGTTATTAAAATCTGATTTTTTGAGATACTCGTGCAGATGATAAATTTTTTATTTTTCACCTACGGATTTTTGTTGACGCCAAAAACCTCATCCGAAAAACATCATGTTTTGACATGATAAAAATATTGTCTATAATGCTATTTCAATTACAATAAACAAAATAAGAAAATGGGGCATGTGTTTCCGATTAACCCCGAAAAATTGAAATGATGAATCAGACTAAGCATTAAATTTCTAAATTTCACAATTTTGGAATAAAAAAAAATGTGTAATGACGTTTGTTTTATGTGGCGCATATAACAAATTAAATTTATTACAAAAATATACTTATGTGTCTAATACGAATTAATTGTATTGATAACCCTTATAATAAAATAATAATATTTATTTAACTAATAATTAATCAAACAGAAATATCTTGTTAAATTCATAGTATAAAAACGAGTTTCAAAATTCGAAGATTGTCGAGTTCTGATTGATTCGTAATAACTCGAATTAAGAAAAATTCCGTCTAAAAATAGACGCTGCAAAAGAAAACGAATTAAAAAAAAATTCTGGTATTTTACAATTTTAATAAACAATATATAACTAATAATTAAATGATGATTTTATTTAATAAAGTAATAATAATTATATTTAGAAGAATTAAAAAATAATTTTAATAATAAGTAAGCAATTTTAATAGTTTCACAAAAAAGTATACAGATCTTTGCATGAAGGACAACTTCTAAAATAAACCTCCAATTTTTTTAACAAGTTGAAAATTCATTTGTGTGTGTGTAGTGAGAAATTATATTAGTAATATTTTTTCCTAACTATTTTACAGCAATTAAGTTCTAAAGTTAGTTGAAGGCCTTGAAATATTATTCACTTACAATAATCGATATAAGATAAGATGTATTTAATTACCGAAAGTAGTTTAGAAAAATAAGCAATCTTCTATAATTTTTAATTTGGATTTCGAAACAACAAAATAAATTCGAATTACTGATGACATTTTAACATTATATTAAAAGAAATATGAAAGGAACAGAAAAAAAATTAATCATCGATAAATTCGAATTAAAATCGTTTGGATTACCGAGTTCTTTGTATTAAGATCTAAATTTCTTAAATGGCAAGATTTCTATTACAAATAAACACGATAAAAATTTTAATTTATTTCTCCAATGGCACATCAGACGACAGTGGATGTCAATCAATAAAGTAAACATTTAAAATAAAAAATTATGGGCAACAATTTTATATCGTGTAAATACAGAGTAAGAAATAACAAATATAATCGAAATATAAACGAATTCAGAATTGTTACATGACATAATCCAGAGAAATTTTGGAGAAATAAGCTATAATGTGGACTATCAATTTTTTTGTCCGTTTTATTTTCATCTTATGTTTTGACTACGAACGGAAATGGGAAAATTCCAGCAAAAGAAGAGACAAAACATTGAGTACATCTCCCATGCCGTCCGGATGCTTTTCGCCGGACACTAAGAAGTCTATTCAATGCCTGGCGCCAGACGAAGTGAGGTTGCAATTTTATGGAGGTAAACGGATGTGGGGTACACACAGCTCCAGAAAATCATACCAAAAACCATATTTTATGGGAAAAGTTCGAGAGAATGTATAAAAGACAGTTTAGGAATGGACCGTTATGGTGCATCCAACAACACGGGAGGCAGCCTTTTTTTATGCTTACGTTTAGTGGTCGTTTTTTCTTCCAAAATTTTGGGAACATGTTTCTTTGGGGATTTGATTTATGGGTAAAAAAAAGATCTTTAGGACCGCTCTTCCTAACTTAAAAGATATTTCAAAATTTTATTCTATAGTGGCGGTAAATATGAATTCGGAAATAAATATGAATTTCTGTTTTCATTCAATTTTATCTTCCATTGCTGAAAAAGGAATTGCAATGCTCTTTAGAGAAATTGTGGAATTTATTTGGTCACTTTTTCAAT
>JAOUZG010020776.1:1615369-1644359 GCA_026289955.1 Argiope argentata | reverse complement strand
TTGCAGTAATGGTAATGCTCTTTAGAGAAATTGTGGAATTTATTTGGCCACTTTTTCAATGGCAAGTCTAAAAGTAGTGGCTTTAGAATTTGAAATATGGAATAAAGGGATAATGTTACAATGTAATTTGTCTAAAACGAAACTGATGATATTATAATAAAAATTCGATTTATTTGAAAATTAGAATTAATAAGATTGGTTCTTAGAAATGAATAGGTGGTGAAGTGAAGTGACGATTTTTAAAGTAAAAATAGTTGTAAAGATTTATTTTCAATATTTAACAATTTTGATAGACATTGGATGGTTATTATTAAAATAATTTAATAATTTTAAACAACTAATCTGATAAATATATTTTCTTAAATAATAAGGAAACATTTTGATTGCTCTTTTTAATTGATTACATTTGAGCAGCAGTAAAATCTTCGAATGGAATAAAGATCTAAAAAATTAATTACTTATGATCATTGAGTATTCAAAGCACAGATGTATTTAACTAACGAAAGCAAGTCAGTAAAAAGTATATCATTTTTGATTTTGAATTAATCAAAATATATTCGAATGCTTTAGTATATATGCTTTTAGTATTGTATTGATAGGAAATTTAGGGCCAACTATTGAGCTATCGATAGCAAATATATTAATAACTAACCCAACACGTAATAACATAAGTAATAACAAGGTCATAGTCCTTTATAAAACGC
This sequence comes from Argiope argentata, assembly GCA_026289955.1. Lineage (NCBI taxonomy): Eukaryota > Metazoa > Arthropoda > Arachnida > Araneae > Araneidae > Argiope > Argiope argentata. The sequence goes on along the minus strand of JAOUZG010020776.1, from coordinate 1,643,655 downwards.
TTTGATTCCAAATGGACAATGCAACATTATACTCAGTGAACTATATGTCACTTTTGTCATTTGTTGATATGAAGCAAACAAAATCATCACCAAACTGATTTCTTTTAACGTACACTTAGATCTTTTATAATACATCATATAATATGGAATATCGGTGAGATGATGAGGACGCCGCCTGAGTCAGCAATCCTCTAATCTGATTTTCACCCAATACCATCTGGAGCAATCAAATTTGCAAATAACTGTACCCTCATGAAAATAACTGTTACATGCAGCGTAAGTGCACTTTGACGAATTCAGGTGAGAACGTTTTATGTTTTTATATAACATAGCAAAAATAAGAAACTGTAACAATACCTAGATTATTTACCGAGCCTTTTTATTCATATATTCAGGTTCTGTGCAGAATAAAATACGTGGATTCCCGTTTATATACGTGTCTACTAAGAAACTGGATATTTGCCACTATGTTTTTGAAGCACATACAGTGTTCTCTCACTAAACAGTTAAGAAATTTATTCATCTCTAATGGAACCAAAAGTACGCCGAAAATCCTTATTTTTAGCATCTTTATTTTTGTGTCACATAAAACATGAAAATCTCCTTCGGTACCATGAAAGCGTTACGATTTCAAAAAATTTCAACGTCACAGAAACGATTTGATATTCCAAGAATATTTTCTTAATTTTTTTTCCGTCGGAAGATAGGAGAAAGACAGCATAAAATATGAGGAAAGGAAGTGTTTTTAGAAGACAGGTTTATTTTAGGAACAAAATTTTATGCCTGGGAGAAGCAGACAGCAAAAACACATATTGATGGAATCAGATATAGAATATTAACCGTTTGAGTGTGACGAAGCGCTATCGCGTTTCACTTATACCAAGTATTCTTCTGCACTCAAACGGTTAAAATCGCGGTATAGGAATTTTGTAGTGTACTCATGTCAAGATGATAATCAATTTTATAACGTATAATAATCGAAACTCAAAAAACACATCAATTCATAAAATGTCGATTTCTATGAATTGATGTGTATAATAAAAGGTATTATTGATATGTATAAAAAAAAATTTAACGTTTTTTTAACGTTTTAACCTGATTTTTTTTAACGTTTGGAAGATGGAAATTTATAATAGTAAGTATTATCCTACTGAGTTCTGCAAATTATCACACCTGTATATTGTCGATGACGATTTTCTATATTGATTTATAGTTTCAGAGTTTAATGATCCGTTAATTGATTGTTTTATTAATTACATTGTGATTTTTGATATCCTTGGAATCATATGGTTATGGATGTAAAAAAAATTAAGTTCAAAATTCTATGATATTTTTAATTATGAATTGTATATTAAAAACTAAGGAAATAATTAAAAAATCATTTCTTCTTTTTAATATATATAAAAAAAAACTTTCGTATTTTTTATTTTACTTAGATAGTAGGGAAAAAACCCACTCCAGAGGGTTTTTGTTTTGTTTTCAATAAAGCTTACTTAAATTTCTAAAATGTCATGGCCACTCTGATATGTTTTTCGGTTAATGTTTTTTTCTTTAAAAAATATTATTTTATCCTCACATACGTGTCATATCGGATAAAAGAATCATTGATATTAAAGTTTCATCTTTGATATTGTATAGCTCACTAAAGCTATTTTAGTCGAAATCGAGCCATGCTACATACCATTTCTCTCCCCTCCCCCCACTTCTTTTGGTAAAAATCAAAAAATCGCAGACGAATCAATCACTGAAAGCTGAGTCTTGGAAGTTTTTCCAGCCAGCTTATGATATGACGAAGCAAAAATTGCAGAAACAGTCATTGGATTTTGGTCAGCGATCATTTACACTGCCGTGCCCATTCACAAAATTGAATTTGATATTGAATGCGACGATCGCAAGTGAACGGTATGGGGAAAAGGCAGCAACAGAAAAAAAAAAGCATGTTAGACCCCGTTTCTTTTGTTGTGGTTACCGTAACATTTATTGCACTAGTGATCATTTCCACTGAAATACATATCTCCCCACCCCACACAAAGACATTACTGTTTACCCTTCCCGACATGCTGTGCGTTCAAGCCAGCTTCTTTTGCGATATCTGCCTTATTCCAACCGACTTACAGCTGTTTTTACGTAACTTCGAGTCGTGTTGGCGTATTTTTCCTATATCATTCTTATGCAAAATAAGACAAAAACACACAGAGACCGAGCGTTGTTTGTTTTTCGCTTTTTACGCAGAGGGACAATCGAATAGCTCAACGCAAATATTTTGTTTGGAAAGCAATGTTTGTCCTTATTGACGCTCCAATTCTTATTATCATTTTTTGACGAAAAAATCTTGGCTTAACACCGACGTCAGTTTGAGTAAATAGGAAATGTTATGCGCTTTGGAAGGCTGACTTTATACACGAGATTTAGAAAGGAAACAACAGAAGAAACAGTTGTTGGAGCGTACGATAGTCAATACGGGACGAATAAACTAATGCGATACGGCTTCCCCCCTTCTTTCCAATAGTAAACAGGGCCGTCAGATACACACTAGAAGTAATGTTGTTTGAGCAAATATTAATGTTTTGGAATAAAACTTCGCCTTTCTCAGTAAAGGATTTTCCCCTGAAGGCATATAAAACTACCATTTCGAAATGAAATAAATTGTAATGTGAAGTTTGTATTCCAACGCTCGCATTGTAGTTAAAAGATCGATTATACAATACACAATATTGGGTTAGAAGGAAGAAATGCCGTCACTTTAAAATCTGAAATATACAATTTCCCCTTTTATTCGAGTACGACATTTCTTGAATATAACAAAATTGGAAGTTGAAATGTTAGATTTCATCTTGAATTTAAGTATTGAAAAACGACTATGTGCAAAAGGGGATGGATGACCTCATCTTATATATGTATAAATTAAAATGTATAAAAATAAAAAGCTTTATAAGTAGTACTCTCTTTCAAATTTTAATTACCGTTCATTATAGTACATTTTGTCTAAAAAGCAAATATTTGACAAATTTGTTATTTCTTAGTATGTAGAATATTATAGTAATCATATATTTTAAAAAAATTACACTTTTTTTGCTATTTACTATTATAAAATGTCTTTTGGCTCTATCTTCTAATGTATAATATATGTGGAAAAAATAAGAAAAATAAACCAATAATTAAAGCTAAATTGAAAATATTTAATATTGTTGCTAGGAATTTTTTTTAAGAAAGTGTTTTTATTTAAATAACTACAACTTAATTATTTTCAATTACGTTTTGACACCAAAATTTCGATACATGGAGTCTTCTTCATCCCATTTATTATTTAATCCTTAGCTGATATAAAAAACGACATCTTGACGGACAAAAGGTTATTATTGGTATTAATATTATTTCTATAATTTACCAACAACGCAAAGCCAATTTTAGTTAAAAAAATATTTAAATGAAATTGTTTTTAAGTTTTCGGAATATCTGATCAAAGTTTTCTTATAATTGTTACGATATAAGAACCTGAAAATTCTTTTATGTGACACCTCATTCTAATATTTCACAATTTATGTTTATATTCTCATTCTATCTTCCTACTTGGTGCAATTGTAGTCTTGTAGTCATTGAGATAGGGATTGTCGAAGATTTTCCATGCATTTTTAAGCGCTTTACCCTACTCAATCTTAAGTTCTATCTTCCTACTTGGTATTTTTAGTTTTGTAAGCAGATCGGGATTACCGAAGACCTTCCATGCAGATAGAAGCTGGGATGACTCAAAAGATCAGCTATATAAAGATATATTGTCTGAGACAACGTTAAAGAAGCCGCTCAAGTAAAAATATGTATTCCCCTTATCTAAAAATGCTGGCAGTTTTCTGGCTTGTGTACATCTTTTCCGAATAGTGGGATCCGGAGCTAATCGAACCGCAAGAATTCACTCTGAAGACATTCCAAGAAGACAAAGAGAGAAAGGAACAAGAGAGAGGGGTTTACGGGACAGAGAATGGGCAAAGAGAGAGGAGGCATTCATCACACTGTGAGGGCTCATTCAGACCCCCACAAAAGCACTCTCTTCTTCTCCAGACCACCCCTCTCTCTCTGCCTCATCGAAAGGAAGGCATCCATTTTAGAAAACAGCAATAATCCTCCTTTTTCCCAAGAATCACATCTTCTACCCATCTAAGTTTGGATGCGAAGAAAACAGGGTTTTTGTAAGGGACAGACCCTTGTAGAGAAAATAGCAAAGCTGTGAGGTACAGAAAGGAAGAATGACTTTTTTCCCTCTCTTTAAGTTGGTATGGCTGCTGGCGCAGGGTAATGAACGGTTCAGAGCTTGCTCTAATTTTGCACTTAGTATTTTCTCCAGACTTATGAGTAAAACGGTGGCTCATTGTTTCAGCTGTAGTCTAAATTAGTTTTTCTTGTTGGTGTTGTCTAAGGAGCACCCTAGAATGCGAAAGATATTTGAAACAGTTGGTGGGAAAAAAAATGAGGTATTATTCGCAAGAAATGGTCGTTTTCTGCACTTGATGCATTCGTGGTTTGCAGGGGCTTTTTTTCTCCAGCTGAAATAACAAAGAAGAAAAAAAATGTTCTTTGATTTATGAGACTTGGTGGATAATTTTAGAGAAGAATTTCACATAAGAATGCTCTTGTTCAGCAAAATTACAATAATTCTCTAAATTACATTTCTTAAAATTTACCTTGTCTATAACTGTTTATAGAACAGTTAATTAACTGTAAACATGAATAAATATGCTTTTTATTAAAATTTAATCAAGATCGTTCTTGCCGAAGCTAGAGCCTAAAATTTTGAAAATTTAAAAATATAATAAATAATATAATGAAGATTAGAAAATATATTGACTCAAATAGATTTGTAGAAAGTTTGGACTCATTTTCGTAGGAAGGCTGTTTCAGCTCTGATTTCTCAGAAAACTGAAAAATTTTCAAGGAATAAATATTTTTGTTCTGGAATAGTATGAAAGCTTGGCGAAAAAATGCTATAATCTAGCCTTAATTCAAAACCACATAACCGATCTCTAACTATGCAGCTTCAAAATGGAGCACCAATATAAAATTTCATGGATATTAAAGCAAATCCAAGATTTTCAATAGAAGATCGAAAACTTATGAAAGAGATACATTGGCCAAAAATGAATCAATATCATGTAGCCATACAAGGTTGAAAACATTATCTTCAAACAGCATACATATAAATTCGCAGTAAAAAAAAGTTTGGTTTGGTATTGCCGGAGAGTTCAGAATTGTAGGTACAGTTGCTGTCCGAGATATATTGGGAAATGTCCAAAAAGTTCTCGTTTTCATTCTACGATGATGTTTAAAACCAGCGGCTTTCTGTGGATTAAGGCGAAAATTCTTACCACATAAATCATGGTAGCCACAGCATTAGTCTAGGATACAATGGAAATCTCCAAACATGTACATGACACTATATGCCTCCAGTGTCATTTATGTGTCACAGTTCATAACAGCAACTGCTAACGCCTCAAAATTCCGTACATTTTGCGAATGATCTTCCTTATTAATAAAATATACGTCCGTCACATCAGTACAATCATTACTCCTGTTTTATATAAGCCATCATATGCAGATGTCATTTCGAACTCACGTTTCTATAAGATAGGATTCGACCTAAAACATTTCGAAGTGCATACACACTGTACTGGAACTCTTCGTATAATTACAAATTCTGTAAATATTCGAAACAGGAATGCTGGGTTTTTTTTCTAAGTTAGACTATTAAAAAGAAAAAAAAAATCAAAGGAATGAAAGAATAGACTTCAACTCTTGCCCGGATCTGACCTACAGTTTATGTTATTCACATTCTCTTTCCTAGTGAAATAAATCCTTATCTTTATTCTTTACGATATCTTTTGCAACGGAATACACTGACCTGTGGTGGAAAAAACGAAAATGAATCCCTGTCATTTTTCTGTTCCTTTTTTCCCCCACTCTGATACTAAGAACAAAGGAAATAAAACATTGTATTTTTTTTTCTTCCCAAACCAGCTTTTTGCGTTTCGCTGGCCATGTAAACTGCAGTGATACATTTTCTGAATACTCGAGCGACTCCAAAATAGATTCGGAATGTGGAGACACGCAAAAGGTAGGCTCTTCTTTCCCCCTATCAACCCGTTTCACGGAAGAGAGAATTCCCATTTGTCGAGACTTCAACAAAGCACGCAATCTATTGTTTGAATATGCAAAGCCAACTTTTCCCATTGATTTTGAGGACTGTCCCTCTGTAGTTTTTATCTTTTCACCTTCATGTTTCCCCCCACTTCCCTCCGAGATCACCAGGACTAAGTCACTGAAATCCCGAGATCACGATATTAAAATAATAAAAATAATAATAACGAACCAAATGAAACTTTATTATATGGTCACCTTATCCTACGGTCACTGATAGTCATCTCGTGAAATGGCCCCGAGGGATTGTGCATTTTAAGTTCTTGTAATTCAGTTCGAGCGTAACAAAGGATCCTTTCTCCACTCAGATGCCTTCGTTTGAATTAATTGGATACAAACGTTTCAGATGGTTTATGCTTTTGACCCAACAATTAATTTAGCAATTTCTTTTCATTAAAATAAAATCTCATAAGAAAGAAGGCAATTAAACTGTGAACCTTATATAAGAATGGGGTTACAAATTAAGCTTGTTTTTGTAATTAAAGAAGCAATTCATATCTGGAAGGAAATAATACTATTATACTACGAAATTCAGACTGTTTTGCACGAACGATATTTAGAACTGTTTGTTTTTACCATTTATTTTAAGCAGATGTTTTTACCTCGGAACATTGAATTCCTCGCCAGAAATTAAAAACAACGTATTGTATAAATAAAATATGAATTGGCTGAATTAAAAGCATTTGTATACTAAGAAATTTTACATTCTATGATCAGATATTATTGTAAGACTGAAATTATGATTCCATAAATTAATTTTTGAGAAAAGTGCCCTAAGAAACATGAATTCAGAAATAAAAATAAATTGTTGTAATAGAAAAGCAAACCAAGTTAAGAATTGCAACTAAAATTCAACGATTAAAAGCAATACTTCATTTATAAGAATATTTGATTAAGAGATGTAAAAAGTTGTAACCGAATGAAACAAAAATTGCTCTACACTTGGATGGAAATAATACTATTATGCAACGAAATTGAGACTGTTTTGCATGAACGATATTTAGAACTGTTTGTTTTTACCATTTATTTCAAGCAGATGTTTTTTCCTCGGAATACTGAATTCATCGCCAGAAATGAAAAACAACGTATTGTATAGATAAAATAAATATTAGCTGAATTAAAAGTATTTGTATAATAAGATATTTTACATTCTATGTTCTAATGTTATTGCAAGTTGACTGAAAATATGATTCCATAGATTAATTTTTGAGAATTGTTCTAACAGACATAATAGATAAAAATAAGAGAGTAAATTAGAGATAAAGAGAGTAAATTAGAGATAGAGATAAAAATAAATTGTTGTAATAGAAAAGCAAACCAAGTTAAGAATTGCAACCAAAATTCAACGATTAAAAGCAATATTTCATTTATAAGAATATTTGATTAAGAGATGTAAAATGCTGTAACCGAGTGAAACAAAAATTGCTCTACACGTGGGACAAATAACCATCAAAAACCTATCCATAGTTATGAAAATCCAAATTATGAATTTTATACAATTTGTGGAGTAGCGTTACATATTCTTTGAGTTGAACCAATGCAATGAATATGGAACCATGCTCTTTAGATGATACATTGTTAGTAATAAATAAATAATGATTCTGTAATGTTTATTTTTCGAGTTAAAAAGTCCCAGATGATTCATTAAAGTAGACAGATGAGATTTTATATTTACATCACATACTAAAAAGTAATACAAAACAATCTTTTATGCTTTTAAACACCTTTATTTGAATCCCCTTGCTTCGTGTTCGTGAAGGAATTTTTCACTCATTTTTTGATGTGTATGTTATTTTGCACATGTGCACTCTTCTCATAATATTTATTTTGATATTTTCATGCATTAATTGTCACTTCACAGATTAATTTACTTAAATATATATTCAATGCAAAAAATAAAACTGTTACAAAATTCTATAATATAATTCTACATGATGGCCATAATTAAACTGACAGTGCTCACAGTGTTCTGTAGCGCGATCTATATGCGAGAATGACGCCACATTTTGTAGGAAGATGAAACAAGACGGGGGACGAAGGATTCCGTGAAAAAAAAATAGTTCCAAAAGTCAACGCTGGGGGAATATGTAGCGCTGTGTAATAGAAAATAGAGCGTTAACAAATGCAAATCAATACGGAAATAAAATTACCTTTTATTTTGCATATTTGCTGATTTAGTTCAATTGCGATATGGCAACACTTCTATCAAGGAGTTGTCCAGGACCTGGCTAAGTTGAAGAATAACATATCACGAACTATACGAGAGATTCCTGCAGGCATGTTACTTTCTGCTGTTGTGAATACTGTGCATAGAATGCAATATGTGGTCCACAAACATAGCAGCCACATTGAACATGATTTGAATGTGAAAAAAAGGTAATCTTATTTTCATATTGATTTGTTAACACTCTATCTTCTATTACACAGCACCACATATTCCCCTAGCGGTGACTATTGGAACTAATTTTTTTTTTTTTTTTTTTGCAGAATCCTTCGTCCCCTGTCTTGTTTAATCTTCCTACAACATGTGGCGTCATTCTCGCAAATAGATCGCGCTACAGAACACTGTGAGCACTGTCAGTTTAATTATGGCCATCCTGTATATACGCACACACTTTGAAATCAGACTTTTTCCCAATAATTTTAACAAATCCAATTAAATTGAAAACTGCGTGGTTGTGATTCGACGCTATAGATGTTGCTTTGACGGATTTTAATAGTTTGAGAGTTAACGACATAATAGAATTAATGAGTATACATATAAATGTGTTTTTATAATCCTTGCCGAGATTCCTTAAGAAGTAGTTACACCTTAATTCATATCAAACTCGTAGCGAGGTTTCGTCATTATTTATGCTGAATCCAAGACATGAAAGCATCTATGAAATCCTGTAATTCCAAATATTTGCATTGAAGTAGTAAAGTAAATTTAACTATTTTGACAAGATTACCCCAAACCTAGCAAGTTTAGAGTAAGTCGAGAATTTGTGCAAGTTCCAACAGGAGAAATTCATGGAAAGGTCTAGCGGAAAATATAAAGATGACACCCACTGGATAATACTTGATGCTAGTAAATGAAAATGGAACCGCCGTTGCTCCTGAAGGAATACACTGAACATTACCAAGTGCCTGGGGGAGAAGGACTTCTGCGGAGAGGGTATTTAAGAGTCCACAGTGCCGAAGAGGCACTTGAAAGGCATCTGTGTTCAAGAAACGGAGTCAACTGCTGGGGTGCATGTCGCTAGAACGAAGAAGGATTAGCTGGAGGTGCGCGGCTGCTTCTATTTAATTGAAATAAATACTCTTTGGATGCAGCCTTGCCAAGCGATCCTCTACTGAGCGAATTCACTGTATCCTTCCGTAATCCCTTTGTTCAGCGATAACTCGCTGCGGGATTAGCTTTGGAACAGTATCTACTTAATATCCTCGGCCCTAGAGGGAAAATGCAAGCATTTTCTGTAGCATCAATAGGAGATATGAGAATCCTTGCCTTCCGCCGATCGATAATCTTTTGTTTTACACAAAAGAACGATACGCTTCGAAATCCCTGAAAAGAGTCCCAGCGAAATACCATCGGAGTTGCACCAGAAGGATCGCGGCTGCTTTTTATTTTTAAGCCGAAATGATTTAAAAAGAATTTTTTATGGGGACGGGGGAGGGAAAGGAAAGATAACGGGCGCCTTCGCCCAAAAATAAACCAAAGGCGTCTTTTCTCGGCTGAAACTGGGATATTCCGGTGCAGGGTTTCATGGCAAACCGCAAGAAAACAAAAAGTGTGGGAGATGCGATGAGGAATTATTAATAAGATAAATTTAGAATATTTTCGAAAATTACGCTCTACTTTGCATGGTTTTTCTGCATTTGGTTTCAGCATGGTATTTTAATAGCTTTTGGGGATATAATACTTGAGGAAGGAATAAATTTTTAAACATTGTAAAATGGTCAAGGATACAATATTTAAAATATAATTATAGCATACAGAATTATTCAGATTAAGTTTCATTATTTTTGCCTTTTCTTCAGAAAGAAAACCGATTTGAGGAGTTGCGTTAAGGCGAAGAAAATAACAATTCGATACCTTGACAATGGAAGGCAGGACAAAATGCCATTTTTAACAAATGTCAATTAATTCTGAAACCATCTGAGATTTGTGTATTTTTTATCAATCATTATGATAATTCATCTTATCGTAAATTTACATAAGCAATTAAACCGTTCTTATGAAAGTGAACGATAAGCTATGCATTAATCAACATCAAAGCAAACTGGACATCGTATTTAATTATTTCCATGTTACTTTTTATGAAAACATGATGGTACAACATACCACTTACTGCCACAAATTTTTTACTCAGCAAGAGAAATTTAACCTTGTGCTTTTAGTTAAAAAATTTATTCTGACGTTTAAAAACGGAAAGAAATCAGATTTCAATGTCTATTAATTAAATAATCCTTTGGAAATAAAACTTTGGAAATAAACGTCTATAATAAACACTTAATAAAACTGCAAATGCATATACAGTCACCGAGGCAATTTATGTGACTAAAACTATTGAACTATATGTTAACGTGACACTTCATTCAGGCCTTGTAGGACATTTAAAATATTCAGTGTTTAGCAATCGAGATTCTAATTATGATCGTAGTCATTAAATATACATTTTACTAAGTTATATAGCTCTGGCAATTTCTTTCTATAGTAATCAACAATTATTCAGTTAAGAGTCTTGAACTCAGACAGTGCCTCTTTTCAAATATATCACATCATACTAGAGTAGGGGCGTTCGATTTTCGATGAATTTAGATGATAACACGTGATTTATATTGAAAAAGTTAATAGCGAAATAAAAAGACGGAGTCACCATTATCGATTTGAAATTCATTGACAGATACTGCACACATGCATCCTATTCTACACCGCATTCCAAGTTTCGTCCGACTTCTGAGGAAAATGTTGTGTTAAAATGTCGCTAATGACTTGCCGAGGCTTCTGCGCCGGCAGGAGGTATGTGACCAGTGCCTAACTGCTATCACTGTGTCCTTCAACCACTAATCATTTCAGCATTTTGTCGCTAATGACTCGTCCGACACCTGACTCACATGGAAGATGGAAGTTTCTTAGAATTGAGTCACCACAATGTTAGCACGAGGTCTCTAGAATCTCCATACGTAATAAAACAATATTCAAAATATGGAATTTGAAGGATTCAAGTTACGGGTTAGTCTAAAAAGACCAAAATATAACTTATAATGCATCTGAAAGACCAATTAATAAGAATTGGTAATAAGGAATCATCATTATTATTATCAAAATTATTTTTCCATTACTTCTGATTCAGAAATTCAATCAAAATTGCTTTTAGAACTGCTTTAAACTATTTTTTATCTAATAACATTTAAATATTCAATATTTTAACAAGTGAAAGATTAAATAAATTAAAAATAAAAGGACTAAATACGGGCTCCAAACTAAGCTCTATCTATATAATAAGCTGTTAAATATATAATGATATTATTGATGCCAAATAAGTTTTATGCTCGTTATTGAACTCGTTTCAAGCATTTTCTTTTTAATTTTATTTATCCAAGTATAAAAATTTAAAGGATACGAAACCTCTTAAGAAACTTTTCAAAATATTTTCTAAGCCATTCAAACAAATACATTTTTTAAATATCTGCACACAATACCGAATCCAATCCATCATTCAATATTATATACATAAATATATACATATATATATATATATATATATATATATATACGGAGTCCCGAAGTCCAGAAAGACATAAAATAAGATAGTCCGATACGAAGAGAAATTTTCAAAGCCAACAATGGGAAGGAATTCCAAATTTAAGTTAGTTTAAATTTCTTATGGATAAAAGAAGACTATAGAAAATAAACTCGGAAAATATTTCTGTTTAAAAGAAACATCAAACAAAACAATTGTCGATTGTCTAAAGAAAATTGTTAGAAGTAATATCAGTAAACAAGACAAGTAAAAAAAAGAAGGTTGTTTGGGGAAAAATATCAGCGCTTTCTTTTTATTCTTTATTATCTCTGATGTTTTCCTTGTTTGCACAACAAAGAAAATAAAAGACATTTATCCTTTTGTTAACTTTTAGCCTTAAAGTATAAACTGACAAGAGAAGAAAGAGGGGAAGAAGGTGTCTTTTTTTAAAAAAAAAGTTTTAAAAATCGACAAATTTTCAGCCTAAGGCACTCTTTTGTTGATATCTTAAAAAAACTTTTTTAGAGGCAGCCTCCGCGCTGAATTGAGTTTGCATCTCATCCAACGGAACGATCATCTGAAGGTGATTCAATCTCAAAATCGAAGGAAGTATGGGTGCGGAGGCTTCTGACTGGTGAGACCAGGAATGGTGTAAATAACCGTACAGTAGGTCTCAATAATAACGAATAAAAGAGGTAAATCAATGACCATAATTAAGAAGAGACACACACAAAAAAAATCAAAGATTTCATCCACAGATTATGTGCATTAAATGCATAAAATAACAAAAATAAAGATGTCAAATAGAAATTAAAGTCATATGTGGACATCTTCAAAAAAAAAAACTTTTTGATTAGACTGTACAAATTTGATTTTGTACCTCGAACCATCGACGAATCAATCACCTACAGTTTACTCAATCTTAAAATCGAGGAGAGGGGAATCGCGAAAGGATCGTCTGAATTTTGATGGTAGTTAATGTGGATAACGATACAGGAATCTATCTGAGATAACTCGACACAACAAAAAGGGTAAATTATTGTACAGAATTAAGGAGAGAAGATAAGAACTGCCACGTGTAGAGTATGCATAAATAACGTTGTTGTAACTGTTATTCATTCCAAATGGTAAAGCTTTGGGATCTGTAAACCATTCAGTGCAATCTTCAGTCTTCCCATAAGATGTATACCAATGGCAACAGGACGTTGGTGGTATTTCTGGAAATAATGTACGTTAGGAAACTTCCGCTAGCACAATCAATATTATTATAACGGATCATTGTCGGCTTTCTGGCAAAGAGGTAGAGAGTCTTCCCCGTGTTCTGGGAGTCCCTGTTCGGGCATGGTTGTTCTTCTGTGAGATGTGTGACTGTGTCCCCCTGTAAAAAGGGGTTGTGCAAGCCAATGTGATGAGTGTGTAGCCAAGTCGTACTCTTTGTCTTAGTTGACGCTACTTCAAAAACAAGAGACGCTCCTTTCGGCTTAAATCTGCTGCTGTATCAGCAGGGGGCTTGTCCATGGCAAGTGCCTTAAGTAACGACAACAACATAACTGATCATTGCTTTGTATTCAGGTATGAGCCTATTGCAATTTATAAAGGCCTGGATTATGTCGACACGGCTATTGGACTAAATTATAAAGATATATATGTTTTATTATAAAATAATTAAAAGAACCGTTGCCACCTTTTAGTATGAAAATCAAGTGAGAATTTCGAGCATTTGTATCCTTCGCAATGTCTCTTAATTGTTTTTGTCATTTTATTATTGTTTCTCGCTTTTGAAATCAAATATTTTGATCAGGAAGTTTGAGTACAAAAAATATGAGCCTGTACAAAGTTGGTGGGTGAATACGACCACGCTATATCAAATGTGCAAACGAAAATGTAAGATCTACCAAAATTTTTAATCTAGCAGTTGCCCAGTGGTTTCAGTCAAGGCAGGGACGAGGAGAATAAATCATAGGAAGAAGTCTATAGGCTTGTTCTTAATCAGTATTATTCTAAATCTAATAAATTAATATACTCTTTACCACAGAAACTACTCCTTACTGCGCCTCACATTGTTGAGGATTATCTTCAAAATTACCACTAATAGGTACTAGAGTTCCTGGAAAATCCTTCAGGAAGTAATCTACACCCATATATTGGAGCTAATCCAGAGTTTCAATTCGGACGATACCTGGTGTTTCAAGGTCACCACTTAATTGGCACCTTTTATCGATAATCATTGGACCAATGGGCTTGTCAAATGGGATTAGAAGCAACTTTATTATCTTATCAATTCTTAAACCCTTACTTTGAAGTCCCAATTATACATTTTATTCAAAATTTTTAATTAGATATTAATGAAATTAACATTTTAAAATGGATTCAAACACTTTTACTGATAAAATACTACTAAATAATATCTAACAAAAGTATGGTATACAAACGTCTCTGCGTTTTTGTGCTTAGTTTATATTTAAAAAAAATAATTCAGTTCATCTAATTCTCTTAATAGCATCTGCTGCAATCGGAGTATCCTACATGACATAAAATATACTTCCATTCAGAAAACAACGTAAAAGATGAAGGGAAAAAAAATCCCTCTTACACATTGTAAGATCTCCGGAGAAAAAACAAAGGATTGGTATTGGAAGACATTGTTCTCTTATTGATAAAAAAGGTGGGGACACAGAAATAAGAAAAGCGACACACTGAGCTCTGGTAATTTTGGCAAGATGTGCAGAGATTAGCATTTATATTACATTTGTCACATGGTTCTTCCATTTTGGTGAATGACATTCGTCACCCAGAAGCTATTTGCTACAGTCCTTGCTATCTGGAGAAGTCCGGGAAGTCTCCATTGGAAACGGAATCTTTCCGGTTGAACAAGCTTCTCCAGTGTCTTGAGCGGCTGCCGGACACGCTTTAACCGTAGTTTGATTGAGCTTTTTTCCTAAGATGGGACACAGATGTCCCGGGAGAATATATTATCCGGAGGCGACGTTGAGCCCGGTCGAATTTTTCGATTTCTTGAAGTAAGTTTTGAATCGATGCTTTTTCCTTCGAGGGGGATGCGTGAATCTTCCCATCTCGTTTTAAACTGGAGAGGGGGGGGGGTAACTTGCATCTAGGTGGGGCTTTTTATTTTTTTCACTCCTTAAATCAACTTACTTCTATTATGGCTAGCTGTTTCGCCAAGCGTAAAGTTTTGGTACAACTTGGTCAGATTCGATGGTTAAATAGAGCAAAAAGAAACGGGAAGGAGCAATACTGGTGTAAAAAAAATCAATACTTTGTCAATTGTTGTTCTTCTTCGCATATAATGCGCTACAATGAGAAATAAAAAATAGTTTTAATGACTCGAAATTATTACCATCAGCATAAATTTTTGCCAGAACTCCATTTTTAATTATAATTTATATATCTAAATGAAAATTATGAGAATGGGAAAATTCTTTTTTAGTTTTAGTGATAATTTATTTAATTGTAAGTAGATATTTAAAAAAATTAATAATCCACTTTATGAAATCACAGGTGTTTTTTTTTTTCAGATAAAAACTTTCTAATAAAGTATTATATAAATTAAGGGAAGAAATACTGAGATATAATCTCATAGAAACCATTGCTTTAGAATTTTTTTTGTTAATTTAATCGTCATTTATATTTTAAATGCTTCGAATATTAAGGATAATCTTGATTAAATTTTTCACACTTAACACTGGCATTAAATATCTGAATTCATTTCAGTTCATAGAAAGTGTAAACTGTACTTCAGTAGCTTTAACAATTATTTCCGCAATCGTAAGACGAGAGGCTACTATTTTCCATACCCCCCCCCACAGAATTAATTAACAACTTTTTGAAGCCGAATTTTACTTAAGTTCAAGAAAAATATCAATTTACATAAAACCGAAAATATTTATAATATCAATAATGCAATTTCTTCGCTGCAGTTAAAAATTCGTCTCCCCGGTTCATTATTTATTATTTTTCCTCTTTCTTTCCTGAAATAATATTTTGGGGGAGAGGGATTTCTGAAAAAATAACTACATTACTTTAATAAGTAATTAGTATTTTTTTAAAAAGTGTCTTGTGATTCAAGTCGCTAAATATAACAATAATATTTGCCCATTTTATATTTAGAAATCGTTAAATTTAATGTCATTTTTAAAGATAGATTTCAAATTGCATAATCATTCTGAGTATAGCTGAAATATTAATTATTACTTAATTAATATTATAAAGAATTAAATAGAATAGGTTTTTAGTATTTTTTTCTGTACAGTTTACAAAATGCATAAATGAAGGTTTCTATATCAAAATAATCAGGAATAAAAAGAACTAATTTTTTTAAAAAAACACAGCAACCAGATATTTTCTCAACTTCGCTATTAATTCATTTCAAATGCAGCGGAATTAAACCTTATAAATGTATAAGTTTACGCTAAAAGCGATTTATCTTGCATTTGAAATCCATAGGAATTCACAGTCCCTTACAGAGCGCCATCTATATCTTAGGAAGACAACTATTCGATTTCACGAGAAGGTGAATTTAGCGTTTTATTTACAATATATCACGAAAATTCTCTCGCATTATTTAATAAATGTTTAAGCATCGAAAATAAAAAAGACGATTTTAAAATTATCTGGCTCAGTTAACCGGAAAATCTTAGCTTTTTAGAATGAAATATTAGATTTTTTTTAAATAAAAAATGACCAAGAAAATGAATAAAATATGATAGCTACGTAAAACATTTTCATGTAATGTGTTTAAAAATAGAAAAATGAGATTTGCCCGATCACTTGTGTAGCTATATATTTCATTATTTAATCATAGAAAAATTTTAGAAAGTTTGAAAATAGCGAAAATAAAATTTGGATATGCATTGTATTAAAGATAATTTTCAAATATTATCTATTTTAATCCAATATAGTCGAAAATGAATTTTAGACATAATCTCAAAAAGAGAAGCAACAACAAGTGTTGGACATGAAAAAGTACTAAAAAGCGTTTTATTTCGTCATTTTTTCCAAAATAAGTAAACAAAAATATTTCAATGAATAGTTTAAGAAAGACAAACAGTGTTTTGAAGCTTCTCGAAGTATGACCCATATTAATGAGGTCAACATTTTACCCCCCCCTGCATCTCTAAATTATTGATAATAATAATAAAAAAATCAAAGACAGCGCTATGCTCCCACTAGTAGGTATACATCAGTGAATTAACAAGTCACTACGTGCATGGTTTTTCTTTTTCCCGTCCTCGTCATATCTGTCTTTAAAAAGCAACATATACTCATTAACGTTCACCTTCCATGACCTCCTGCGGTACATATATCATCATTGTTCTTTACCGCCTCCGTCAATTTGCAGTGGTTCGAGGTCTTACAAATTTGCGCTCATTTGTAACGGAACCACAGGTTAAGAAGTTTTATTAACCTTTGTACTTCAAACAATTAGACAACTCGGCTTCCAAAATAAGACACTTATACATCATAAATGCTAGTTATAACAGATAAAATGCCGTCGTTACAATTTGTTCAACTAAACACAGCGTTAGATTTCCTATTCTTACAAAAAAATTAATGTTTTTGAGAAGAAAAAAAACAGCAAGAGAAATAATGTGCTTAAATACAACTTCTAGCTCTAGGCAATGAATATATAGTTTGTTCAAACAGATTTTTAAAAGGAGAAAAATGAATAAATTATCGGTTCAAAGCAAGACGAGGGGAAGCAATGCTCACGAAATCGAGCATGCTTCTCCAAACGAAGAAGGCACGATTGAATGTCAGGTTCAAAGGCCAAACTGGTTCTTTATTGGAGTTCGCCATTCGTTGAAGCAAATCCAATTTACTCAATTTCCGAACTACGTTTTGGGTGGGAAGCGGAAGACACTTCAACCTCTGTTTCGAGTGTCTTTATTAGCCTAAACGCGGTGGTTTGGATTTGTTAATCTCTTATCTTCAAAAGAAGAAGCTAATAATTTGCCTGATCAGCGGGGTGAAAAAAGAAGCTCAGCGACTGACTCAAATAATAGACCTTAGAAAGAAAGGTATTTTACGAGGAGAAAAGTATGAAATTAATGGTGACATTAATGAGATGGAACATTTCCTTTTTAAAACTTTCGAACAATTTGCAGTCTGTACCTACCGCCTACGTAGTAACCTGACTTGAGAAAGAGGATGAAAAATAGAATCTTTCGCACGCTTCACTGGCCTCACAGGAAAATATGATTGTCGAAATGAATTTCTCGACATAACTCGCTGTGGTAAGCTCAGAAGGCTCTTTCTTCTTAATTAAGATAAAATGTGCGGAGGTTTTACACGAAATGGAACTCCTTTCTGGTGTGCGTTTCGAATTAATTCAATCCTATATCTTTGTAGCCAAGTCCCGTGTGACTGATTCCAATGACCTGCGAATCTTCAGGGGGCTACGTGTTCCCCCATTTTACTCCTCTTGATGTTTCTTGCATTCCTTTGATGCCTGAACACTTTACCAACAATTAGCAGGAAACTTTGGATGCATATACAGGCATCATCAAAGGACCCCGAGAAACCACAACATGGGGTAAAATGGGGGAACGCGTGTCTCGCTTGAAGATTCGCAGGTCATTGGAACTAGGCTTTAGACTGATTCCCTGCATTTGAAGTATTGGAGTCAACCAACGCAAAATTCGACTAATAATGTCTGAAGATGATAGTTGACTCTCTATTTATTTCATTAAAAATAGTATGAACCCAGTGTGATTACAAGTGATGTTTCTACGGACATTCTGTCCCAAAATAATCATCTTACGATAATGACTTGGAACAATAGGGCTTTTTTTTGCGGTTGTGAAAGTGATTAGTGTCTTATCGATATGTGTATAGTCTTAGGATTAAAGAGCGAGCGAGAGAGAAAGAGAGCAGAAAGGATAATGTTTCTCAACAAAGTCGGTTGACCGATTATACATCAGTTAAAAACTGAAGAATGATGCTGGCATATAGTTCGAGTGAATGAAATGTTTATAATCGGCTGTCTTTGCAGGGGGGGGGGGTTCTTCGCCTTTATGTCGTGGGTTAGGTAACTATTCCATATTCATTGGATAAATTTATGAAGATGCACATATTATAAGGATGGAATGATGAATCAACAACTATTTAATTCCATACTCTACCCAATATCTATATGTTCATATATTAACAGAATTTGAGCTCAGCCATTAATTTTACTTACTTAATTGTCTTACCCTGCTAACTATACTCAGATGGGAAATACTTGCACCATTGTTGAGAGTGAGGCATTTTCTAAACCGTAATATACATATCTAGCCCCGAAAGATCTCAGGAAATGTTCAGCCAAGGTTCTATTGCCTATTCGTTGATTGCTAACTATTACATAATTCCACCATTTCAGCAAACAATTTTGTTGAAATGCCTTCCAGGTTAATTAGCAGTCATTAAAGACCCAGTGGGGTGCAAACGTTAGTAGAACGGGGTATCATGATCGAAAGGGTAGAAGTGAGAACATCGATCGAAGATTAGCAAAGAGTAACAGATCAATATCTCAGCCATGATTTTCCGCCTTTCGATCGTCCTGGCCCACCCTCCTGGTCCGTTTCCCCATTTCCCAAGACAACGGAAAAGAAAAGCCTTCAGAACAGAAATTCTTCGACCAACTCTCGGAAATTCTTCAAAGATTTAAGAAATTAAAACCGGATTATATATTGGATAGCCTGTGCAAGCAGCGGCCTGCATTGATATGCAAATTGTATGGAGAAAGGAGTTCCACTCCACCATTAAATGCGAGGATGAGCTTTCGAAAGGGAATGAGAAAGAAACTTTTATAACTCGGCAAAATTCCTCGTCGAGAGAAAGTGAGGGTGCTTTTTCAGGAAGAAGGGTTCTCTTCCCAAATTCCGAAGCTTTATGCAAGAAGAAGAGGGACATTTGGATTAAAGATTGCAGTGCTCCAGGACCATTTGGGGTAGTTGTAGCTGACTCATCTGAAAGAAACTTCGCGCATGGTACAGTGCCTTTTATCATTATGGTTTGGTTTAATAGAGAATTTAATGTAAAGCACAAGGATACAGTTGATGCTCTTTAGGACTTGCTCGAAAAGACGATTTACTGTTAAATTAGGGACTAAATTCACCGTTTATTTGAAATTAATACTTCTCAAAAATACTTTGAAAGTATAAGCTACAGTACACACACACACACACACCTCAATTAATTTATTATTTCAGAAGAGAATAACTGTGGAAATTAACGTGTTAACAAGCAATTAAATTTGCGCTAGGACCAAAAATAATGTTATCAAATAATTACAAATGCGTAAGTGGGTTTTCTTATTAATAAATTGCCTCCCTCTCAATGAATCGTGAATAATACAAATCTTTAAGTTACAGTCAGAATATAATCAGGCTGAAACACCACACTCAGTCATTTAAGTAATTTTTTCGGCATTTCTCAAGTAAATTAACAAAAATCTCACTCTATTATTAACAACGGAATTCTGAACGACAGCCCAACTGTGAATTAATTTCTGATTCAGAAGAGGACGTTTAATTCAACACTTGTCACAGTGGCATACAAGTGGCTGCAAGCATTGTAATCACTCATAACTGTTGGAAGCCTCTCTCAAAGCAGACAGTTAGTCATTAAGGCAATCATGGGTATACTCCTGAGCCCATTCACAATTTACCTCACGATCATGTCAGGCCAAAGGCTAGTTTTGGTAAATGTAACAAGAGTACTTCCAGATCATATCGTAGTTGAATAACATTAATACAAGGGACAATTCCCATCCCCCCCCAAAAAAATTTATTTTTAGCTCAAGTCCCATTTTGACGTAAAAGTACCGATATATATTTTTAAAAAAATAATTATACGTCAAAAGTATTCATCTGAACAACAATTTTAATGTAAGAAAATGATTTCTTAAATCCTTTATTTCTTGATTATATAATCTATCGGTCTAAAATATAACGAAACATTTCTCGATACGGCAACAATAGATCACGTCCTCACTGAAACATCCTTTTCATGCAATATTAAAAGGATACAAATTACTTCAACAAAGTCTTACGATGCTAGGTACTGAAAATATTCAAGTAGCCAAGGTTCTGCAGTATCAATTTTCAAGTAGCCAATTCAGAGAATAAGTAAAACCACGTAGAAAAAGAGTGCAGTTGAGTAAAAGTGAAATTAATCAGAGGCAGAATGTTTACATATAACATTGACTTCCTCGAGAAAGATATGTGGCGAAACTGGCCACTCCTCCAGCAAAGGTGGATCTTAGAGGGACATAAATTGATACTATTGATAAAGTTTTAAATTGGTATGATATTCTGACTCATTAAAGGCACGGGATAAATAATAATGATAAAAAGTTAATTTATTTATTGCAATGAAACGTTAAACTTATTGTCAACAGTTTTGAGCATCAATATATTTTATTATAAGGTATTTAAAGAATACATAACTCTTATTAAGTCTACTTACATAATTATTAAATATAAGGGCGTAGAGCAGCTTAGACTAACAGATGCGAAGAATCACATTGATACCAAAGAAATGATTAGAACGTATGGAAGATTTCCATCCGAAAATAATATTATAAATAGTTCTATTGTTGCCAATTTTAGAAAATAATGCTTATTGAAATTTAAACAGGAAGACTAAGTGCCGGCCCGTAGCTCAGTAACATGACTTTCCTAGTAAATTGTTTCCTCCAGCAACTTGTTATAGAATCTAGAATTACTCTTCAAATGTAAGCCCACTAAAAGAATGACGATGCTATTTGCGTTGCTATAAAGTTACGAGTACAGAATGTTGCTTTTCAATAAATCCAGATTTCATCCACCGTCTCTTCCCGGAAATTATTTCAGGCCAATAGAGAGATGAAACATCAACTTCCGCAGACAAACTTCCCAGCCGGTTCGGTGCATTTCTATTGATCTTCGATTTGTTTGAACTATAAATCAATTTTTTCTAGGGACCACTAATTACCTCTCTCTTTCTCGAACAGTTTCCAGGAACAGTTTTCCGTTGATACCAAAGAAACGATTAGTACGTATGGAAGATTTCCATCCGAAATTAATATAATAGTTTTATTGTTGCCAATTTTAGAAACTAAATGCTTATTGAAATTTAAACAGGAAGACTAAGTGCTGACCCTTAGCTCAGTAACATGACTTTCCTAGTAAATTGTTTCATTCAGCAACTTGTTATAGAATTTAGAATTACTCTTCCAACGTAAGCCCACTAACAGAATGACGATGCTATTTGCGTTGCTATAAAGTTACGAGTACAGAATGTTGCTTTTCAATAAATCTAGAATTCATCCACCGTCTCTTCCCGGAAATTATTTCAGGCCAATAGAGAGATGAAACATCAACTTCCGCAGACAAACTTCCCAGTTGGTTCGGTGCGTTTCAATTGCTCTTCGATTTGTTTGGACTATAAATCAATTTTTTCTAGGGACCACTAATTACCTCTCTCTTTCTCAAACGGTTTCCACTACACTAGACCCCCTCCCAAGAAGGAACAATGTCCATTCACAAATTGGTTGGAGAGGGGAAAAAAAAAGATTCGGACGCATTTTTCAACAGACAGGAAATCAAAGAGTAAGTAAGAAAAGTCGCAAAATGATGGCAGGAGACGAAGCAGTGAACATTTCTCCACCCTTCGAGCCATCCCCAGGCTCCACCCCCGATTGCCGCAAAAGATCAGAATCTCACTGCTGTTAGAGCATCGCTTAAAAATCTCATTTCGAACGATTCAGACCCACCCAGTCCCAGTGCAAAAGTGGGAAGGGAAGAAAGAAAAAAAAATTCTACAAAGATAAGGAAAAAGAAACTGGATAAGAAAAAAAAAAGAAAGAAAAAAAAGAAAGATAAAACGAAAGAAAGAAAGAAAAATGAAGAGTTTTTCTTCGAAGGAGGAAAAGTCGCAGTGGGACAAGTGCACTCTAATGGGTTCTCAGTATAAAGTGTCGCGAAGAGCAATGTCACTTTGCAGGCCTTCCATTTCCCTTACGACGTTGTAAAATCTATCTACATTGTCACTGAGATCTGAATCCTGCATTTGCTTTCGACGAGCGCAAATGCGAAGCAGTCCTCGATCACGAGTCACAAACAGAGAAATACAAAAGAATTTCTAAACTCTAGGCACCAAATTTCTACTAGGAATATATATAAAAGCTGGCTGCAATATAAGAATGTAACATATATTAGGATATTTCGCTTCCCGAATTTTCAAAAAACAATTGAAACAATTGATTGGTGACTCACTAGCGCAATTTAATGATTCAGAAGCTTTAATGACCATAAATTTTAAAAATCAATGGGTCTGACTTTTTCTGAAAAATAAATCTTTATTTATTTTATTACAATAAATAAATAAATAAATAAATTCCAATCGTAGGTCCGTAATTTATTTCCGCATTATATATTAATTGTAAAAAAAGAGATAAAATTATTTATCTACAGTTAACTATCAAACAAAAAGTATTTTATAACGTTAAAATAAGGCATTATAAAATCATTAAGCTAAAGCAAATATGATAAAAAAAAACTTTTACACGAACAACTAAGATGAGCAGCTTTACATGAAATCGTTGACTGAACTTAAAAACTTCAGTACCGGTCTAATTAGAATAGTTTTTAATAGTCACAATTCAGTAAAAACCAGTTTTATCACAGAAATATGCTGTTAAATTTTCAAATAGCAGTCAAATGTAGATAGAAATAAAATTTGTAGTATTAACATTCGTTCACCAATTACAAGAACAGTCTTTTTATAAACAAGTTACGGGTACAAATATTTATATTCATTTCTTCATGATATAACTATGCATATTTGGCCTTAGCTTGGTAGCTTATAAAATAAAAAAAAAATATAATGTTAGGCAAAAACTGATCAGGAGATATGATTGGAGAATTAAAGATTGTTGTAACTTGATTGAATCTTTTAAATTGGAATCAAAAGTAATTCGGAGCATTTTGAAAGATGGTGTTGTGAAAAATAATTAGCGCCAATGCAACTGCAAATATTGTTGTACAGAAAATTCTGTAGAAATTCATCTACAAATATTGTTGGTTGCACAGAACAAGAAATTCTTAATAAACAATTATTATTATTATTATATGTCAAATAAAGCACAACCTTCTACAAAGCAGTCAATTAAAAAAAACTATCCAATTCGACTACCCTAAAGTTTAAAAAAAAACCGAATTTGCAAAGTTTTTTTTTCCCCTTTACATAATAGGTTGCTTTTCCTTTAAGTAGGCTAAGTTACCAAACTTTTGCGTAGCGCGCGTTCATTATGACCACCACAGACAATAACAAAGAGTGATATAATAAACGTTTTCCATCCAGATGAAACAGGAAACAAAACCATTTATTGAGCGGAAATGGACAATTTTAAAAACTCACACTTTCCATAGAAATAAACTTTTTTTTTTCTTTCGCTTTTTAAGCTGCCCAGGAAGTAGCACACACACACACAAAGGACGTATGCTTAACTCAATTCAAGGCATTCTTCGGTTTCAGAAGGAAAGAATAACAGAAAGGATTTGTTGCATCAAAAAGAGGGAGAAGGGAGAAAAAAATGTTTTGGAAGTTTCAAACAATTTTTTACTCCTTTTTTTATACACATATATATTTTTTCTGCATCTGGAAAATGGTAGTTATCCGTTAGCTCTGTTATTGAGTGCAAGAAATTATTACCTAAGCCTCCTAAAAAGCAGACTGTAAGAAATCCTGCCAGCGCTAATCTACCTTCGATTTCTTTCACAAAACTTTGTTTTAAAGCCCTCGTTCGAAAGGAAAGAGAGGAGATCCTATCCATCTCAGTGTGAAAATGAGCTCAAAACCTTCAGCAGAAATTAATCACAGCTGGAAAATCCTATCCTGGAAATTGGACGGACTGGAAAAGACGAAGCGAGTGGGCCTCAAAACAGGACGGCCGCAGAGAAAGAAAAAGAGAAAAAAGTAGAAAGTGAGAGAGACGGGGAAAAAAAAGGGAAGAATTAAAACGGGGCACAGCAAAGAGATGAAACTCCCTACCTTAAAAAAAAATGCGAATATTATCGATTCAGTAGCTTTTCTTCCCTTTCTTTAATCTAGTAACTTGGGAAAGAAGTAAAAGCAATTTCCTTTGATCACATCTTGGGAGTGAAACTCCACTGAAGAAAGCGATTCTTACGGCACGCTTTTTTTTTCTTCGGGGGGCCTACTCATTCTTCTATCTTATTAAGGGAATCAAAGAACCCAACGCCACCTGGCGCCCGAAGTCCGCAAATGGTGTATGTTAAGATTGAGAGAGTGATTGGACAGACTACGCATAGGGCTAATACCTCTTTAGTGCTTTTTATTTAAAGTAAATAGCCCTCTGGCTTGAAGCTGATGGTGATGAAGGGGAAATGAACAGCACCAGGTTTTTGCGAGTGGTATTAAAAATATCACCCCCAGGTTGCAGAACAGATTGAAGAATGTAAAGATTATAATTTTTAAAGGGCCGATGAAAAAAAACACCTACAGAATTGCCAAACTTTTCCGAAAAGCTGTTTAAGTTGTTTAAAAGTACATATTAAAGACTTCGAAAAGGAAGGAGAAATTTTTGGAAAAGCATTTTAACTCCCCTTTGCAACATTTATCGGCAATGTCTTTTGCTAATTTCGTAGGTCGGGGGAAAAAACATCACTTATGGATTTTTTTTTTCTTTTCTTTTTCTTTTTTTTTCTTCTTTTTTTTTTTTTTGCAATGCGTGCATCAAATTTTACGCATCAAGCGCTTCACATCTTTCAACTATCGTTTTCAGATTTCCTCCAACTGGATATCCTCCAAAACTTGAGAAAAATCTACAAATTTGGTGCAAAAAACATACCGAATTTTCACCATCTAGCTTAACATGTTTTTGAATTATCCTTGTCACAGGTAAATACAATTGCGGAATTATGTTTTTCGTATTTTGAAGCATTGGGATTCACTTAAACCTAGTAATCACTTTGAATATTATATATATATATATTTTTAGGGAGATATAGAGAGAGAGAGAGAGAGAGAGAGAGAGAGAGAGAGAGAGAAGAAACAAATAAAAACACCATCAGAAACAAGCTCTTCAGTCGTTTTCCAATTTAAGGGAACAATTAAAATAAGCTTCCAGTATTGTACCCAGAAAATAAAATTTCTCAAAGAAAACTTTAATGAGAATAATATGCTTAAAAGCTTTTAACGGTTTTCCGCTTTGGAAGAGCGCCCTAAGCTTTCGAGATGATGTTGAAAATAAATTACTAATAATAAGTAATACTGAAAAAGAAGAATGTTTAATTAATTTTATGGCCTGGCCATAATTAACAATTATTAGAAGGTTTAAATTGTTATGCATTTATCTTGAATAACATTTACATATATTACATAATGTAATTACTTCCTGTATCCGCAAAATATGCTAGAATGTTAGTTTCAACGTACTGTATTTGACAATTTTTGTGATGATGATTGCTTATTACGAGTTTATGATTTATCATTTACGGTATAAAAATGTAAGACTACAATTGAAATGATTGAAACACATTTAAAACAACATTAAAACTTTGCTACAAAGGAACTAAAGAAGAAAAAAAGTTTAAGGGAAAAAGACAGAAAAGTATATCTCAATGCTATATCAATATTTTATCGTTGTTATCCACATTTTAATAAATACAGAATAAATTTTTAAAATAAGCGACAAATGTTAAAACGTTAAAAGGTTTAAAAAAAAGTATTTTTTGCAGCTTAGTATTCATAAGTATAAAACCATTCTATGCGAGGTATTAAATATTAATGCGAGAAAACAGTAAAAAACGAAATATAAACGGAAATACGTTCATTCAAGCTATTTTATTTTAACAGCAAACAGAATTTAAATAATAAATATAAAGGCACAAATAGAAAAAAAAAAAGATTAAATTACGCCAATCGAGAATGTGAAAAACAAAAACAATATAATTCCACAAAAATCCAAGAAATTATTTTAAATAAAGCTTAACCAAAACAAATAAGTAAAAGTGAATAAAAAGAGGGGGGGGTCGATGAAACTATTGCCAAAAAAAGCGAAGATAATCATTTTTTCTAAAAAAATTAAGACTACGTAACAAACAAGGGATAAAGCTCCACAAAAATGCAACGTCCCACTATTTAGTAAAAAGAATAAACAGATATAACATAAGCTTGAGAAAAGAAAACCTGAACTTTATAAAATAATGAATTATGCCAACATAAATTAAAATAAATACGATTAATTAAACTATAAAGTTAAAAAATATTGTAGAATTATAACATAAAAATAAAATCAATTGATCTCAAGAATGAAATTTTAAATTCGCTTCGTAAAGTAGTGAAATCTCAGCATCCGAGAAAATGCATCATGTCTGAATAATATGAGAAATTTTATCGCCGCTATATATTTTCATCAAGTGCTCAAAATATTTATTTCTAAATCTGTTCTGCACATTGAACTGGGGAGAGGTCAGAGTATTTGTACCGTAATTGAGTCATCAGGTCTTGAAAAGCTTGATGACCTGACACGGCTCAGGAGATTGCCGCTAAAGATAAGTTCTTCGGCTTTTATCGTATTTAGAATCTCTTCCAGTTTCACCAGCAGACTAGGTGTCGATGACACGTTCGTCTCATAGCCAAATTCAATTGAGTGATAAACAGTTCAGCCCAAACTTCGATCTCTTAATGAGATAGTATACCGTGTGAAAGCAGTCGTGATCATTCAAGATATATTTTGGCATTTTCAGTGAAAGTGGTATGTGACCTTCAGATTTGTTTTGTTTGGTTGCAATAAGAAAAGACTTTTTATAACTCAAGCATTTCAGCATATAATATGATTTAGATTTTTGATGTAAGCATCGGTGAATATGAGTCGTACAGATAAAAAAATATAATTAAAACATTGTTACGATCGTTAAAATTAAATCACGTAAATGAATTAAATATCCTTTTAAAAAAAGAAACATTTTAGCATAGGGATCACATTTTATTCCGAAATTTACAATTATATTTGCCGGCATCCTGGCACAGAGGAAGCGCGCCTTCCTCGTCATCTGGGCTTTCCGGGTTAGAGTCCTGGTTGTTCTTCTGTGTACTATCTGTGAGTTATGCGAATGATCCATCCTGTAAAAAGGGACTGTATGTCATCCTCGATATGAGCTAAAAGTCAAACTTCTGCCCTCGGGTGCTCAAGGGTTCATACCCACAGAAGCTACTGCACCTCTTTCCGTAGTATAGCGGACACGAGATCATCACAATTATATTTGAAGGTAGAGTATTTGCTTCAGCAATAAAATGTAGGCATTCACTTAGAAAATTCTACTATATATATATATATATATATATATATATATATATATA
>JAOUZG010020776.1:1590873-1615269 GCA_026289955.1 Argiope argentata | reverse complement strand
TATATATATATATATATATATATATATATATATAATGATTTAAAAAAAGAAATACAAACTATTTTCGCTAGTTTCATAGATTTAGTATCCGAGTATACGAAAATTTAAAACAAAAATAATAATAGTAAACATTTTGAATATAATTTTGTAGTTTTTTTTAATGTTTTATTTTGTTGTAAAATGTCATTTCATTTATATTTTTTTTTCACTCATGCTTCTATTTTTTTAAAAAAATATTTATAGCAACAAAAATGAAACCGATTAAAAGATCACAGGCATATTTCATAAAAATTAGTCATTTTTTCAAAACAAATAAGAGACAACATTTTTAAGATGGTTAACATCAAACTATGAATTCAATGCTTCAAAGATGGAAGAAAAAAAAGGAAGGAAAATAAAAATCCTGAACTTTTTGACTTCCGCATGCTGTTAAAAACGAGCGAGCAAACGACCTTCTTCCAGTGGAGTTTCATGATGGAGACGTCTCGCATTCTTCCACATAAAAGTTGGCCACCGCGAACCAGCATCAACGTTTGGGCAATAAAACTGAATAAAAGTGTTCCATCCCGAAAACATAACGCTGTCCAACACAATAGACCAACAGTCTTTTTGGAAAGCGCGTTATTTCACCCATTCCCAGCAGGTCTCTCCGGAGTGCTATAACTCGGGTAGATGGGAGAGTACTCGGGTAATTTCATACCCGAGAGAGGGAAACTAACCCTATGAGTAATAAAGAAAACAGACCGTTACTTGGGTGTCGGTTTTTCTCCCGACAGGGTTTCCCACGCTGGAGGAATTCGCAATGTCAAACCGAAGAGATGCACACTCTCCGTGGTCACAAAGACCGGAAGCAGTGTTGAAGGTCAGCATTCGACGAACAAGAGTCGGCCGTCTTAATAAGCTGAGCGTCATCTTCTTGTCTGATCTTTCTACAGACGGGAAACTTAGAGGACATGATAAATTTTGGGGAATGTCCTCAACTGGTTTTTGCAAGATCTGGTAAGTTCTCACAACCTTCTGAAGGTTGAGGTAAGACACCAGAACAGTTCGGACAATAGAACAGACAAAGACAAGATGATTTTGTATATGAATGAGATTGTAGGATAAGATGCTAGGCCTGGTTAAAAGTCATTTAAGGCATGGTGGGTGGATTTTTCAAACGAGAGACAATGTTCAAATTGAAATCATAATACAGAATAATAACTATATTTTCGAATCATAATAAATTACAGACAGAATTGTAAACATCTGGATCTAAACAAGCTGATTTAGTAATAAATTATTGCTATTGAGAGATAATTTAATTTATTCTTGTTTCAAACGCTGCGCATTAGGAGAATGTATTTTTTGAAATGTGATGTCAATGGAATTTTAACTTATAAATAAGCAAATAAATATATACAAATATAATTATTTAGTTTTAAAATCACGAAGCTATTAAGAAAATTTTCAGCAAAGGATCATTTTATAATTATGTTTGTAGAAATATTTATATAATTTGGCAACAGTATTAAGTGATTGAGTCTAAAAAAAAAAAACTGGGGATAAAAAATTTGATGTAATATACACGCAATTTTATATTTATTACTGTTATAAAAAACAAATAAATGAAAATTATTTTGATAGTATAATATTATTAACAATGATTCGGCTTTAACAGTAAAATCCGAACAAGAAAATAAATTTGAAATTATTATATAAATTAATAATTATATTAATAATTTTAAAATTATTTTATTTATATTAAATTTTATTGAAACACAATTATAATGATAAACAACTAAAAAAGCTGCTGCTAAAAATGTGTTATAATATACACGCATTTTTATATTTATTAATGTTATAATAAATAAATAAATGAAAATTATTTTGACATTATAATATCATTAACAATGATTCGGTTTTAACAATAAAATCCGAGCAAGAAAATAAATTTGAAAATATTATATACTATATATTAAATTAATTAATAATTATGTAAATAATTTTATTATTAGTTTATTAATATTACACACAATTATAATGATAAATAAAAATATATAAATTATGATTTATTTTACAGTTTATATAACTGCCGCAAAAATTATCTATTTTTATTCCTAACTTCTCCAAGAGACGCCAATCTACAAAAGAAAATAATAATTATCATTTGTAGCTTAGTAATTTTTTTTCGCAAGTGTAGTCTCCAAACAAAAATAAGAAATCTCTATGCTGAATTCAAAATAATAATTCTTAGCTGACTATAAAAATTCATTAAAATATAGTAAAACAAAAAACATCTAGTGTTGACTGAAGAAAAAATTAGAACAATTGTAATTAGTGAAAAAAAGTAAAGACTGATATTTTGTACATAGACTGGACAAAACATACTGCAACGTGTTTCTCTTGGTGGAGCTGAATTGCAAATTACCTCCTAGCATTGAAAACGAATGCTTAAATATTTAGGATGAAAGAGTGAGGCGCCATAAACAAATAATCCTACAACGATCCGAATAAGGAAATGAGCTAAGATTAAAAACAAGTTCTGCTGCACAAAAAAAAAAAAAAGAAGTATAACACAACACAGGGATCAAGGGGGGGAAAGAAACTTTAAAAAAAAACAAAAAACGAGGGAGGAAAAAATCTTTTTTTACAAAAAAAAAAAAAAAAAAAAAGAAACCACCCCCCCCCCCCCCCCCCCCCTGCATGGAATCAAGAGGGTCTAAGCAAATAAAATAATGCCGAAGAACAATTTATTTAAAATTTTTCTTCGTGCACCGTCTTTTGCGGAACACTTTTCTTTCGATCTTTATTTTTTATCTTGATCGATGAACGCGTTCCCCATTCAACTTAGGACGCTGGAATCCCCAATTCAACGGAGGATGCCGCCAAGAGACGTAGTCCTCGAAAGAGATTGCCAAATCTTGAACAATATCGCCTAATAATGGCAAACTGAAAGGGATTTTCTTCGTAATGTCTCCAAATATTTACAAACTTGTTACGCTAGATACTGCTTTTTTAAAGAAAAGCACTGGATAATTGCTTTCGAGACATTCGGAATTAATTTTAGACACACATGATATGAAAAGCCTAAATATAAAAACAAAATTACGTACACTGGTTTCTATATTATTATTTTTTTTTCTAGACAGACATGGCACGTTACAAAAAAGTCAGCGAATTTTTAAGACTTTATGTATTTTTTCTTATTAAAACACTTTTCTTCATATATATATATATATATATATATATATATATATTAAAAAAATTTTATCATGTCAGAACATGATGTTGTTTTATGCGTCAACAAAAATCCACAGATGAAAAACAAATTTTTTTATCTGCACTAGCATCTCAAACAATAATAACATCAGCTTTTAATAACGTGTTGTCATTGCATTTACAAAAGCTCTGATTTAAAAAAAGTTAATCACTACCACATATAAAACCTAGAAAAAAGTAATTTTGAGCGCGTGATTATATGAAATGAAACAGGCAGGAAATGTGATTCTTTTTTAAACAATAAATGCGAGACAAAGTATTTTTTGATCGTTTGCAATACTAAAGTTATTAATTTAATGAAACAATTAAAATGAAATAAAAATATCATTTAACTTGCACATGCGCTTGGTACTTGGCCGTTCAAGAAATTATGTTCTGACCTGGTACATTGAAATATGCAATTGTAGAGTTCATTTTAATCTATTTATTTCATTTCATATAATCACGTGCTCATTTTTAAAAAACATTTTTGGAACAGTATAATCAAATTCGGTCTTTCTTTACTTGTAGTAATGCCTATCGAAGCGAATTAAATGGAATAATACATGAAAAAGGAAGGAAAAGGAAAAAAAGATGTGGAGATCAAAATTAACATCCCAATGTTATCTTTTGCTTCACTTGAGAAAGTGGAAGAGGAGGGAGAAGCGAAGGAAAAAAAAGCTAAACAAACAGAAGTAAAATATCAAAACTTCTATTTTTTCCAAGCATTACTGAAATTAGTAGCTTGAAAACAAGAAGTAATATTAAAATCTTTTCGATACAGAGATTATTCTTTACAGAGAGAGAGAATATCTATTTTATTCAGATTCACTATTTTTGTTTCGTTCTTGTTCTTCCTTCCAGAACAAGAAACCAAATATCTTTCACATACAAATTAAAAACAATTCTTAAAGAATTTCTTTTCTTTTTAAAACACGTTACGAATTAATCTGCTAATCCAGATATTATTGAAACTGTTTTAAATTTATTTCCCTGCCCATTGAATTTGCTCATTCTATGCCCATTGAATGAATAAAACTATTCATAGTGTTTGAATGTTAGGCATTAAATGCATTTTAAAAAATTCAAGAGGATCAGATCGTCAGGAATATAGACACAAGAGATGAAATATTAATTTATGAAATGCGTCTTTTGAATAATTCTTTCAAAAAGAAAACAATAATAATAATAAAAATTTCCCTCCTAGTTTAATTGAAAAAAAAAGGACATTTTTTCTTCAGAAATAAAAGGAACAATGCCGTCTCTTCTGTGGGGAAAGAAAATTGAACGTTCTTTTACAACCTTTTCAAAGCTCGGGTCGCGTGTCTTCAGGCGAGTTTTGGCGGTTGCGTGGCTTTGTAACAGGAGTGGATAAAAAAAACAAACATAGTAAACCTTTTTAATAAAGTTTGAAATAAATCGACGCACAACATCTGGATTATTTCGGAAAATTTCACCTGCTCTTTCGTAAAAAAAAACATTATTGCTGCATTATCTCCGCTCTCAAAACTATTTTGCATTTTTATGAAATGGTATTTATGTACATCATAAACAGATCATCGCCTAGCAGGGTTTGGCGGGAATCAACCCCGAAAATGTCAATAAACCGATGAGAAGACCCTAAAACAGGGATCCTGCAATCGTTTTCCATTGCCATCCGTCTACTGCAGGAATTGCAGTGGGCAGTTCTGCAATGGAAACCTGATCAATTTCAATTTTCCGGCCCCATAATTCGATGTTTCTTTCCGTTGGATAATTAGAAATGTACGGAGCTTGAAAGCAACGCGATTAATTTTCCTGATGACTACCCATAATGGATAAAAATATCAAGAACATAGAATCCTATTAGAAGCACGGTCATCTATTTATATTATTTAGAAAATAAGGCAATATTTTATTGGCAAATAAAACATGTTCTCTAAATAATTATATTAGAATCTTTAAGAAAAACTACCCATTAAAAGATGCATTTTAGACGGCGTACAGGATTGAATGGATTTAAAGAAGAAATTATGAAATTAAAGTCAACTTTAATTGTATTATACAAAAACATTTATAACTATAAATTTTTCAAAAATGTGATACGATAAAATGCGCTTTTTGGTGTATTAAGACGAAAATTCCTCTTAAAGTTAATACTGATGTACATTTGTATAAAACTAAATATTTTAAATCACTTACCGTAACCATGCAATTTTGACTGGGATTGATGAAATCAAGTCCTCTGTCACCAAACCCATTGAAACAATGTTGTATGTTCTGGGTGAACTTCCTGTGCACGGCTGACAAAGCATATACACATAGAGCAGAGTTAGGACTAGGTTTATTATAAATATCTGATTCATCCTTTGACTTCGCAAATACAGCGAATAGAACATCATCTTGCGCTGCAATACCTAAAGAAACGGCTAGTTCGGAACCTGGCCTACCTACATAGGCAGCCTGGGCCAGGTTGTAATCTGTGCCATCAGGAGCTCGACATACCAATGGTACTTCAGTGTACGAGTAATAATGTACATCTTCGTGACATATTCGTATAAGTTTGGATATAAACGGTTTTGGTGGGTCGGTGAACTTCTTCTGTACCGTTACGAAATACGAGAAACCCTTGGAGCTGAAGCCATAAACGTACGTGATTGGATAGATTTCCCTTGACATGCTGTTTACCATTACTTTGGTACCAGTAGTCACGCCGGTATGAGCAATTGCAAACATATTATTTGGATCCAGGCTTCTGCTACTCACGGCTGGGACATCCGAACGATAGGGCCCATTGCCGGTATACGACACACCAACATAAAGGACATGCATCCGTGGTAAGCTCTTCGGTCCTTGAGCTATGAATGCCACAGTAGACGCAGTGGAATTATTGGCTACAACTGATTCATTGGCAGGGGTCACAAAATTTGTGACATCATTGAGGTTGTGCACGGTACATATACCTTGGAAAAGACTCCCACATGCAATCAAACGACTTTGAGGATAGTCAATAACCAGTGCTTTATTGTGATAGTCGGTAGGCCTCTTCGCTTCATTGGGACATATCCTGGTTACGGGGCATTTTGGACTATCATCTTGAGGACCCATCACTGCAATGGCTTCCAATTTGAGATCTCGAGAAAGTTGGTAGATTCTATTGACAGCACCGATGTACACTTTCTCAGTGTAGTCGTGAACAGTCAAATGATTAAATTTCTCTGTCATCGGGTCCTCGAACACGGCAAAATTTTCATCTTCAAGATCTTGCTGAGACAAGACCATTGGTGGGACAAAAAGGAAGAGCAGCAGAAGAGGAGAGACAGACTGCTTAATTCGCCGACGGGCCTGCATCTCCACTTTAGGTTTCAGCACGGCTTACCAACAAAAAACTTTCCTATAAAGACAAAAATGAAATATTTATTTTATGTTCAGCAACGAAGTGCAACATTAATATTTTCAACAGTTTTTTAAAATTGTTTTGTGCTTCAGCTCAAGGTAAAATAACACAGCTAATGTGACGAAATAGAAATATGAAATGCAGTGAATTATTTCAGCAGCCGCTCGAAGGAACAACAGAACAAAACATTATTTATTCTTTAACGCAACATTTTAAATCTGTGATATACACTTTTCTGAGGGGGGAGGGGGCAGTAAAGAACGATTTCATAAGAGCGGGAGAGGATTAGATTTGTTCTGTTTCCAGGAGCTACAACATACGAATATTTTTGCATACTGAAACTTTCTGCCTATAATTATTTTATAAAATCAGCATGATTTAACATGAAGAATTTAAAACTATGCATTATATGTTTTAAGTATAATTTTATGCGCCTGTGCATATTCTAATGAGCATTTTATATCATATTAAATCTACTGATAAAAATACAAGAATTCTCGTTTTAACAAAAAATTAATGATTCCGTTTTTAAAAAAAAATTATTTAAAGAAATGTCTCTCTATTTCAACAACCAATCTCAGAGTGAAGTTCAAAATATGTCTCTGTTATATAACTTACTTTCCAGAAAATCAAAATTGATAAAAATTTGTAAATGCATTTAGAATCAGTTACATAAAATTTAAACACCAAAAATATGATAAGAAACATGAGTATTCTGAGTATTAAAATTCTGCCTGAGATATTTCTTGCTTTAATGTTTTAACTGTTTGACTGCACGAGAGGGTTTCATACGAGGCTAACTGCTTTATGAGCATATAATCTTTCGGCAATTGAAAATCTATAGATTCACAAAGAGCAATCGATTGCAAAGTCCAAGCTCTCAGCAGCGCTTATGCATTTAGCAATTCTAATAGCCTCTGAAAAACACTATTCTGAACGGATGAGCAGATTTATGGTTGTAGCTTCGGGGGAAAATCGGCCCTCGCTTACTGCCCGAGTTGCACCTAATCGGGCAATATGCTCAATAAAAGACGCCATGTTTCGAATAGGGAGAAACAAGCTAAAATAATGAGGTCATATATAACAAGACAGAAAATGAATCGGGTTACTTGTGCAGTTTAACTAATTTATAGCCTCTGAAATATTCAAAAGGAAATAAAATACCCCTGTATGTTTGGAACTTTGCTGAAATCGAGAGTAATTTGTTTACGGAAACGAACAAAGAGAGGAAGAGGCGGAAGTTGGGCGAATGAATTGTAAAAACTGACCGATAAGACTTTCGAGTTGGAGATGTTAGATTGATGCAGCCTGTAATGTATATTGCGACAATATGAACTTAAGCAAATTTAAAAATGGTCATGCTGTGAACAAAAGTAAAATGTATATTAAAAGTTTAACGTCATGATGAATATTAGGAAATAATAGTATGTACTAGTTTAAGAATTGCTTCACATTTGTGATCTTTTTAAATAAATGCGAATTTCCTTAAAACATTAATTAAAAAGTTACATGTAGTTGTAAATAGGGGGATATTACAGTAAAACGTTCGGTACGTATAAATAAATGGTTTAGTAAAGCTAAAATTTACAGAATATGTCTTTTTCGAACAGATTTGCCGAATTATTTTAAAATGCTTTTCAGCTGGATACAAAAATTAGTCCTAATTATTCTGATTTCAGTTTCTTTAGCTTACGTTGTTCAAACATAAAAAAATAGGAAACAGTAGATAATATAAATATTTTTTTCTTTATACCAATGAATTTCAATTTTGACTCTCATAAAAAGACATTTCTTAAAAATTTAGTTTAAATTTATCCCCATATTAGGTTTTCTTAGAAATTTAAGATCAGAAAATAAAGCTCAACAAAATATTTTTTTTTTCTATTTCCACGAAAAATTTTAGAATTATTAATTTTTGAATTACATCCTGTATGTTCATTATATTTAAAACAAATGTAGAATAAGGTAGGAAATTTGATAGATAAATTAATAATTATTATTTAAAAATTAAAGTAGATAATTAATATGTCTTTAAAATACATTTTTAAAAGTCAACATTATATTTACAAAATAATAATAATAATAATTACCGATTTTATTTCCCGGGATAAGAATTTATAAATTAAAAATTATTATCTTAAAGTTTCAAAATTAAAGTAGATAATTTATACGTATTTAAAAAGTCAACATTATATTTACAATAATAATAATAATAACCGATTTTATTTCCCGGGATAAGAATTTATTTAAATTCTAATGCACTCAGTATTCTGTTCAATACTAAAGGAATTGATAGATAAATTAAAAATTATTATCAAAGTTTCAAAATTAAAGTAGATAATTAATGCGTCTTTAGAATACATTTTAAAAAGTCAACATTATATTTACAAAAAAATAATTACCGATTTTATTTCCCGGGATAAGAATTTGAATTTATTTAAATTCTTATGCTCTCAGTATTCTGTTCAAGATTAAAGGTATCAAATATTCATCCAGCAAAATTCCGGAAATTGCCACAAGATGAAAGATCCGATCGACGCAAACTCTTTCTGACAGACCTTTCCAATAACAGCATCTCTCTATGCCGAACAGCATTTAGCTTCCCCTCATACTTTAATTGTAATCTGTCCAAGGCGAAATCATCAACGAGGGACCGGAGAGAATGTCTGTCAAACGTGTTATTCGAATGAATCTTTACTGCTCTCTCAAATGTAGATAATTCGAGAAATGCATCCCGTAAAGAGACGTAATCATTATTTGCAATCTGCTATGAATCGTGCCCGTGGGCTGTCGGAGCCATTGCGTGTTGCCGCAAATTTCCAGGAGGCCAACCAGCTCGTTTCTAGAAGACCCTGTTTCCGAAATTCGTAGCTGGAAGACCTGACTGTCCGCCCACCCTCCCGCCTTTGCATTCCAATGCCTTCTGCCACAAAGGGTACGCAAGCATTAATGTTAAAACGCTCCGAAATTTAATTACGCGCCGGTCAGAAGTTGGCTGCCAGAAATTGTCATTTGGTGGCAACCTTGACATCAGAAGATCTCCTGCCCGGAGCTCCCTTTCAGGAACCGTTATTTGCAGGTTATAATCGAGGGAGGGCATTGACTATTGCGAGCGATCAACCAGGATAGCCATCGAAGCGAAAGGAAGGCGGTTTAGAATCGCCGTTTCGTAATATTTTGGTATTTATTTTGGTGTTATATTTAGCAGCGAATAATGAAAGAGCCTTCAAAGAATGGAAAGTTCGGAATAGTGGAGGAAAATAGTTACCAATGCGTAAGTAAGTTATGCACATTATTGTAACAAACTTCGGAAACTTTTGTAACAAAGACAAGATATAAATTTCGCTTATCTTATTATATTATGAAAAGGCAATTAATTAAAAATAGAAATACATATTCACAGCTCCCCCTCACTTAAAATTAAATATGTTGTTAGTGTCTAATTTTGTTTTATATTCAGCAGACATTTTCTAATGAGGGTTTTTTATGCTTACATACATTTTTTTTTCTTTTATCATTTGAGAACATGATATAGTTTTCATTAGGAGGTTGAGGATGATATAGTTTGATATATGATATTTAAGAATGATATAGTTTTCATTAGGAGGTTGAGGAGGATATAGTTTGATATATGACATTTCAGAATGATATAGTTTTCATTAGGAGGTTGAGGAGGATATAGTTTGATATATGACATTTAAGAATGATATAGTTTTCATTAGGAGGTTGAGGATGATATAGTTTGATACATGACATTTAAGAATGATATAGTTTTCATTAGGAGGTTTTGGTGTCTACGAAATTTGAAGGGAAGAAATATTCGCTTTTTTTCTTTCTTTAATTTATTTAAAGATAGCGAGTTACATGACCCTTATTATAAATTGCTTTTATAAAAATATGATTAAAAGTTAAAAGAAAATGATTTTTCTTTGATAAACATATTTTTTATTAATCTTGTTTTCATTTTTTTTGTGTGTGCGTTTGTGTAATAGCTGATGATCAATTGTAAACCTTTTTGAATCTAGCAATGCTTGTGTTGAACTGATTTAAACTACTTAAAATATGTGCCTACAAAATTAATTTTTATTATCAGTCATATTACTGATAAGGAATTTTTTTATGACAAAGTATTCAGTTTAATACGGGATAAACTAATCAGTTTAATGGTTAAACTCCTATTTATATTAGTTCTTATTTCTTGGGATAAAAGAAAATGAACTCAAATTAGAAGAAAAATTGCTTTTGCTCTAACATTAAAAAATAAATAAATATCCTTTTATCGAGTAATACTGCAATAAATTTATCAAGGTCAATGACTAATTAAAAATTAAAAAAGACTTCATGAAAAACAATGGTGGCCAAGAAAAAGAACAAAACAGTAAACTGAATGCAATTTTAATGTTTAAGCAACCATTTTCTAACGTAAATAAATACGCAAATAAAACGTTATCGTTAATTTTTTTGCGAAACAAAGACACATTTTAACAATAGACGCATTTGACGCTAAGTAATTTGCCTAGCATAACCAGTAATTTACTTTGACGCTCACTGTTCCAGTACGATTTTTCATTCGTATCCGTGAGAATTTAAACTCTTGGACTATTACTACACTTTTTTTCCCTAAGAATATTGTGGAATTATTCATCCATAACATGTTTGATGCAACTTCAAACTTTTTCGACATTCGTCAGTGGGTTTGTAAAAGAGCCATGAGAAACAACAACTTTTTCTACAATTTTTTAAATCAAGAAATTTAAGCGTTATTAATTTAAAACGTACAAGTATTTGAA
This sequence comes from Argiope argentata, assembly GCA_026289955.1. Lineage (NCBI taxonomy): Eukaryota > Metazoa > Arthropoda > Arachnida > Araneae > Araneidae > Argiope > Argiope argentata. The sequence goes on along the minus strand of JAOUZG010020776.1, from coordinate 1,603,863 downwards.
ATAAAATGAATTTGGAAACTACTTCTTGGAAATTAAAACTTATGAAATTCAGAGCTTACGTTTGTTTGACCGCATACTTTCGCCGAAAAAAACATTCTAACAATCAGCCAAAAATAATGGAATTTATTTTTAAAATAAGATTCATTGTTATTAAGATATATGACTTTTAACAGCCAGATTATCAAATTATTTTAGCTCCACCCTAACTTCATATAAATAATTACGCAACCAAGATTGTAGTGTTGCGTCTCTGCAGGAACTTATTAATAAAGATTGCCAGGTATAAAAGATACAATAAAATTCGTTAAAATTAAGATAACAGAGAAAACAAAACTTGCTGCAATATTTGCTAACAACTTCCTTAGGCGGGTTGCTTTTGAGGAAGAAAATAATTCTCTTATTAACATGAACATAATGCACGTATGTCGTTTTGTTCAATTTGAAGAAGGAACAAATGCTTGTGACCTAGATGTTAAAAAAAAAGACTACACCTTAATTACTCAATAAAAGAACCGGAGAATACAAAAGGAAATAAATGAACAAAGACATATAACATTGGGGGTAGGAGCTTGGCAGTCGCGAGAAGTATAAAATTTCAAATTTGAATAAAATCAACACTGCTCTTTATTAACTTTAGTTAAAATAGAAGAAACGCCATTTAAGCCCTAATCATTATCGTTAATTTTCCCCCCAATGTTTATTATGAGCTTTATTTCAAATATTAGGAAAAATTAAATCAATCTAATCAAATCCTGAAAATATGTGGAAAACGTTTAGAGAAAATGTAACAAATGAACAGAGTTGAAAATCACAATAAGAAAATGTAATAATTTCGATAATAATAATAAAAACATTTGATGAAACAATATACATGTAAAACATGTATATCTATTCCGTTGTTATATTAAAGCTATATAGTTATTGCAATAAAATTCATCAATATCAGTTTTTAGTATTCGATTATATTTTTTTCAATGATCTTAGAATAATATGATGTAATGTTTTAAGTTTTTAACGTGGCGCATTTAATAATATTTTAATTACAATATCATTAATTTTCAAATATAACATCCTTGCATCAGATTTCATCCTCTAACAATCTCGGAATTTTCAATTAAAAGCAATACTTCCAAATTTATTTTAAAATTTGAAATCAATAAAGTATTATATATACTTAGTAATCTACTAACGATGACATTAAAGAAAGATCGAACATGTAATATGAACGAAAACACAATTCACAAGATATATATTAATATTTTTTTTAACGAATACATTTGTCTTACCGACAAAGAAAATTACAAGACATCAAACATGAAGAAAAAAAAAATGAACCTATAAGCTATTGTGAAAAAGATGGCATAGCTTCTTTTATTCTTGTCCCAGAATCCCCCACCGTATATCAATATTATGAAAGAAAAGTAAAGGACATTTTACGGAAACATCAGGGGGTCCACATACCTTGTTAACACCGACCTGATTGGTACGACCTCATATTATTCCTGGCCCCAACCAACGACCGGAAAATATCGTGCTGGGATTATTTTCTTTCTTTTTTTTAGTGACATTACTTTAAAAAAAGAAAACGGAGTGTTTCTATGGAGATAGCTTCGGACCTCCCCGGGCGACTGATAGGAAGTGAAAACATATTCCATCCCCCAGTCGGCAGCTGACAGGGAAAGTTGTAACGGACGAAGCTTCCCTTTTTCTCAAATGGGTCCATTAACTACCCTGTCAGCGTCATCAAAAGAGTTCTCGGAAAGAGTCCCGCCAACCTTATCACCTAGATATTATCCTGTGCTCTTAGCGAGAGGGATACCTTTATCTTTATAGTATTCGGAAGCCCATTAAACCATCACTTCTGGTTTTACGAAGCCCCCACCTGGAAGGCATGTAAATAAAGGTACTCCTCACTCTATATACGGTAACCGCAAAATTTTGCCTCCAGACATTCGACTCGTGCAAATTTTAAGCATCATCCCACGCAACAGTTAAGTTTGACGTGCCTTCTATAAATATGCAAATTCCATTAATTGTTTTCTTTAAGTATCAATGAAAAAATTGCTCATGAGCTCCTAATTTGAAAGAACGTCAACACGACTTAAAAAAAATTAGTTAATTAAAGTATCATCACACAAGAAAATTGGAACCGTTTATATTTTGTTCATCGTCCTAAGCAACATACGAGTTAGTCACATCTATAAATATTGATAAGGGCGAGAAATATTGGACAAAGTTCGACGAATTTACTCGACAGAGGGTGGGAGGTTAATAAGGAGGAAAAAGAACACTTTTCCCGCAGTTTTTTTTTATTTGACGCAATTTTTCTTTTTCTGTATTTATATTCATTTTCTTCTCGGATTACGTTGTTTTGTCTTAACTCAAGCCCGCATAATGATTCTACACATTGCTTAGTAAAAGTAAGTCTCCACTACTTCATTTATCTTGTCGTCTCAACCTTATTTTGGTGAAAGGTGTATGGGTATTTGGTGAGTATGGGTAAAGGGGCGTAAATTATTGTACAGACAATATCCAGATTTTATGTTTACTATCTATACGGCAACGGATTCGCCCACACTGCGGTGATGCAATTCTATTAAAACAAGGACAGAACAGTTCCTTAGAGTTTGAAAAATAATTTAGTTAATCTCTTCTTTTAATATAAGCTATTGGTATATTAAAAATAAGCAGTCCATACATTTAATTGAAATTCGTAAAGATTGAATTTCAATTCAATTCAAGATTCGAAAATCGGAAGTATACTAGTTAATCTGAGACGTCAGATTATTTCCTATATATAACAAAATTTGCGAAGCATTTAATTTCACTTTTCTTACATTTAAAATGAATTTAAAATTTGTTGTTGCTAATGGCACTTTCCATGGACAAGCTTCGATGATGCATCAGCGATTTTAAGCCGAAACGAGCGTCTCTTGTTTGAAGTAGCGCCAACTATTATAAAGAAAAGGACTTCGTTACCCACTAATCAAATTTGCTTGTACAATCCCTTTTTATAGGGGGCACATTCCTACAACTTACAGATAGAACACATAGGAACAACCATGCCCGAACCGGGAAGCCTTGATTACGGGAAGACGCGCTACCCCTATGACAGGACGCCGGCATTTAAAACTAGTTAATGTTTCATTAATTTCAACATATTATATATAAAGAAAATTTGGAACAATTCCGGCCATATAATTCGGGACAGTCTCAGCTATCGAGACATTTTAATTAATTGCAGCATAAAAGTCCAAGCATATACATTGCCAATTTTTCATGTATATTATTTATTACCTCATGTTAAATTTTTTTTATCCCTCTATTACATTTTTCAAGGTACTAGAGGAATAATGGCATAAACTGGCGGGAAACATAATTCGCGGAAAAGCATAACAAACGTAGAAAAAACAAGTTATTAATGCTAATGTGAAATGATGCTATATATAATTACTAATTCTCCAAAATTCGAAGACATCCTTTATATCTAAGAAATCGAAAGATAATTGGAAATATTATTCAACGATTATTAATATTACTTATTTTTAGAGTTAATTCTTATCTATTCTCCACAATGCTTATTGCAAAATAGGATATTTTTAAATCATGCATAGGAGTCGCAAGTCTTCAAAATCTGTTTTCACTTCCACTCTTTGTATGAGTCTTCATCAATGAGTCATGCGGTTTGTGAGTCGCATTAATTTAGTTCAAGGTAAAAACATCCGCTGACAAAAAAAGAAAGATAATGCGGAGAATGACCGTCATTACGGAAATACTTAAAAGGACATTTCGTGTCAGAATGCATAAATTTTATAGCCGAATTATTAAACCTTTTTTGTAGGCTCAATTTTAGCGTTTATTTACCATCAAATATCATATTCAGTGCCGCAGTTGCTGCAAGTAAAAGTGAGAACACCTTCAGAGAAGTTAATTGCAAGCAACCTAATAACTTCCTCTTCGCTATGTGTCAAGTTCTGTGACCCAAAATAGCCTCCGATGCTTTCACTTTTTTTTTTTTTTTATCTCAGAGCGAAGAACGTGTCAGGTTATATATCCTTTGGTAATTCTAATCTTGCTCATTCCATTAGTTAGTTAAGAAAATGCTGATGATTACATTCATTATGCAAATGTGCAAGTTTTTTTTAATGTCGTAAAAGAGGTATAAAGAATAGCACATTTAAGCTATATTGAAAAAAAAAATCAATGTTTTATCCAAACACAAAAGAAATTGATCTTAGGAGGCCATGGAAATATTGAAAAAAGAAAATAACATACAAAAAAAAAACCTGTCATTAAATGAAAATTAATTTATTTGGATTATTCAACTAATATATTTGTTTAAGTATATTATCAATTAAGTTGATAAGACAATGACTAAACAAATATATTCTAGAATCGCAAACATTGATTTGCACATACACCAACAAAGGGATTTAATGAGAAATAAATGCACTCAAACCATTTTGGAGCTTTGCGATTGTTTCCGCAATTATTGCTGGGTAAATATTTATATGGTTTTTAAATATGTATAAATAAACCAAAATTATGCCTATGAACCCCAAAATATATAATAATAATAATAATTTGATAAATAAAAATCTTTGAAGAATGTAGATAATTAAACTAAATTTAGCATTCACGAACAGAACTTGAGTGAGATAATTTCTGACAGCAGATTACCAATTATTTTGGATGTCAATTTTGGTTTTTCGACCAAAAGCACTTTTTAGAAAACTAACAGACGTAGTTTAAATAAAGGAGCTTTTAAATTCAATGGAAAAAAAGATTTATTACATTTCTTAAGTAGAAAATGCCGATGTCTTTTTTCAATAGATTACCTTCCTTAAAAGGGAGAAAATATATGCCCAAAAGAAATCCTTTGAATATTGAAGACTTTAAAAAGAACGAAGTGAATTATTCTACCGCCACAAAACCAGTCCATGTCACGCCATTTTCAAGCCTCTCTTCATGCAAAAGTCTTAAATAAGATCCGGGTTGCAACGGCTTGAACCACCAAGACCTAAAAGACAAATCCGAAAAGTGGCACCAAGCTGAGAACATAGAATGGTGGATTACCGGGACTTAAATTTGCGCAGGGACCACTCCCTTTGAGTAATAATGATTTCTCCAGTTGTAGTACAACATCGTTGCATCCCGTTATCAGTAAGCGTTGTTTTGTTCCAACACCAGATTGTTGAGTTTGTCATTCATCAAAACATGAGATGATGAATCTTCGGGGTCGAAATACGGGTACAGAGACACTCGGATGAACGGGGGCTGGAATCGCTCACAGTCATTAACGTAGCACCCTCCCACCATAGATCGTCTCCTATAATGGTTTTCGGCTGTCCAAGGCAGCTTACCCTCCAGAGGGTCATTAACGGCCTCCAGAATCACGGGAGTGTGGGAGTCCCCAAAGTGAGGGTTTTGTCCCACGGGAGTGGCTGCTAAGAGGGCTTTAAAAGCTGGAGTTAATTTTCACTGGGACATTGTGGACGCGATTGTTAAATGTCCCGACGCTCAAGTGGAGGAGCATTTACAAGTGATTTAAAAGTTTCTTTTCTTTTGCAGCAGATTTATATCTCCACTACCATAAGGGAATATTGTCTATCTGGCGGCTGATACAAAAGACAGATACTCTTGTTAGGTAGAGATCTGGTCTCTGGAGTCTTTGCATTCGACAGGAGGAAATCTCGGTACAAATCTATTCCAAGAATTTTTGTTGAGATTGCTCAGCTATTGACAAATCCAATATCTGAAGTAACCGCAACAGTTACGCAACACAACAACGAAATTTACCGATGATTACATTTTAAAGCAATCCAACAAAATGTTAAATGTTTTACTTTACAGAAAATTAGCAACACGCAATACTGAGAAACTCGCAAGGAAAATAACTTTTATTTGTATTTTAAGAACTTACATATGCAAAAAATAAGTATAACTATATATTTTTTGGTAAATCAAGTTTAGTTCAATTGAGTTATATTAACGTCTCCCTTCAAAGCTACTCTTGGGCTATTTATTTCGTAAATCAAAGTCTTCCCACTTTTTAATATTTTTTAAAAATGCTACCACTGCGATTCGCATTCCGCATTTCTCCATATTGGGAATAATAATAAAAAATACTAAAACTATATATATATATATATATATATATATATATATATATATATATATATTCAGAAAACTCTTCCAAAGTAAAAAAGAAACAAACTGAACATATAAGTTCAAGGTACTGTTTTGAATATAATGCAAGCGTGAATTTTTGTCCAGATATTTAAAACCAATACAAATCCAATGCTTGAAAAGTCAAGACTTCACAATTCATTCATCAGAAATGGTCACGTATGTTTGTGTAAGCGTACAACTGGAACGAAATGGTTTCTCTACCATATCATATAGTAAAATGCCCGGTGACTCGTCATTCACTCATATCCGTCCTGGCTATCCCAACCGTAAAGAAAATCACAATGTAACGTTTAACATCGATGGTCCGAAAATCCATATGTCAGTAAAACTAAGCTTTGGGGCGGCAAGTGGGATGTGCGAATGATTAAGTTCAAAATCTGGAAAGGTTCCTCACCTTTACATATTTACGGGCAAAACTATGAACATATGCTAGTTATGCACGTATGAATTTTGAATGTTCGAAGTTCGACAAACCATCTATTCAGAGGCAGGGTTTGGGAGAAAAATTTGGGAGAATGAATATGGTTTTAAGGCGACCAGGGACCTTTAAAATGACTTTTGATAATTTTCAGCTTAGCAATTTTAAATTTTGCATGTATTAAAAGTAACACTATATGAGATGACACACAAAATTTGAAAGCATTATATTAATTTATTGAGGAGATAGGAGGGATAATATAATATAATATTAGTCATAAATAACGTTAATGGAAAATGTTCCTGGCACTCGAAATTTGTTCGAAAGCATTCCAATTTTTATTGTTACTTTTTCTAACCCTTTTGAAACAAAAAGTTGGGATTAATCTTGAAGTTTGAATACGAAATATCAAAATTAACTAATGTAATAATTCAAAACTGTTTAAACTTTTTTTTAAAAAAAATCAGTACTTTTAAGCTATTACATTGGTTAATTTTCATATTTCGTTCTCAAACTTCAAATTTAATCCCAACTTTTGTTTCAAAAAGTGTTAGGGAAAGTAACAATAAAAATTGAAGTGTTTTCGAACAAATTTCGAGAGCCTGGAACATTTTTCATTAACGTTTATTTATCTCTAATATTATATTATATTATTCCCCTAATTCCTCAATAAAATTAACATAATGCTTTATATTTTTGTGCGTCATCTCCTATAGTGTTACTTTTAATACATGCAAAATTTCAAACTGCTAAGGTGAAAATTGCAAAAAGTCATTTTAAAGGTATCTAGTCGCCTTAATCCCTTATCACATATCAAGTTTCTTAAATACAATTCAAATAGAGTCATTATTGTTCTTTTGAACGAAATATTTTCTTACATCTACATATCTGTTGAGAATCATACATGAAAATTATCTAAATACGTAAGAATTTTTTTTTAATGTAGGCTGATTCATCTTTTAAAGACATCTAGCCTCTTTATTTATTAGAAGAAAACGGCTGCCTTGGAGCCAAAACACATCTAGGATTCAATAGTACTTTCAATTTACTCACTTTTTTTTATTAAGTTCTTTAATAATAAAATATTCAGTTTTAAACTACGTATATATGATTTTTCCATTGTGTTTTTTTTTTCGATATGCCGTATATTTGCATTAATTATAAAATACTACAAAATACAAATTGATATAAGAAGGGGGAATAAGAGTATTAATTTTATATATAAACGCGTTTTCGATATAAAGTTATACTTGTACATTTCAAAAGTCATTTCTTTCCCCCCTCCCCTCCAAAAATATGAACTTTCTTTACTTGTCATTAGAATATTATGTGAGTTAGCAGGACAAAACTCGGGAGGAAAAGGGAGATGCCAAGCATTCAAATGTCAAACGTGTAGTCTGTCTTGTACTCTGGTCACGCACGAGTCGGTCATAAAATAGCTCCCAAGAAAACATTCAACTCTTTTGTTTATGCCACGGTTTCATAGAAGTGCAAAGGGGGTATACATGCGTGAGAAAGGGGAACGAAACAACTAATAAGAAACAGCATGGCCACACTGCTATGGCTGTTGTAGAGGCCCATATAAAAAACACAAAGTAACGTTCAAGCAAATTTTTCTTTCCACCTCAATGGTTTTAAATTATGCATACAAAGGAAAAAGCCATACTTTTGATATACTTTTTTTGATATAACAGAAAACGTAGTATTTTTTAAAAAAGTTTTTACGCTACTTCGTTTGCTCAGATGTCTTGGCAAAGTTTAAAGACATCGACCGCATAGGAATACAAAATGCAATGATTTGTTCTGTAAGAGAGTAAAAACATCATATTTGATGAACTTAAGCTTTTGTTGTAATTAGAGAATTAAATCTGCTTACGATATAAATTTTTTTTATATTAATTGTCCATTTCTAATTCACTTCCAAGCATTAAAATAAAAAGAATCAAGGTTATATACGGAACTTTAATAGAATTTATTTTACGTGTAAGTGATCAGGAATACTTTGTAAAAGCACTGACCACACGGGTAATTTTCTCAATTGAGTAACAAAGCCCAAGTTTCATAAATATAATGCTTAACAGTCGATTTTCGTTAGGTTTTATCCAGCAGAGTATTTTTCATCACTTTGTGTGGCCTCTCATTTATTATGATACCATCGTTGGAAGCTGAGAGATAAGATAAGGCAGATGGGTTTGTTTAAACCGCTCGTTAGGACTAGGATAAGATTTCAAAACAAAGATTCGTTTTACTATCAAAATGAATTATGATTATCACATTTTTTCTGAAGTAGAGGCCAGAAAAATAATAAAAGGTTAATGCATTCTCTTCGCAGCATGCCCTGACAGTTCTTTTCATCAAAGTAACAAATAATTTAGTTGCTATTCAATGAAAAGGAAAGGAAAAACTTAAAAAGTTTTCATAAAATAAATCGGCTTCTATTTTTGAAGCATAACGATTTATCCTTGAAGAACTGATAAATTCTTCTTGCATCGATAGACGGTAAGCAAAATAAAAAAAAAAAGAAAGAAAATATGAATTTGTTTTACATTAATAAGAAACAAAATATTTTCCGATTTCAATTTATTTGTTGCGAATGAATCAGTAATACAAATTTCTGAGCACATGCATTTTTCTAATGGAGATCTATGCGAGCTTCTGTGTTCTTTTAAAAACTTCTATAGATATGTTCGCATTTGTATGAATTAACTGAAAAAAAATTATCGCCTAAATTAAAGAAAATCGTATTTGCATTTTTCCCATCACACTTTTTGCTACTTTAAAAAAAATTCGTAATTTATACAAAAGATTTTGGATACTAAAAAGCGAGCACAGGTAAGTTCGAATCAATTCCAAAATTTAAAGCTTTGTGTTAACGCTTTTAATATTTCTTGCATTTAAAACATTACAAGCCTATCATACATAGAACACACTGTAGTTAAATCTCTAATAATGAAAGACATATTCCATAAATATACTTAAGGATATAAAAGCAATCAGCCTCTGGCACTGAATTATTTAAACTCATCTCTAAAACTCTGAATATCAAATGCTTATTCCATCCCGATAATTTTCAACAAATGCTTATTCCATCCCGATAATTTTCAATCTGAAATAAGCAATCTAGATTGCATCTCAAATTATCTTCTATTCACAGTTTTTAATTAAAAATTAAATAAAACATAACCTCCATCCATTAAACAACCTGAAGTCAACCTCCAATAAACAACCCGAAGCGAAACCTCAGCCTGAGATCATCTCCAACAAGATCAGAAATTATTTAGAGCGAATGAAGTAAGTAACAGATAAATAAAAATAAAAAATAAACCAGTTCTTCAAAATTACTCTCAGCAAACACGCCGGTCTTGATTAATATTGATTCACCAACTAGTGATTCACACTGAATCAGTACTTGACATTCTCTACGCTTGAATTATCACTAGAAGAGTCCAATTTGAGAGCTCATGAGCTCTAGCCTGAAATTTTAGGGTGTGTCCCAAAGAATGAATATTTATCGATATCTTCCAGCCTAGATTAAAATTTAGTGTTTGCTGCAGAGTTAACGAGTTATCTTGCTCAGCTGATGCTTCGTAAATTGTATTTATCTCCATAAATTTAAAAACATTTTTACATTTCGGGAGCGTAAGAGGTGAAAAAAAAATCAGAGCTAGCATAAATCAATCATGGCTTCATAAAAGAATTTAAAATGCTTCCTCATAATTTTCTTCCGGAAACCGATTAATTTATTATTTCAGTTCTTTATTAATGAACCGTTAAATACTTTCAAAACGACAGTTCAGCTTTCTTTAACTTGTATGAAATGGCGAGAGATAATTTTGCCCAGATGAATTATTTCATTTGCGTAAGATACAGAATTTATAGCCGTTTGAGAGTGACTGCAAAGATACTCTCATCTTAGAAAAGAAAATAAAACGAAATGAAAAAGATAAAAACATAATCGCAGTTAAGCGGGGGACATAATTAACGCATGTTTGTTGCATCAGTTTCGAAGCGGATCAGTCTTAGGCGAACATTTTTAGGAAATAAAAATAGTGAAGTGTAGCTAAAAAGAAAGGCGATGAAAATATTTTTCTGAATTCTTTGCGATTTGTGCAGATAGACATGATATATTTGTTTACTTCATAAAAGTGAACGCTGTCTTCATGAATTTGAATACATTTTTCTCTACTCTTAAAATATGCGAATATACTTTATACCATATTTGGATATTTTATTTATTTAATAATGTTATTTTTAAAAAAAACTTTATGAGCAGATATTTTCGTTGTGATTCTACAAATATGATTTGGTACTATACAGTAAAATGTAATTATTATTTTTAATTCTTGCATTTTTACAGCAGTTCAAAATTAAACTAGATACACAGTCTAACCTCGTTTCGGAAATAAAAATATGCAAGTAAATAGTCGTAATTAGTTTTTTTTTTTGAAGTTTTGAAAATAGAACACTCAATTTGCGAAAAATGCACTTTCTTTAAGAAAAATAATGGATTGATAAATTGTACACTTTTTTATAGATATAAATGTACGTCAGTTTAAAATTTATCTATATTATCTTTACAGTTGTGAAATTTCTTGAAATATTCTTAAATCAGAAGATGACAAAAATATCTAAATATTTGCTTAAAATATTTAATTAAAATTTTTCAAATAATGAATGAATCTTTTACTTATATTATTATTATTATTTACATATCTGTATCATTAAAGTTGCTCTCCAGCAAAAGTTTTGATTTTAATTATTTCATTCATGCAGGTATATCTTTTTTTCATAGTTTAATTTTAAATTTAAAATTATTAAAACTTTTGAATGGCGTGGATTTTTAGTTTCCTCAAACCTCCTAAATTATCAAGTCACCATTTTCAGGAGACTTCTCATTTCGAAAATATAAAAATCAGCTGCGCAATTTAAATTTTTTCTGTTATTTCAGAGTTGCTGTTAAATTCTTCCTTTGACGATTTTTCATGCCTTTGAAACCTCTAAGATACATTCTAAGATTTTAATATAATCTTACATCAGTCAATGAAACGCGTTCAGACTCAAACTCATTTTAAAATGTATTTCTACACTCGAGAAAAAAATACGGATGCCAACAATTTAATCTTAGATATATCTTTAAATCTAAGACTAAATTCGCTCATCAATTACTTAATTAATCTTTGAAAAGACAAGCACAATAGAATATTGGGAAAATTCATAGTTTCCTTTTTTTAAAAAAATGTTTGCATCTTAGATTTCAACCTCATATCTGACGAACGTTCCTGTTTCAAATCGGAAGATATAACTTGATACATATACATTCAGATATTGCTTGCTCTTCAGCGAAACAGAAGATGAGAACTGTCAGAAGAAAACGCGAATAAAATTCCTTTATGCAAGTCGCAGATGGAGCAAAGATGCGTATCAGCGAAATGCGCGATATCTTCCGAATACTATATGGTATATCGGAAATAAATCTGCCGTTGGAAAGCGTTACGCTTTTCAAGAAGGATTCTTGTCAGCTAGAAATCATTTGACGCTCTGCATATGTCAAAAATCGTTTCCAAAAGATCCGCTTTCGTTCAAAATAAGCATAAAATGAAAGAAAGAAGAATAGTAACTTCTTACGAATTCATCGAAATTTGTTGGTAATATACAAATTGAAAATTTTGTTTCTGCAAACGTTCCCCGCCGGGGATGTTTCGTCTACAATCCCAAACACTTCTTTTTACCGTATACAGTATGCATGTTCGTTATTTTATGGATGCAAAGCATCTTCCAGAAAAAAAAAATATATCTCCCACTTCTTACTGTAGATTTCGGCTGGGGAGAGGAGAAATATTTGCAGAAGGGGGGAATAAACATGAAAAAAAGGGGGAAAGAATACACAGTTGCTACAATCGATAAAAGTTTCGGTCGGCTTCTTAATGAAATGGGCCCAATATCATGGGAAGCGGTGATCCTCTACTGAAAAAGAAGTTAAATGTTGAAAATTTTGTTTTTGCGCCTGTTCCGAAGATAAAGCTTCCCTTTAAACTGCCCCTAAGGATGGATCCTATCCCAAGACTGGAAGAACGATCCTGTTACTGATGGAGGAGTCGGTAAGTTTCATGCTATCTACTTTATGTTGTATCTTTCCAGCCGCTCTTTTAGTGCTTTGCCATGTAATTTCCAGCACTCTCCTATGTCCTTTTTTTTTCTTTCAAAACCCACAATTCTAAATGTTTGGAGGGGGTGGTTTTCTTTTCCTGCAACAGATATGGCCACTGTCGGAGGTTTTAGTTTTCAGACACATGTGATAAAATATGGCTTTCAGCCGTGGAATTCCTATCTTAGGTGTACAACTTCCATGTCCGCTTCTGGTTTTAACATTAATCTGGATA
>JAOUZG010020776.1:1563132-1590863 GCA_026289955.1 Argiope argentata | reverse complement strand
CTTTATTTATCAAAGAACCAGCAAAATTTTATTGCCAAAAATTCTAAAAGGTTATTAATATCCAAGCATTGTATTAAAGTGGTTGCTCTGTTTTATCAAAAAATTGAGTACTCATGGTTCACAGAATACTTCTAGAAATTATTCATTATAAAACAGAAGTATTGTCTGATAATAACATAAAGTTTTGTATCTTGAAAAATAATTAAAATCCCACACTTTTGCTATTAGTCATTACGAAAGAACAGTTATAATATAACGCGCCATTAAAAACTTTTAACTTATGCTTGTATTTTTTTATAATCAAATTCTTTTTCAAAGTCTTGTTGCCTCATCTCCTTAATTAGAGATTTCGTAAATTTAAAAATTAGATTTCTTAAATTAAATAAAAAATATTCTTTAAGACAAGGAATGACATTACTAACATATTCTCGGCATGTTTTTAAAATACCCTTTGAATTAAAACATTCTAATCGCGTTGGGGTTTTAATATTAGTTTTTACTCTCAATGTTTAACCTTCTTATTTCAAAAAGTGATTACATTATTGAATTCCTTTGATTAAAAAATGTAACCACTTTTTGAAATTTCCTTAAAACTGAATGATTTCTAATACTAACGTAATACATTTCTTTCTTTTATCACGTTGGTGCAAAGTAATATTATTGCGATATCTAGTACTTTTCTGTGACAAATTTTTATGTAATTTTGTGTGGAATTTAATAAGCAATTAGAAAAAAAAATGAAAATTCCCTTTAAAAAAACTGCTACAAAATATATTAAGCCTCCGTATTTGAAAATAAAAATAATAATGTTGGAAATGGATCGTAACTTGTTAGACCCCTGGCCTCTTCAATATTGTATTACTTTCTCAGAGTGATATTATTACAGAATTTAAAGAGGCAAAAAGCAACTAAATATGATCGAATACCCTCCCCCACTCAAAAAAAAAAGATTGATAGAAGTAAATTTCTTCCCCGCCCTTTCACATGACTATGGAATGATACACGAGATGGGCACAAGTCTAAAAATGATTCTGATATCACCGGATGAACTATCGTGGGAATATGCGCTGACCCATAAAAACGATCCGTTCGAAATCTTAAAATTAGGGCATTGTTTTGTTTCTTCTTTAACCGCTGGCCAATGGTATAAAAAACACCCTTCCACCTTCGAACAAAATAAAAGTGCTTCGCAAAGATACTTAGGGGTAGAGAAATGTTGAGAGGTTAACTACTTTAGTTTCCCTCCCTAGTCTATCTAACCCACTTCTTGCGTCTGAAGAAGAGGGTAATTTGCTGGTCCATCTCCGACCCCCTCGCTTTTTATCGTTTTCTACTGCGAACTTTATTTATTCTGAGGTCTTGTAGTAGTTCTCTAACTACAATGTGTATTTTTTTTTATCTTTCTTATTCTATTTCTTATTTTTCTTTTTGCTACTTGCTCGCTTTTATGCTAGGCTGAGCACAAAAGTACACAAAATTAAACGCCCACGCTCTTGAGGATGAAGCAATTCCAGGCAGATAACATCGCCAAGACGCTCAGTTGCGCCTCAAAGACAGTACGTTTCTCGCATTTCGTCCCCGGTTTTCTTGCATTTTAGAAAACTGTTATATTTAGCTGATTATTATGCATTACATGTTTGCTTAAAATGCTTTAGGAGACCGCATCAACCGGCAATTTTCCTTATCTCTCTTTGGAAACAAATGGGCAAACCAACCTTTCTCTCTCTTTAGGTTCCTGGACCACACGGAAAAGGCATTTTATAAGAACCATTTGCATGCATTCAATGCAAATGTCTTTTAAAAGTAAAATGGGCTTGTGAAAATATTCAAAGAAAATTTTATAGCTTAGGTTTTCACAGTTTTTGCCCCTAAGGAGAAAGTTTTGTTTTTTTAAAAGTGGCTAGTTTTTATAAGTTGGTTCTTTTTTTGGATTAAAAAAACCATGAAAAGAGAATTGATATCAGAATTCCCCACTTAACAAAACAATATTTTTTCAAGAGTTGGCGAAGCCCTTCTATAGTCACGTATTAAAACACAAGATTTTAATGATGTTTAACCGTTCAGAATCGAAAGAAAGAGATCTTGAACTACATTCACTCTCGTTTTTAATAAAAATATGACATTTAAAAAAATTTCCGAAAAAATGTAAATTTTACAACTAAGTTTATTTTTTTTTATTAATCATCCAGTGGTAATAAATAAAAAGGCATGAATAAATACGACAAATAAAAAGAATTTAATAAAACACGACAGTCGCTATAATATTTAATTTATAGCAAAAATTTAAATAATATGTAAGTAAAAATAAAATTATAGTCTGTGTATTTTCTACAGGGTATTCAAGGTCACATTTTCTATCTAGTTACAGGCTATCTGCCCCGCATTTTTTTTTTTTTTTACACAGCTGTTAAGGAATTCCGATAGCTTTCTGCTTTATACTTTGTTCATTATAGTTTGTTCGGGACTGTGAGATTCATTTACGCTCTCATTGTACATTTACTGGGATTTAATTAACTTTGGCAGGAAAACTTGGCGTGCATCTAGAGGGGCTACAGAGAATGCACATTTCTCGCATTGATAAGAGAATGATTGATGATAAAGGGTAATTTTCCTTGAAATATTCACCTTTTATCTCACGTTAAAATTGATAAGTTTTCACTAAGAATTTGTCTCTTCTAAACATTGAAATGATGGTGTCTAATAGATAATTATATTTTACAAAAAAGATAAAGAAGACAGATATCTAAAGTGAACATTTTCACTTAACGTAATTTGAAAATTAAATCTAAGCTAGAATAGGATATCTAATACATTAGGAATTGAATTTTTAGGCTATGACAAGACAAGTTTTAGTTTCAAATTAAGGTTTTATTGATACAACTATATAAATTAACATAAAAAAATCTAATGTAAATTGGTCGATAAATGAAATAATAAGTGCTTTCCATGCAATTATCATTCTATAGATTATATTTCCTTCGCAATTATATTTATTGCATTAACAGAAAATTAATTTGTTTTTGCATACTTTAAAAGGAGTATTTTGAAAATAGCAGAAATAAGGAAAGTTTGTCATATTTTAATCACCTAAATATTTTTTAATGAAAGTTGAATGAAAACTAATTACAATAAAGCGAAAGCAGTTTATTTTTTAAAAAAATTTTAAGAATGGAATAAACTTTCTGAAAAATACACTTTTAAGTGCTCATTTACCAGGGATTAACCGCTAATTAATTGACCGAGAATCAATCTGTTGATTCAATAAAAAGGCCGAGTTCATGCCAGAGATTAATATTTCATAACAATTCTCCACCATTCAAGGCGTTCTTGGCCCCTTTATTAAAGAAAGCGCGATAAAGTTTTACAGTGACCACTCCAGTTGTTTTTTAAAAAAATGTTATTTGTTTATTTTCGAAGAAAATATCTCAGATTCACAAATTGAATAAAATTGTTTATTTATACTGCCAGCTTAACGCCCTTACTCAAACTTACTGACTTTGGAAAAAAAAAAAAGCTTTGTCGAAACCATGGCAACGGTGAAGGAGAAAGAGTGTAGAGTGGTGGAATTGAGTGTCATCCTTTGAGTGTCAATTATATATATATATATATATATATATATATATATATATATATATATATATATATATATATATATATATAACAAAGTTTTAATTTCTCCTTACACATGAAAGTAAATTTGCATAATTATACATATAAAAAAATGTTTAATTTGACATTGAATAAAATGTGGCTTCAAATAATTCCCTACTGGAATATACAATATAGTTAGGCCCGATTAACTCACTGTTAATTTTATATCTATTAGAAAATAAAAAAGTCACAATATTAATTTCTGCATTACATAGAAATTCGAATTAGAAACAGTACTGTATAGTAAGATCGGATGTATATCACTTAAATAATTAGAAATTATTTCACAAACGTTATTTTGAAGTGCTATAAAATTGAAAAATATTTTTGAACATACGTCAAAAGATAAAATTACTTTTTGTTATTAAAAAAAATTGACCAACTTTTAAAAAAAGACACCTCATATTAAACATATATTTAATGGCATAAAGCGTCGGCATATAATGAGATTTCTACTGATGAATATGAGTAAAAAATGATAATTAGATAATATCCATTAATTAGATGTTATCCAACAGTGTGCAAAAAAGAAATTATTAAGTATCGCATACAGGCAGGGTAAAATAGGCGGTTAAATTAACGCAAAATCTTCTTAATGGGCAATGAAGCAAGGTTACGTATTGGTAACGTAGCCGTCATAAAATTGGTTAGTTAAGGTAAAAAAAAAAACAGAGGAAAAAAACTTGGTAAGTATTAGAGACAAAGATAAAGTAAAATAGATGGCTATATTTACGCAAAATCTTCTTAATGGTGAATGAAGCATGGTTACGTAACGGTAGCGCAGTCGTTATAAGTTGGTAGAGACGTCTTGCTGAGCAGAGAATGAAGCACCACCATAGAAATGAAGCACCACGCCGTTCGTAGAAATAGATTCGACGCACGGCGATTAATGTGCATCGTGCATGAGGAATGCATGGCAAGTGGGGGAGTTGGGTTTTCAGTTCATTACGAGAAGATGAGGAGGGGTGTTCACTTTCCCAGGCATCCCCCCCCCCCTATTAGAACACTGAGGGAAAGGTCAAAAGAGGAAGACAGCAGGAGGGAAACAGGAGAGGGGAAGATTCAGCGATTTTCTTTCTCATCAAAGTTACACTCTTACCCACAAATAAAGTCTAAGCTTTGGTGTATAATCAAGTTTCCGACTCCTCTCTTGGAATGAAAGACACGAAACATTCAAGCTTAGTAAATTCAAGCCAAATTAGTCACTCAAGCTTATGGCACTTAGTAAATTTCTATTTATTCTATATTGTATTGTCAAACATAGACATTTCTCTCCCGTTTAAAAATTACAGGTGGAAAAAAAGGGTACTTGTTTTATTATGTTTTGTTGATCAAAGTGCCAAAATATACATAGGTTACAACAAAAGCTGCTAACAAAGGTAAATTCTTATGTGTTATTAGATGGAACACTATCTATGACTTTCTGTTTAGATCTATAAAAGTTTTTACTATACAAACAATCATAATTATTGCACTTTCTCATTTCCTCTCTTTTCTTTTCAATCTAACTATTACCTATCATTGTTTTTTTTTGTTACAAAAATGTTGAGACATAATAATTCTATGTATAGAAAAATTTCAGAAATACATTCATGTTCTGGAGATAAATCAGATTTTTTTGTCTAAGTTACACAGAAACTATTGCAATCGTAAGTATTTTTTAAACATTTTCCAATTTGTGATTAGTAATAAAAGTGGTTTAGTAAAAAAATCGTAATTAGCATTTTATTTTTCAATAACAATAATAATTGCTATGATTATCATTAAACTACAGAATAAGTTCAGGAGATAAAAACAGCACTTGGTTTCCAAGAAAAATTAAACGCCTACCTCTTCGCTTCTGAATAATTTTACTAATTAGCACATAACTACGCATATTAATAAAAAATTAATATTTTAGCTTATATATACACCCACAAACACTTCTTTAAATTCATGGAATATAATTACGCATATTATATTCATCTTTTATTACGTATTTAATTTTATAAATATTTAAAGCAATTTATTTAACTACATATTAGTGAAACAATAAAATTAAAATGTGAAGAAATAGATTAGTGCAATAAAATTTATAAGAAACTTGATAGTAAAATCCTTTTAGTCATTTTTTTGGAGTATTTTCTAGAGCCATTTTTTTGGCGCATTTACAGCAAGAATGTAAATTTTTTACCACTTGAGATTGGTGTTATTATCAATTGAATTTGCTTCAAAAACTTTCGAACGTCCAAAAGAATATTTTCAAATGTTTCCAGGCGGCAACAGAAACGGTATATGTACCATTCTGATATATTATTCAATGTGCCAAAAAATATTTAAACGAAATCCCTAAAAGAACATTATTTACATCAAAAAATAAATGGAGACGGATGCCATACTTCAAAAAGAGAGTTAATTACATACAAGCATTATGCCGACTTTGTATCTGATATAAGTTTTAAAAATTCATCGAGATTCCAGAAGTTCGAAAATGGAACATGGAAATAATACTCGATTCAAATATCGATTGACGTGGTGGCCAATACACAGTTAAGGTATGAAAAAAGCAATAATTCGTGTTCCGACTTCACTTCAAAAATCAGCTGCATAGTGATTTGGCAATTTTCTGCATCTGTTTCGAATTCTTCTTTTTCATCACATGTAATTTGAATTCCGACTTTTGAAAGTGTGTTTTTCGTTTTTCGATTGTTATATATCAAAAACGTTAAATCTTTAACGGTATAAGTCAATTTTTTCTTGTTTGCGTTATTTAGGATACGCTGTAAAAACGAATTGCGCACTTTCCTTCAAGTTCGATTGCAAAAAATAACAACTACCACAAAACTTGTCAATTATTACAATAATCACACATATTGACTGGCCATTTTAAACTTTAGATAGGGTGGAAATTGGCTTATTTGAGCTTATTTCTATACTTTTGAATTTTCTATTAACTTTATGTCAAAATATAGACTAGGTCCCAATTTATTTTTGTTAATTCAAAGAAAAAACAAAAAAATTGTAAAGTTTCTTTTTATTTGCAAATGGTTTTATTTCGTAGAATATAATTTATTGCATATAAATAAATAAACTAAGTAATACTAATTATAATAAAAAAAATTAGATGCAAACAGTTTGCAAAACTTTAAGCTCACCAATTTTCAAAAACGCTTCAAAATTGACATTCCAATTGTTAAACATTAGAAATTTCTTTTTTTCCCCTTTTATTAGATTATTGTTTTCTCTAGCTGTATTTATTTTCAGGTTCAATTTTTCATTATTAAATTTTTATGAAGGCTTCAACGGATCCAATTAAACCTTTTCCCTAATATTTTTTCTTTAAATTTAAAATGTTTGTAAAGTTATAATTGAAACGTTTGCAATGATATTATAATTTGAAATAATTAGCATTTTACTACAAATATAAACATTCATTTCATAGTCATATATACATTATGATATATACAAAAGTTGACAATTTAAAATTAGCAGATCTACACTTACAACCGATACAATATTTGAATGAGCTTAGAATATTTATATCATCAGAATGTTTTCACCATTTTTGCGTACAAATTGCTTCCAACGGTATAGAAGCTATTGCAATATTTGATGCAATGCTAATGAACATCCGATGCAATATTACTTCTTTCGTCGAACGAATGAAGCTGTCTATCTCTTGAAAAGTCATTGAAATAATTCGGTAACTAATGCTATGAAATATTTCTTTCCAAAATTATTTCAGTTATCCTTAGAATGAAAATTTAACCCTAAGAATTTAAAACTAGTACCTTTTTTCTGAATCTACTGTAATTATATGATTGTCACAATTCCATTTTCTAATCTTCTCATTTATTCAAAATAAATTTTTTAATGAAAGAACGCACTGTAAAACTCTTTCTACAGACAAAAATTACAATTTAACCTTGAAATTATACATAAATTTTTTTAATTACTTGAAGGCATCGACATTTGGGAAAAACATCTTCCAGGTATTCGGGAAATTTTGACAACCTTAAAGAAGTATATTTGGTAACGAAAGATGGCAAATTGCAGGTTCCATTCGAAGATACTGTTACGAGCGAGCAAAACGCACGCCAAAGGTGAAAACGCTAGCCGCGCGTCACGGGATACTCCGCGCCAGCCGGGTTGACTTGGCGAGAAGAATGTTCTGGTAACCCCGAGAGAAGTCTGGCTGCGCCGAGGTTTTTCTCCCTTACCGCGGAAGCCTCTCGGAACTTCCGCCGTAGCACGGCCACGCTTTCGCCCGACTATATAAGAGGTGGGTTGCCTCTTCCTGGCAGTCGATCGCTCAAAGTGGATCTCGCTCTTTGAGAAGAGAAGCGTTTCGCTTACTTGTAGCTTTTCGCTTGAGCTGTGTTTGCGTTTGCTGTTAACGCTGTGTTATTGAGCTCGCTGTGATTGACTGTTGCTGTGCTATACTATAGCTGTTCTGCAAACCGTGTTTATTGTGCGTAAGACTTGTATTTACGCTGTAAGTGACTGATTATTGCTGGACTGTGTTTTCTGAAGTTTTACTTTTCCCAAGTCATCCTGTATATACCTGTAAATAGCTGTAAATAAATTTGTTTGTGCTGTCCTCATATAAAGTCCATTCAATCCGAACCCGCTACGCTAAAAACGTAACAATACTTAGAAGTGCTGATGATGAATTTCATTTGAAATAGAAAGCTGCAAAAATCATGAAATAATTGTACGTTTCTGCCGCTACTTATATTCACTTATAATATATTCAAATTTAAGAATAAAGCCGTTTTAGTGAAAAAAGAATAAGTGATCCAATAAACATTACTATTATCTTTTAACTGCTAGCAAGTAAATCGATTTAAGAGCACGGTATTATAATTTTACAAATTTACACATGTCCTCTGTAAAACGACACGTTTTTCTTTCTGAACATTCATTTTGGTCATGCTTCTAAGAAAAACGAGCAATTAAAACGTGTAATGAACTTGGCTTTCACATCAGCGTTTAGAATTAAGAGAGTTCATTGTTATTTCGCAGCGTTCCCATGATGAGTCATTCGAGCGCGATCAAAACAACCATTGTTTCACTTTAGAATTTTTTAGATTGTAATAAAAATTACGAGCAAAACGTTCACCAGGAGATAGCTCGGCACGTGATGAGATATTAAATGCTTCCATTTGCTCAAGGTTGGATCCTATAAGTGCTTGTCAGGATTTTTTATTTTAAAAAAAATCAAGCAAAAAAACTAGATTTATATTATACATTTTGAAATCTAATTATACACTGGTACTGTGTTTTTCAGAAAGAAAGCTCAGTTTCACATATTAATTTCTGACCAAAAATAAATATTTTGTAATTTTTATTTCAAAATGTCGTATGTTATTTTTTGCAATAAAGCATTTTATTTATGCTTAAGCTTGCAACATCTGCTCTGCTTTTTATTTTCTCCACAGAATGCTATATATTGATTTTGGTTCCAGTTATAGCATCGAAATATCTTTCTTTCTATATTTTTTATTTGGTTTTCGACATGCGTCTTTTTGATAAAGGAGAGACGATTCCTTTTTAATGACAACAATCTATATTCATTTATTTAAGATACACATCTCGGTATTAGCGCTAAATTATAATATAAATTATCATATATCAATTATTACTCCTATAATATTGTTTATTCATATTTAATTGCATGTCATTAATTTTGTAGGTTGTTAAGCTTAGTAAACAAATATTATTGGTATAAATATAATAAATACATTCGTCTGAGGACGATATGAACCGTACTGTTTCAGTGGTGATGTTTTTTTTCCCCCCGGAAAAAACGGAAAACGCATCAATTTAATTTTGGAATAAATATTCCCTATTCTATTATTTTTGAGGGGAAAATTATTTTTACTGGTGGGGGGGTGGTCACATTCAGAGAAATATTTCTTCAACATACATAGTCTTTCTCTTACAGCAAGGTAATTTATTTAAAGAAATAAGCTGTCATTTTATCAATATCCAGATAAATAATAAATGCTTTTTGGTTTTTCAAATTCTCTTTAAAATAATTGAAGAGAATCAAATCTTTTAAAGAACACAAAAATAGTTCGGAAAGTTTATGCCTCACATTCCATTTCGAATATAAATATATTAAGAATAATCCAAACTTTTTTTTAAAAAAAATCCCAAACTTCTGCGGTTTACAACAGTAAAATAATAATAATATGCGTAATAACGAATAAATTAGAGAAAATTGTTTCATAACAGGAATATGTCCAGTTCCTGACTATTTAAAATCATTATAAATTCATCGTAAAAATTAAAGGGAAAGTCTTATTATTATTTATTTAATATTCATATAAATTGTGTATTCTAATTGTGATTCATGAGCTAACTCATAAATCCTTAAATATTCTTAATTTGATACCATAATTCAAGAAATTTGTCAATGACGTAAAAAATATTTTATGTGGTCAACGATTCAATAAATGTAATATAATTACAAATGCAAAATTGAATATATATATATATATATATATATATATATATATATATATATATATAATATATAATCTAAATTTGTATACGATCCCCAGAACATATTAGCCATATTTAGAAAAATATTCTTAGTCAAACAGCACCTCAAAGGGAGAACTTACACTTTTGCGTCTAATGTTGACTGAGTTATAAAACTTGGAACAGCACCAATTTAGATGATTTCAACGGGCGCCTCGAAGATCTGCCAATCAGTGCACTGCTCTTAAAACGATCGCCTATTTATCGAAAATACTGAAATTGAATGATATATAATTCCGTATAGTGTTGGGTATAAGAGTAAGACCTTTTCTTGTAAAATGTTAAGGTGACAAGAATACTAAATATAACCTTTTATTTATAAGAGATTATTACATAAAAATTAAAACTTTTTATTGTTTTTACCATTACGTTTATTGACACAAACAATATAAAATATGATTACCTATGATTTAAGAGTATTTTCCAAAACAGAAATATATTTTTAAAAGCAAATGATGAAAGAAATATTTTAGTACATTTCAATTCCCTTATCAACAAACAAAATCTATGAATTTAATATTCCCTCTTACAAATTTACTATTTCGAATTTTTAGCATCTAATGAATTGCTACTATTAAACATGAAATTCTATCATTAAGATTACATAAAATTCTGCGTCATTCCAAATTTAAAAAATAATTGACTGAAATATGAACAGGAGTGATCGCGGGGGGGGGGGGGGCGGCTTTGGAATAAAGTCTGCATCTAAATTCTTACAGAGAAATGGCGCAAAAATCTAATTATATATTTTTTAAAACCAATTTCAGCATATTCCAAAAAAATTTAATTTCGAACTGCAAAATTGTTAATTTGAATCTCTATTCCGAATTCTTTCACAAAATTTTACCAGTATTATTAATTGAATTTCTTTTCCCTTCGACTTTTGCTATTGTTAAACCATGATATATAATTATAAATTCCTAAAATTACCCTGTAGAAACAAAAAAGAATAGGGAAAGAGGAAAGGACAAAAAATTCGAAATCGAGATGAATGTTGAATAACAACAACCGCGTCTCCGACCAAAATTTCCCCACGGGTCTTTCTCATCCTTAGATATTCTAACCGGTTATTAATTGTCGTAACAAAATAAAAGGGATCATCACAGTGTTCGAATAAACAAAGCAACCACCGCAATTGTCCTTGAATAGAACAACAATTTGTCTAATTTCCGTTGCATAGAAAAACCCCTTTAGGTGGTCAATGTTTATTCATGCATTTCTAGCCAGCCGGTGGAAGAACAGTGCTTTTGCGTGCCTCCGATATTGCTGCCTTTCAAAGTCAAAGGGTGAAGGGTCGTACGAAGGAAAGACATTTTTTATGTTAGCCAACCCATTCGCCAAACAAAGAGATAAAAAAGCATTAGTTAGTTCGGAAAGGAGCCGCGGGGCTCAGAAGGGAAGTCGAGAAATAAAAATGGTAAATAAAAAGGGAAGAGAATGCCTTCCGTTCGCTATTAAAGTCGTCCGTGGATAGCCCAAGGCCCCCTGCTGGATAGAACAAGAGCGTGTTATCCAGTTCGCTAAGTGTACTTTAACGAGGCTCCTAGCCCCGTGAGGGGCTTATCCTCGAGCTTGGAAGATGTTGACAGGAGCGTAGCAAGTGGTGGAATGCCGTGGTCTGTTAAGCATCAGAGAAGAGTGAAGGCGAGTGAAGGCGAGGTGGAGGGTGAAGGCTGCAATGCTATTGGCTGCTAGGAATAGGTATAAAAGGGACTTGGTTTGAAAAATTCTGGACAGATTATGGGCTGACTGGTTTGCAGATGGCATTAAACAGAATTAAGAATTTTGCTGTTGGGTCGCTATTACTTTTCATTTGTTTGGCGGCATCTAGTAGGTTGGGGAACATTACGAAGATTTGTTTGATTTCATTTAAAGCCTCGATCATATCCTGGGTTTCGTCCCAAGTGGGAGGATTTACTTTCGTAGGTGATGCGAGGGGATGGGAGTCTTGTTGTTTTAAATTGTTGGTAAGAGAGTTTGCGTAAGAAATATTTTGCTTTCGAAAGTTCGAATTGAAGTAGTTAGTCCTGTTCTGTTGGGGGGACTGTATCCTGGGAAATTTAGGGCACCCTCGGTACGCGGCGGTGTGACCCATTTCCTCGCAATTGATGCACTTAGGCGTTACTATTTTGTCTTTAAGGTCACAGTTCCTAGTTTGGTGGGCAGCACCGCATTTTAGGCATCTTGGGAGCATACAACAGTTACTGGCGACGTGGCCGAAAAGGTTGCAGTTGAAGCATTGGGAGACGGAATTCCGTCCCCTGTAGCTTTCAACTGTTATTTTTAGATAGTCAATTTCCTTGAGATTGTAGATCTCATCTACTATTGCGTTTTTATTTAGTTCAATAAGAAACAGGGGTAATGGTTTTCTAGTTTTGTACTGGGTTAATCTTATAGTTTTGTTTACATTGAAGCCGAGTTCAGTGAGGTAGCTTTTAATATTTTCAGTTTCGTAATCTAGGGGAAGCCCTCTAATGACTATTTTGACTGGTCGCTGCGTTTTGGGGGGGATGATGTAGAATTCAAGTTTTTTGTCATTACAAAAATTACAAATGTTTCTATGCATTTCAACATTTTCAGGGAAAATTTTAATGAACCCGTTTGTAAGCAAGTTATTCTTGACTCCGAATTTTTCATTAATTTCTCTAAGAATTTCACTATAATTTTTGATATATTTGAGCATGATGGGGGGAATTTTACTGGGTTTATTATTTGAGGTTTCCGGATTTACGTTATCATTATTTTCGGGAATGTCCATTTGTTCATCTTGCAGGGACTCAAAACGATTCTTCAGACTAATTGGGACGTTAGATTCAATTACTTTTCCCGGCTTAACGGTTTTCCTTTTGGGGGATTTTTGAAAGATCGCATTTGGCCTATTCTCTAAGCAGCCAACAGAAATCACAGAGATTAACTCACCCTTGAACCGCTCCAGTTCAGTCATGGCATGTTCAGATGGCGATGATAACAATCTGAGTTTGTATCCATGATGGACGTCTCTTGCTTCACAGCAATTAGTGCAGTGGCAATTGGGTTTAATTAGCGCAGCAAGCTCCTCAATCGATAGTTTTTCTAGTGGCTCAAGGCAAAGTTTCTTGCTCCTAATACTCGAGTCTGATCCAGCAACTGGGTTCAGATCGCGCAATCTATCGTCCTGACGTCCGCTCTCCTCCATGGTCGAGCGTGTTATCCAGTTCGAGTTTCATTTCCTTCATAAAAGTGGCGAATCCCCAAGGACTGCAGCTGCTGCCTGGCCAATAGAAATCTTGAAAAACATTTTGGAACGCCCAACAGGCTAAATATCCATGTAATTAAATTTCGAAAGAAGACATGTTGCGAAAAGGAATGCAAAACTTTGGATTTGGCATCAGAAATGTTTTTGCTAAAGTCGAAGCTTACTCATGTAAATAGTGAAATTTTCTTCCGTCTCTTTCTTTCTTCCCAGTCATTCTAAAAATAAAATAAAATACACTTGCCCCAGGCCTCAAATGGGAAATTAAAGTAGCAAAGAATCAAAAGTCGGGTACAGAAATAGATTTAACTTTAATTCGTGAAATAAAGTTTAGCAAACATAAGGTGCAGAAAACTGCAAATACTGTTAGGATCTACATTCAATCCTAGAATAACATGACTTTTTATTATCTTACAAAAAAAAAGTGTTTTTAATAGCTTCATATAACTTAGGAAAATCATTATTATTAATAATAATTTGCTATTGTGGAATTTAAAAAGAAATTAAAATGGGAACATCCACTGAATGCTACATTATGAATTAAACAGCATCACACTGACATAAATCCCATTGTAACAAATTCCTCGATTAAAATAAGTCTCTTTTTACTCATATGTTTTATTACAGTACAAAAAATATTTTGATATCCTTTTTAATGGTAGAATTATCTATACATCTTGATATTTCTCAAGTCACTTTATTTTAATGCCGCTATTTACATATATCACATATATTACATATCTTTTCTAAAAATGTTTATCAAAAAAACATTTAAGAAAGGATTTTCGCATTCTTATTTTCCTTTTAGAGCATGCGAAGCTTATAAACCGAAATAAAGACGTGCATCCATTTGACTTCACGATGTACAATAGGATTAAAGAAATCTCGCTATCTGCATATTTTTTTTTTTTTCTTTTCTCTCAAGATTTATTAGGATTATTTTAGATTCGTAAAATTGGGCTTCGATTTATTTTACTTCTACTGCAAGCATTAGACTATCAAAAAAGTATATTCATTAAAGAAAGAAAGTTTTTTCAAGGCAAGGTGATATCCTTAACCATTATTGATATAAAAACTAAAAAAAAATTGAAAGAGAAATTTTTTTTCTAATTCAGTATTCAGTTATAAACAGAAAAGTAAATACTCGTACTTTTACAGTAATAAGCATTAAAACATGTCACAAAAAAATGAAATTTTTTAAAAACTAATGTGACATAGACGACAGGGAAAGGAACTGTAAATTAAATTCTATGCAATGAATTCAATAAAATAAAATGTTTTATAAAATCTAATTATTTAATTAATTAAATTTACAAGAAAATGATTAAAAAAATTTAATATGAATAAAAATCCTAGTGGCTATGCGTATTGTATGAAAAAGAATGCTATCATTTTTTTCAAAGAACAAAAATAATATATATATCCAATTAATTAGAAGATGTTTAAAAAATATTTTTATTATTTATTTATTTATTTTGAACTTCTCCAAAACATTTTTAAAATTTATTTTTATATAACTTTTAGCAATGCTTTTATTGATTACAAAATAGTGATTTAACTATGCTTACACTAATCGTTCAAACAAATGAATACAACTTTTTTTATACTTCAGCATTTGAGAACAAAGCGTGTGATACTAATTTACCAAATATCAACAAATTATACAGAAGAGAAGTTGTCGATAGTTTCTAAAAATCGTCCGGTTCAATTGGCTTTCCAATTTTAATTAAGAATTGCCGACAATGACTCTAGAAAATATTATGCATGAAAGGATTTAAACCCCAAGCAACGTCGGATATATTAATTAATAATCTTGTATTTTCTCGCAATCGTTTCGTCTCAATGTACTTCAGAATGTACCAGATTCAAACATGACTAATCATTAAGTGTCTGAATCGTGTGAACATTGGAAAGAGAATAGTCACACCGGTATTATACGAACTACTCATTGTAACTCATATTACAGTCGAAGTTTGCTTTGCCTACACGCTACTAGCTGTTTTCCATCACTTTAAATGAGTTAATTGGAATACATCTGCCTGTAAAAATATCATTGCGGAAAATACTTTTGTATAATGTATAGAGCGAAAATAAAATAGAATTAATGAGGATTACAAGCGTAATTTATGAAATTAAAATAAGGAAATGCTTAAGGAAATATTAATTGTTAAAATATGAACTTGTCTTATGCGTGTAAATGAAAATAAGAATAGCGACAATGTATTAATTTTTTTGGAAGGGAGGGGGAGAAAGCCAAATTGCTACAAAATACTCTTATTTTAAATTTAAAAAATAAATTAAAGTTTATTTTATTTCTCCATCAGGTTCTTCGTTTTTTATATATTAATAAGAAGGAAGTAAAAAAGTTATTATGAAAAAAAAACTTTTAAAAACAGTATAGATCCATTCAAACGCCCACATTTCATGTCTACATTCAGAATGAGAAAACCAATCAGATGTTTATTAAGAGATAAATACAGAAGTGAGATGTTTGATAGATTCGAAATAAGCTTTTATTGAAGGAGATGGAATTGTAAGGGTTTTTGTATGTTCAGCATACTTTCTATTTAAAAGTTGTAGCAACATACTAGAAGAAAAAAACACTCATATTCGTCTTTTTCTAAAAAAGAATAACTATCAGGCGTATGTTAACATATAAACACAGAAATGAGATATGAAGTAGATTCGAAATCTTTTACTGAAGGAGATACAATTGTAAGAGCTTTTAAGCATTTCACGTTCGTCTGATTTAGGAAAAAAAAAAAATGCATGAATTGAGTCATGTATGGCTAGCAAACTTTCTATTTTAAAGTTGTGGGAATATATTAGAATAAAAAAAGAATGAATACTTTTTTTTTGCCAGAAAAGTTTGTATTCAAATTTAAATACAGCAATTATCAGATAGCAACAAACTACCACTATTAAATATTTAACTTTGCCGTTAATCAAATTAGTTAAATTTTAAAAACAAAATTTTCATTCTTCTGTCTTTTAAGACAGTGAAATTAAACTATAAAAGAAACATCCTGTTTTTATCCGACCTGTTTTTATCAAACAACGACCAGTAAATGCAGTCCTTAAAAGAAATTTCAAAATAATTCCAAAAGTCAACTTCGCACAAAAAAATTAAATACAAATCAAGAAAATTCACGAATATGATCCAAAAATCTTTACTAAATCAGGCTGATAAAATCCCCTTTTCAGCTTTATTTATTCAATGGTCTAATTTACAGCAACTGTTTTTTAATGTTGGACTAATTTACAGCAACGAATAACATAAATTATTTTTTCATTTCTTAATAATGGACAAACGAGACGTCTTCAAAAGCTTCGAGAATTTATTCTAACAACCATTAGAAGATAATCAGAGCCCAAGACTGGGAAATGCTTAGTAGATCAAACTATTAGAATTCATAATTTTCTCCCACACCTTTTGGAAACATTCGCCGAGTAATGAGATAACGGATTCAAGTAAATGTATCTCTCTCGAATTATCTCCCGCTAGTGCTCCAAAATGTCACCTAGATTACATCGCAGTGCATAATCTTGGTGAAGTGAATCAGTAACTGGCGACGGCCTTCATAAATCTGGAGGAAGGCGCTTCCTCGTTGCATCTGCCCCCTTTGCCTCGCCTGCGAAACACGTCAATTAAATTGTTTAATACGCGAACAACTTTCGTCCTAATAATGTGTGGAGAAATGGTGGTACGGCGAAGGAATTCCTAATTCAAGCATAACAATCCGAAATTCCTTCATTTACGGAAAAGCGATCTTGGCTGAGAGGCGTAAATTGAAATCTGGAGAAGTGGTTGGAGGTTAAAGAAACACAACTTTGGCGGTTGAATTTAGTCACCTACATCATCAAGGCGTGTCTGCGGTTGTAGAAATAGCAAGGTGCAAACGTAAGAATTAATATTTCTGGGATTTTTATTCTTTAGGAATGGCATGTTTTATATTAAAACGGACATGGTCATGTTTATATTTTAGTCATAGAATAAAAATAGAAAGGAAATAGCGCAGTAGAATTTATGTTATCAAAATCGCAAATTATTCTGATATATTCCAGTAGAAATAATTTAATACCGTATGTATATATACAAATGTAAATGCAATGTTTTTGTAGTTATTATATTAATACGTTATAAGAAAACCTTTTCTTAGTTGATAAAGTCTAGTGCCAAGTATTTTGGATACCTAGAATTTATATCAAGTATTTATATCAAGTGGTAACAAATATTTGGACTCTCGTAGTGGGTTATACATTTTTGTAATACCATTTAGACTTAAAAAAATGCTTTACTATTTGAAAAAAAAATGTTTATTGAAATAGAATCGCACTTTGAACTATTTCAAATTTAAAAACACTAATGCTTTAAAACAAGGATTATTTTAACTCCCCCTCCCACTAATTCTTTTTCAGATGTAAAAAAGTTCTATACCCAGAATTTTTTCCGAAAATTTTTTGCTAATGCTTCTAGTTTGGATAATAATCAAGAAAAAGTACCTCAAATTAATAAAAAATAAAAGTGAATTCAGCAAGCTATTTTGCTAATTTAAATTAGAAAATTCTTTAAATTAAGAGCTTTGCTTACAAATGTAAAAGAAATTAATAGAAAAAAAGTTCTGCGAATTTTTCTGGACCCTAATCTTTTTCCATAACATTCTACTTCGGGGCATGACCATTAGTTTAAGAGCTTTGATTTCAATGACGATATTGAGTCAGATGATAATTATGAAAGTTTTTTAATCGAAGTAACTACAAATATCGTCGCATCGTCATAAGCAAAAAGTGGAAAGTTATGAGCTTATTTCATGTCGTTTTGAGGTAAAGATTTTCCACAAAAAGAAAAGTTATTTAGAAAAGTTAAAAATACTTCTAAGAGAAACCATACTCTTCTATAAAAGATATACAACTATATTTATTTCATTTTTTGTCATAATATATTATATAATCAACTGAGTCCAAATTTTTCAATGCCGACCAAGTTTAGAAGGGGGGAAAATGTATTGTCGTTAATATAAAGAAACTTAAAAGGATTTTATCGAGAAATCTTATCCTATCTGAACGTCCTCCTTAAGAAAAACTCAAAAATTATTCAAAATATTCTTCCTTTCAAAGGTAAACGTATGAAAGATAAAATCTTAAAAATGTATAGAATGAAACTGACTTATTGCCTTCCTTATTAATTAGCATATCAATAAATATGAAAGACATTTTTTCGTCCACATTTTCAAAATTACAAAAATTCCCTTATGTAAACTAACAGCCACCGAAGAAGAGCAAACTGGTTTTGAAAAAAAGATAAACGTGAATACAAATCCTTATTCAATTGCTAGATGAGCCATTCAGAAATAAAAAAAAAATGACAAATAAAACAAAGGGTTTCTTGTTGAGAAACGACGGTTAACCTTTTAACAGAGTCATGGGAGAAATTAGAGAACAATAGCCTGGATTCCATCAAGACGATTATAAAACAAAAACAGTCTTAAAATTGAACAGAAAAGGCGGAAAAGCTCAGTGAAAATGCAACTTCAACACTAAACAAAATTTTGAAAGAAAAATGATCCCGCTGCTTGTCTTTCTTTCACCACTCTTGTTACAATTTTCTTCGATGCCTTTATATATAAAAAACATTGATGAAACAAGAAAGAGACGGTTTATTTAAATAATAAGAGCGAAACAATGAAAAACGGAAGAGAATTTGAAAGACTATAGCCGTTCTTCTCAAGTAAACAAATGCTTTTCAACAACGTTTTGCATTCATTCTGCCGTTGTCAGTCGTTTAGAAGCAATTCGAATTTTCTTGTTTCTGAATAAGTATTTAGAGGCGCTAGCTTTCTCGCAGTCTTATTCCTGCTTCAGCTTCTACCCCCCCCCCCCAACCAGGGCCCCCTTTCCGACAACCTAGCATCTTCTTCAATGAATCGATTTAGAAATATTTGGAAACAAACGGAAGCATTTTGTCAGCAACTGAAAGCCGAAAAACTCGTTCGAGAATTCTTGACGTTATGCCTTCTTTCATAATTGGTGAAAGGCAACATTCGGAAGAGAAATACTTTAAATTCCAGACATGTTTTCCTAACTTAATCAATTAATAGTTTGCTGATAGTTGTTCAGCTAGAAGTTAGTTGTTCGATTTATATTTAATGACCATATACCGGATAGTTGCGAGGCTGTGGTGACTGTTAATTAACTAAGCAAAAGAGGAAATTTTTTAATGTACAGATAGCAGTTGTTCTGAGTGAAAAGGCATTTGTTATGTTAAATATTTTAAACGTTTATATATTAATTAAATTAAGTTATTTGATATCGAAATGTCTTTTATTGTGTTATATCAGCAATTCTTTGAAACAATAGCAGAGAGTTGTGCAAAAGAATTTCGAGCATTCTTATAATGATTTTAAGTTAACAAATCAGGGAGGAGCTGAATCATTAGAATAACGAAAGTTAACAAAGTATCTTACTTAAATGAAAAGTGACGAAACTTACTTCTTGCTTTTATTTAATTCTATATTCAAATTGAAGATGTAAATACACTGGATTAAAAAAAATGGATAGCGCTATTTTATTCAATTATTGTATAGACTAAATGTTAACTTCCAACTACAGATCTTAGTCTCTATCTTGAAATGTAATGGGGAAAAGCTTGCGCAGACATAGAAATCATTATAAGAATTGATTATACATAAAATTTAAAAAATAACAATGAAATGATATATCTGCTTCTTCCCCATGCATATACTTGCCTCTTATCCTCATATATCTACCTCTTATCCTCATACATAATATGAGCCTTGATAATGTGATTTAAGAGTAATAAATCTGAATAAAGACATAATTTCCATAAAACAGTTTACAAATGCACGACGAGTGCAAACCATATGTTTCAAATAAATTATATTCGTCGAATGCATTTTTCCCAACACATAATAAGCTAATTTAAAGCTCTAAAGAACCTTTCTTTCAGCCATAAAATAATCCTGGTCATTAGAATCGTAATGTAGCTTTTAAAAAAAGGACAATCTAAAGACATAAAATGTTTTTCAACAAGGAATGAACGACAAGCTTATCTCAAATTCAAATGCTCCACTAAAACTAAACCATACTCTTCGGATACCTTTACAGAATATTAAAGATCTCAAAAACACATCGTCCAGCCATACAAATAAGAGCTTGATTATCATTATCTTAATATAGTTATAAATTTGCATCCTAAAATGGAAGAGCCGTACCATCAAGAACCAAAGTATGTGGCCGATCCTTTGGCCATCAAAACATTCATCCCCATTGCTTCAGGTAATCGCAGATGAGCTGAAGCGGTCGACCTTTAAAAAAAGCGAATGTGTATGAGACGGCAGGTGCACTCACGGATGCCAACTCGTTCTAGTTAATTGCTACACCACTGCGAGGAATGCCGCTCTCTTAAGTTTTCACCTGTTTCGCCTGAACCCCCAAGGATGGATCAAAGACGAGACTGACCTTTAACCATAGCGCCAGGTGTCCGATCGAGTCGGCCCCATTCCAACCTCGCTATTACATTCCATGGCCATTGTTTCAAGGGAAGATGAGTCTTCCAAAACAAACACTTCTTTCGCTAGATATGAAAGCCGAAATCCCATCCCCACCTTCATAGGTTCCGAAATTTTATTCATTTACGGAAGGAACAGATTGAGAAAAAAAAAAAAAAAAAGAACCAAGGCGGCGTTGGGACCACACACAGAGATGACAAGCCACTCCCGTTTAAAATTATCTTTAATTCCTTTTTGATGTTCCACTGATCTAAAGAAAAACCAAGAAAAGGAAACTCCGAAGGAAGGAAATAAAATCCGTCTTCTTGAGTGATGTAACACAACAGATGGTTTAAACGAAACAAATGTTTCGGAAGCGGCTTGGCCGGGGGTGGGGAGAGAGAGGAAGAGTTGAAGGCTTCAGAAAGATCAGAAGATATTAATAAAAAATACACATTTTTCAGTTTTCCTCAGTCCACAAAGTTCAGAAGCAGCAGTTACGCCACTTTCAGAACTTATTACCACAGGACATGGTAGTACGGGGAGGGAGAAATCATCCGTAAGTAATGAGACGGGGAAAAAAGAACAATGAAGGTTCCCCCAAGGGTCAACTTGGTTGTACATTTCTTTCAATTGAATGGGAATGACACGTCCAGAAAATGAAAAGACTCATCCACGCGAAAGGAACAGGTAAAAATTCAAAGCATGCACTTATTTTACTTCGTGACTATACAGACCACACGGGCCTGACTACTACACGCGCGTGATAAACGTCAGAAGATGCCCAAGGGCAGGCTTAGTTTTTAATTCCCGAGATGAATATCTTTCATTTTTTTTCTTGCATTTTCTCATCAAATGCAGACAGAAACCCTACGGAAATAAAAGTCTATGCTCTTGTATTAATATGTTAATACCACCAAATTAAAGCAGGAGCCACTGTTTGAGGTAAACGGGGATATGCAGGAAACGTTAATTAAACGGTAAATTCTTAGTTTGCTAACGATGAGGTCCGGAAAGTTCTCGCTCGAAGAATATTTTAAAGTTGCTTAAAGAATATCGTATTTTTGATTATGTTTAGGATTTCATGTGAATAAAAATTGCAGTTGACAAAAGTTAAGAAACTAGTTTGATAGAGAGGAAATATGATACACAAAATAATTAAGATATTTTATTTTAAATGACGTTTGTTATTATAGACTAAGAGGCAATTAAGTAAATTATCATAATCTTTAAAATACGGTATTCTAAAGCAATAAATTCCAACAATTCATTCAAATGAACTTCATTCCAGTTTAATATTTATAGAAAAGTAATTGGTATTTTGAAAAGAATTGTCAGATTTATCATTAGATCTTCTCATGATTGAAAACCATTCATTATTGATATCAGCACGTTGGTAAATAATTTCAATCATCACTCGCGCGGATTTGGGAAATAAATCATTCATGATTTATATAATTATTTTTAACTTCAAATCGGATACAGAATAGGAGGATACAAATGGATTTAAGTTAATTTATAGATTAGACTTATTCATTTTTATTCAAATCTATTTAAAGCACAGTTTTTAGAACTTTTGAGAATATTTTTAACACAGCGAGCATCATTATTAACACAGCAAGAATTTTATATATTTTCCCCTAAGTCCTTTTAAAGAAAAATTCCTGATTTTATTCTTATACTTTTTATAACACCACAGAATTAAAAACATTAGGACATTTCTTCATGGTTAAAGAAGATTTAAGGATAGAGCTTTCTAACTTTAATAGAAAACATTAAATTGTCTTGAATTTCTTTTTTTATGTGGATTTCTACAACATTTCAAAAATCAGAGCTGTGCATATTGATCCTTGAAAATTCAGGATAAAACTTAAGAAAGAAGTCTCTTTAAAGAATACTTTACTTTCACTCGTAATTATCAACGTCTTTTTACATGTGTATGAATTCTACAGTTGTTTACTTTCATTAAAAGCATGAATAATTTCTTTTTAAAATATCCTATTAGTATCTACTGTTTTATTCAAGAATTAAAAGCAAAGGATAAGATTTGTGCATCAAATTCGACCTTTATTCAGTGATTCGATCATGACTTCCGTTTTCTTCTCAGTTTTTCTTTCGAAGAAAAACAAGCAGTTCAAAGCTGAGAGTATTAAAAATATTTTGAGGGAAAATATAAAAGACTACGTCAGAAGGACGGAGAACGGACTGCATGCCTTGAATTGCTGGACTCATAAAAAAATCAAACAATCAAAATAAACATTCTTTTTTGCCCACTCCAAGAGCAAGGAATACAAAACATAGCATAAATCCATTTCCTCCTTTGCAAAACAGAAAGAAAGTTATTGCTTTCTGTCTTTTTATTTCGCAAAAGTACTCCCGAATTTTTCCTGTCTGATGTATCGAAAATATAAATGTATACTTTCTCACTGAATATACATTTCACACAGCATAAAAATTGAAATATCACTCCAGTTTTAGCTCGATTTTTTCCCCATGTTGCTCATTCAAATTGCGATATAACAAGTTGCAAATAAAAATATTAACAAGCAATCGTGCTCATTTCAGCATAGAACAACGCAGCATTTTATTTAGAATGCTAATACTTAATATAGGATAAGAGAATTTCACAATATACGCGATTGTGTATAAAAACTATTTTAGTTTTCATTTGAAGCGCGTTTAATTATATAAGATAACGAAAATTCAAAATTAGTTTTTTATGCCACCTTTATGCTCGAATTTCTATATCTGAATAATCTTTATACTTTACATTATAAATAGAACTAGATAAACTTCTTTCGTTAAGGCGAATTAGCGGAATTACAATACAACTACACTATACTGATAAATTCGGACAAATTAGATAATTGGCGGGATTTTTTTAAGAAGAACACCGAAATTTACATATATTAATTTTCATAAATGAGTTTCCCTCCCAATTTTGGTAACTTACATACAAAATTAAAATATAATCTTTTGAGCACATCAGTCAAAATCAATGGTTCTGCTTTTATTTGGGAAAATTTTGTTTGAGGATCCTCTCTTCATCTAGATACTTTTCCCAAAGTCGATGGAGGTCGGTTAACGGCTTTAAAAAACATTACTTTTTGCAAGATTTTACACATTTGTTTCTTTTTGTGGCTTGTCATACAAATATACAACTCGTTAATTAGAGAAATTACAATTATAATTTAAAGCGAAATGTTTTCATTTTTATCTATTTCTACTGTTGGATTGAATAGCTACCGGAAAGTGCCATTTTTGGAATTTGATATATGATACTAATTCTATGTCCCAGAATATGAATATGTTACTGATTATGTTTTTAATTGTTATTCTTGTTATAAAATAAAAATTGATGAATTTTTATTTTATAACAAGAATAATTTTAAGTGATTATGTATTTATTACTGATACAGATAGAAAATGAAACGAAAACAAGTTTACTTGATGAAATTACAGCAAGGGCGAATGAATAAACAAAATGCAGTGGCTCTAACAACATAGGAATGTTTACATGTCTATTTACTACATATTGTTCTCTATTATTTCTTTTTAAATATTTAAAGAAATCTTGCAACATTAAAATTCAATTCTGTACAGATTGTATCAATTCGAGCTCATTAGATTAGACAATAGAATAAAAACTCAATTACCTGGGGAATCAAATAAAAAAAAATCTTTTTTTTTTTTGAAAAATGAAACGAAATGCACTAATTTAATGACTATAGAAACAATGCTGTTTGCATTTTATATACTGCATAGAAATATCTCCCCTGGAATATATTAGACAAAGTCAATTGTTCCTCGGTCTTTACTCCTTTTAATCAGGAAAATTTTACTTGTGGATTTCTTTTCTTCTTTCTCCTCAAAGCGATGTGGATAATTGGCAATCTGGATAATTGGAGCTAGGGTGATTGGGAGACCTACAGTATATTTAAATTAAGAACATGATGTTATGACTTCTATGATATTTTTTAATAAAATATAAATGTATATTATTATTATTGAAGGTGCATAAACGTACAATACCATTAATTTAACTAAGAAAATCAATTAAATAGGTGAAATTTGTTCTTTTCTTATTATGACATTGTTAATTTTAATTCGATCTTATAATATACAATAAGCTCAATTACTTCGGCTTGAAAAAAAGTTATGAATTACAGATTATTTTGTTTAAAATAATCTTTAAATACATGAAAAAAAAACTCGCTTATTACGAAAATAAAGATAATTTCACATTGTTTTGAAAAGCGCACTAACAGCAGTAATAAAATGAAAATGTATGCCCATAACTTTTTAAAAACGAATTCTTTCGGAATTTTTACAAAAGATTTCCAACCCTCGCACAAAATCAAATTGATTATGAAGTCTCATGCCAAAATTTCATTACTGAAAGAGCATATAAAAGCGATTTAAATTTTTAAGGAATATAAAATCGTCTCACGTTCACAAACAGAGAATAGAAGCTATGTTGCAATCATAAAAATGAAATTCACTTAAATAGATCGAGAATTCCTTTTGTGCCAGAACTTCGCATACACGAGTCACGTAGCATGGAACTTCCCAAATAGCGTCAATTTTCAACATAAACTCCCACAGTTTCTCTCATGTGATATTTATTCATTTTACGTTAGGCTTTACTAAAGCTTTATATCGACGCCTCAAAGAAATAACTCGAATTGAACTTGAAAGCAGTCGAAATAGCGCTAACATTTTTAAAAGCATACTGAAAAGCTTTGCAATGAATTCCAAAAGCGCACGAAGTTTTGTCAACCAGCTCTTAGAAGGTAACGATGTTGATGACTCTCCCCAAGCACATACTAAGCGCAAACATCGATTATTGTTAAAACAATAAACCTGTTTAGATATTTAGTATTAATCTCCGATGAGAAATGAAATTTATTTCATTACTATTGAAAGAAGATTCGCTTTATGAAATATGGAAAGACATTCACATGTGCTTCAAGCTCTTGTTACCTTGATATGCGCACAGGATTCTTTGAAGGAGGTTGAGATCTAACAGTTTTGCACTAGTGTATATGGAATGGTACTAGTGTATATGGAATGGTACTAGTGTATATGGAATGCTCAAGATATGTCGTTCCCTATCACCTTTCTTAACCCTCCGCTTAATTCGTATGCCCATTTTCGAAGGACTTTGTTGTTAGAATATATTTGAATAGTTTAAAAATCAGATAGATGACAGTTAGTTACCGCACAGCATTCTTTGAAGGAGGTTGAAATCTAACAGTTTTGCAAGGTACTAGGGTATATGGAATGCTCAAGTTATGTCGTTCCCTATCAATTTTATTAACCCTCCACTTAACATAAGCCCATTTTCGAAGGACTTCGAAATATGTGGGAAGAATATATTAGAACGGTTTAAAAATTAGATAGATGACAGTTAGTTATCACACAGCATTCTTTGAAAGAGGTTGAAATCTAACAGTTTTGCAAGGTACTAGCGTATATGGAATGCTCGTTCCCTATCAATTTTCTTAACCCTCCGCTTAAAATATGCTCATTTTCGAAGGACTTCGAAATATGTGAAAATAATATATTTGGCAAACGAAGCATTTACTAATGAATAGTTTAAAGATATTTAAAATAATTATCTACAAATAACTCTTCATATTTATATTATGTTTAACTGTTCTTCATTGAATGGATTTACTTAACTTAATACATCCATTTTTAAAAACTTGAGCATTAAAAATTAGAATTTATAGCATCCTCCAGGTGATCGCGTTACTTCTGCAAAAGACAAATTCATAATAAAATATTTATATAATTCTTTTTGGCTAGCTTAGAGATAAAAGCAAAAGCATAAGACAACTTATATAAACTAGAGCTAAAGGAAAAAAAATCTCATCTGTATTTGTTATTCAGATACGAAACATAGCAGGAGAAAAAAATTCTGTAATTAATCACCGGTAACCACTATATTGTTCCCGTTGTTTTCTAAACAACGGTAATGACTTGTTTTTGGTAGTCGAAACGTTGATTGATTTGATTTGTTTGGAGTTCTTCTCCTTTGGAGTTAGTTTTTGTCATGTTGCTCCAGAAAACAGTGAATGAAAAGCTTTGACCCTCGCTTCTAAATAACAGAGCAGGCACACAAAAGGACAAATATAAGGTAATTTTGTGTATAAATGCACAAAATCAACTTTTTGTGTATACCGTTGTATATACAATTGATGTGTTCCGTAAACTAATTTTGAAGTCAAAAACATTGTCGCAACTTGTTTTTTCTTCGGTCGATACTTTTATTGTAAAATAAAACTTTATTTAGAATGATTTTCTGAAATTCATTAAACAAAAAAAAAATTAGTTCATGATTTTTTTCCTAAACTGAATGAAAATTTGGGTTGAACAATTTGAGAACATTTTGGAGATGATACATGAATCATATTTTTTAATGGATTATTAGTAGTAAAAGTTTAAGAAAATATGATATATTAGATCAGCTGACAATTAAGATTGTAAATTCGAAGTTTCTAAGATTTTTTGTTTACATTAAAAATGCTTATTTAATTATGGATCTAATTTTACTCATAAGGAGTAATTCAAGCAGATTAATTTTGGAGTCATAAACACAGCGAAAGCTTGTATTTTTATCTGATTCAATAAATGCTGTTTAGCAAATTTAAGAATAAAAAAAATCATTTAAACTCATAACATTGCTGAAGAAATAAAATTTAAATCATCAATCTTCAATTAAAACATAGCTTTTTTAAGATTAATATTTCCACTTAAATGCATTTGGGGGGGAATTCACAAAATATTTCTTGAACGAAAAAGAAATT